>OX359271.1:6287709-6667709 GCA_947179155.2 Hedera helix
CCATGCATAGTAAGCAAGATTAAGCTCTTAATTGACTAGCATTGGTTGATTAGTAGATGTTAAGCAAGTCTAGGGAGGTTCTATAAATAGAATGCTCCATCCATTTGCTAGGTTTGTTAGTCATTTTGTAAGAACTCCAAGAGAGAATAGAGAGAGCATTCTAGAGAAAATAGAGAAAGCTCTTGAGAGTTGGTTTTTCACCAAGGAGATTGTTAGAGACTTATCAAGAAGGAGTCACCAACAAAGTCTCTAGCAAAGAGTAGAAGAACATAAGGTTCAAAAGTGTTCTATCTCATCTTTATTTCATTTTTGTAGGCTATATATGTTTTATATGGTCAAAATATATTTTTAACCGATCAAAAGTGGTTTTGATGGTCTAGAAGTCTTAAGCTATGATAAATTGGTAGATACATGGTTTGATATGCTTAAATCATGATTTGGTATGTGAGAAATGTATAAAAGTTGTAGAAATGTTCATAACACATTTTACCAATAAAACCCTAACGATACATGTTGTATTTTGAAATACACAAATCGGAAATTGGATTTTTATGGCTAGATCTAGGAGTTTTAAAGAAAAACCCTTTTGGAATCTTTCAAAAATATTGAAAAATAAAGAAGTTATAGATTTTACCGCAAAAGATGTCGTTTTTAAACCCTAGAAGGTTCGATCCGTAATTTTCGTGTAAAATGTTTTCAAAAAGACGATCGAACCATAGAATATTGTAAAACAAGAAGTTAGGAGCACATCAACACTGATTTGGTGTCATTTGGATATGTAGATTTCATTTAATCAATGTTTGAATCAAAGTAGTCAAAACTGTCAAGAAATCAAAAATTGGAAAATGATTTTGCCGGACAGCGCCGGGGCGCGGTGTTTCAGTGTAAACACAACGCCGGGGCGCCGTCCACTGTTTTCAGAAAAGTAAGAAATTCGAACAGGGTCGGGCCGGGTCAGCCGGGTCGGGTCAGAAAATGAAAAATGTTCCAAAAATTATTTTATTATTTTTTGACTTAATAAATATATTTTTAAATTAAATATAAGTGATTTAATAGATAAAAAGAGTTAAATATTATTAAAGGTTTAATAATATAATTAAATTAATAAAATATTATTATTAATATAATAATATTAGAAAATCATTAAAATATTATTAAATGTATAATAATATTAGAAAGTCAATAAAATATTATTAAATAGTTAATAATATTAGAATATGAATAAAATATTATTAAATAGTTAATAATACTAGATAATGAATATAATATTATTAAATGGTTAATAATATTAGCAAGTTAATAAAATATTATTAAATGATTAATAATATTAATGAGAGAAGAAGATATTATTAAAGATATTATTTGATAAATAATATTACTTGAAGGGTAAGACATTATTAACAATGTTAATATATGATGAAAAATATTATTAAATGACTAATAATATTAACTAAAGATAAAAATATTATTAAAAGATTAATAATATTATTAAGTGAATAAAATATTATTAAATGGTTAATAATATTTATAATTGATTAAGATATTATTTGATAAATAATATCATTGGGAATAGTGTAAAACATTATTTAGTTATTAATAATGTTAATAAGTGTTGAGATAATAAAGAGATTAAGATGATTATTAGATGGTTAATAATATTAAGGAACTAGATGATTTATTATTGAGATAATAAATGGTTAAAATATTATTATACGATTAATGATATTATATGTGGTATTTATATATTATCAAAGGTGATAATATTATAAGTCAATGAGGTAATAATTATGTGATTTAAAATATTATCAAAGGATTGATAATATTATTAAGAGATTTAAGGTTACGATTAAGTGATAGATGATTTAAGACATATATGTTAAGGTTATAAATGTTAAATAAACTTTTATGTTTTATGCTAATTGAAGGATCAATGTTATTGAATATTAGGTCACCCAAAGGAGGTATATTTAAGTTGAATAGCAGTAGTCAGCGGAACAGACAAGTTTCTCTGAACCTTAACTTGTATTTATTTGGCAAGTTATTTATGTAGAATCTGAAATTTAATTAAAAAAATCATGATGAAATAATTATTAAGAATTATTTCATATCTATATTGTTATTGACAATCGCATTTAGGTGCATTTGAATGACTGTTCACGTTATGAACTGTTTAAAGAGAAATATCTATGCTATTTGTTTCAGCTAGATATTGCATGTGATATTATGACTGTTCTTGTTATGAACTATTTTAAGTGAGGGTTCTATGTCAATTGTTTCGGCTAGACCATGTACAATTTAAATTCATAAATCTGAATATTATTGAAGTTAGTCCAAACCATATTGTTGTGGTGCGGAATCTGATGGGATAAGCCGAAATGAACAGAGCGTTATAAGCAGATAAGCTTACGGTCGGATGAAATATTCCCTATCAAAATGAACTAGATGGTTATATTGTGCACTCTATAAACGTACGATAGACTGATCACCTAGAGTATCCATCACCGGATCGGATATGTCAATCGAAATGATTGTTAATATTTAAAACGAACTGACAGTCTTTTGTTTATAGGATATTGTAAATACTCAAAACGGGTGTTCATGGTCTTGTGACCCTTTCAACATGATGAAGCAGTATGTTATATCAATTGGATTATATTATTCAAAGTTACATGTCTTCACAATTATTATATATTGTTGAAGTTTTCAGAGCTAAATCTTTTTCATTCATGATATACCTTTTATTGTTTATTTAAACTTGCTGAGCAAAGTAGTTGCTCACCCTTACTATATCATGAACTATTTTCAGTTAAGCCGAGTTATTTAAGGAGTACCACGACAAAGGACAGATGAACGAGTAGACGTAGTTAGTTCGTACTATTTGTGTAAACCTTTTGTATTATAAGGTAATGATGATGTATTAAGGTTAGTGGAACCTGGGATTGAAGGTACGTTTTGTAATGAAATTATGTATGTTTTCCGCGAGATATTGAAGATGTATTTTATGAATGTTTGACAAATGTTGAATAGTGAGCACCGAACCCGAGGTTCAAGGGACCCGGATTTGGGGACGTCACAACAACAACAACAACAATAATAATAATAATAATAATAATAATAATAATAATAATAATAATAATAATAATAATAATAATAATAACAAGAAGAAGAATAAAAACAAAAATAATAATAATAATAACAATAATAATAATTATTTTGGTAATGTTGTGAATTATAATAATTGTTATATGTGATTGTAAGTTATTTTAGGATATAAAATATCTTTAAGTAATATAGTATTTTTTAAATTTTAATTTAATTTTTTGTTACGTCGTACTTTAAGACACAACAATTACTAATATATATATATACTGAGAGACAGTCCAAGTCAATGAGGCCTGCCAGTGCCACCCCATGGTATTGGACATCTTGAACAGCTCAACGGCAGACTTCTATTTCTAGAACCAATCCTTGAAACATCTCCTCCTCCGGTCCAAAGTTTCCTGTTACTGCCATTGGTGAACTATAAAAAATTGATAATTTTTTGATATTTTTATATAATATAAAGTGAATTTTATTTTTATATAAAAAAAATTATGTAAAAATATCAAAAATATGTGTAAAAATAATATTTTTTGAACTATATGATTCAAAGTTTCCTGCTGCCATTTGTGATCATTCGAGTTTAGCTTGGATGGTAATAAATAAATTTTAGAATAAAAAAATCCCCAATACCAAAAAAAATAAAAAATGAGAATAAATATTTTACTCCCCACCGCTTGAATTCTTGCAACATCCAATTTCAAAATAAACACCGGCTACCGCTTCCTAATTTTTTAAAACAATTTGGCAGGTTTGGACAACATGGGAATAAGAATTAAGATCGATAAAATAAGGACCCAAAAAAAGGAAATATATATGCTAATTAAATAATTATATATGTATGTATGTTTGTAATGTTAGTAGTACGAGTATCTATAATTAATATTTCTCGACACAATTATTTTTTTAGGTTAATATTATGATTATTATTTAATTTAAGAATTTATACTATTATAATATACTCCCTCTGTCCCATATTATTTTGACTTTCATGGTCAAATTAATAATTCTTAAAATTAATAAATCTTAAAAAAAATTCAATATATACGTTGAGAAATTATAATCATATTAAACTACGAAAAATGTATTATTAATGCCAAGTTGTGTGATTTAAAAATTTTATATAAATATTTTTAATTATTTTATGCTAAAAATGGTCAATTTGACCACTAAAATTAAATTAAGACGTTTATTATGAGACAGAAGGAGTAGTAAATTTAACAATACATTTTAATCCTAGAGTTTTGGGAGAGCCTAAGTAAGGGGTCAGAGGAATAATTAAGAGAAATTTAAGAGAAACTTACCTTTTTAGTTTTTTAAAGTGCGCTTACTCAATTCTGTTTTCCTATTGATAGTATCTGTAGACTTTATATGTTGGTAAAAGATAAGTCTACATACACAATATTTAAATATAAAATTAAATATTGCATCTATCTTAACTATTAAAAAATGGAGCTCTGCTCATATTTTAATGACATGACCCACTTTTTAATAGTTAAGATAGATGTAGTGTTTGAATATTATGTTTGGATGTTGTGCATTGATAATTATTGATTGGTAAATGGTATTGATATTTTTTTCACAAGACTCTACTCACATGAATAATAAGTAATGCCCACTTCATATGAGTGAAATCTTATGAAAATATCAATTTTCCTTATGAAAATATTAATCCATTTGATAAATGGTTAATGATACTTAATTCATTCTCTCCATGTTTGTTTAATTTTTAATATAAAATGGCATAATACTTTTGAGTTTATTATTAGAGTTCTCATTATCATGTCATTAGTAATAAATTAAATTTAATAACTAGTGATAAACATATAATTAACATATGAAATTGATATTTTTACAAGTTAATTTGATATTTACATAAGTGAATCTCATTTGATCTTGTAGAAATATTAAATTAGCTTTGTGAAAATTACAATTCTATTTAATAATTGATATTTTTACAAGATAATTTGATATTTTCATAAATGAATTCTATTTAATCTTATAAAAATATCAAATTAATTTATAAAAGTATCAATTCTCTTAACATAAATGTAACTATAAAATTTGCAAGTTTTGCATAACGGGACTATTTGTTAGATGGAGGGAGTAATTGATAAGGGATGAGTTTGTCACAATATAAGTGTTTTCCTTAACAAAACAAAATAGCACTTAATTAACGTGGCACAATCACATGCTAGAATTATGGAAAAAGTTTAGCTCAATGGGGCAGGGAGGTTAGTTGTAGATGAGCGGTTTTGAGAAACTTGGGAATCTGCTAACAAATTTCTAATTGCGTATTTATTACAAAATCTGTTCTTTTTTCTATCAACTTGATGGTTTCCACATTTTCATCAACCATGATTGTAGTTTATGGAGATTATGTAGAGATTTAATAACCTGCATAATATTTAAATATTATATTTATTTTAATTATTAAAAAATAAAATATAATATTAAAATTTATGTTATATTTTATTTTTTAATAATTAAAATGAATATAATATTTTATTTAATGTTTGAATTTTGTGTCTCTAAACATATCCGTAAACATTTGTCTTTTTAATTAAAGTCATTGATTAATAATAAAACTATTAGAATAATATATGTCGCTAAAAGTTCAAAATGTTATAAAAATATTATTAAATATATATTTATTCTGATAATATAAATATTATACTGTCTTAATTAACCATAATTATTATTTTGACAGCCAATTGTAATTTTTTTAAAAATAAAAATAAAAAAAAACATATTCACGGTCATATAAAATATAAAAGAAAATGTTATTTTTATAATTTTTTTTGATATTTTTATATATAAATTATCACTATAAATTTAGTTAAAATCATCTATAGAGTTCTAATAATATTTTTGATGTAAAAATACTGGACTTATGAAAATTTGACCCCAATAAATACGATACAAATATAATATTTTTCCTTATAAGAATGGACAGCCACCCAATTATCCGGACGACAAAAAATTAAAAATCTCTCTCCTCAGTCTGCGTGCACGAATACGCGGGCGGGAATAATCGTGTGGGTCCCATTTATCCGAGCTGTGTTCCACCTGATCATTCCTCCATGCCACCCTACCCCTACGCCAGCGCGTAGAAGAAAGAAGCAATAGTATAGAGAGCTCAGCTTTTCCGGAAAGCAAAAGCAAGTCCTACTACTAGATTAGCTTCAAAATCAAATTCCCCCATTTCTCATTTCTCATTTCTCATTTCTCATTTCTCATTTCTCTCTCTTAAATTTAGGGAGTGAAAATAGTTCACCGGAAGTACAACTCCGGCGAATACTCTTCCCTCTGCTTTCTTTTGTATTATATATTTATAGATTTATATACATATACTATATAGAGGAATTTGATAATGTCGACATCTCCGGCACCTACATCCCCACCATCTACTAACACTACATCACCCCCACCGGCAGCCGTCAGTCCGCCGCCACCGGCGGCCATTGCCCCACCTCCATCTACTCCAACACCACCGGCTACATCTCCCCCAGCACCTCTACCACCAGCCGCTTCTCCTCCTCCGCCGCCGGCTGACACTCCGGCTCCGTCAATCTCTCCGCCGCCTCCCACACCCACCAACGCGCCGCCACCAACTACGCCCTCTTCTCCTTCTCCACCTTCTCCTCCCGGTTCCACGCCCTCGCCTCCGACGACTAGGTCTTCACCTTCACCTCCAGGGACGTCGAGATCTTCGCCGCCACCACCTAGGTCTGATTCATCTACTCCGTCGGAATCGTCATCAGGGTCATCTGTATCAACTGGACTGGTGGTTGGAATTGCAATTGGTGGTGTTTTAGTCCTTGCTCTTTTGAGTCTTATATTTATTTGCTGTAAAAAGAAGAAAAGAAGAGACCATGGGCCAGCAAATTACAACATTCCACCACCATCTGGACCTAAAGGTGAGACCCTTTTTTTATCATCAATTTAATTAGAATTTATGTTGGAGAAAAATGATAAGTGCTTGTTTTGGGTAATATAGATCTGAAGAATTCTTGAAAATTTAACATTTTGTATATACCTATTTAGAGCAAGACATAGCATTTGATATTCCTTGTTTTTTTATGGTTTATAAGAAGTGGGATTGGAAGATGAGAGCATTTCTTTATTGGTCTATCATCAATTGAGAGATGTGTCAAGTTATGATGAAAATTTCAATGCAAGTATTTGGTTTTGATAATTGAATTATCAAGAGAAGAAACTGCAATAAACTCGGGTCTTGAAGCTTGTTTGTTCTTTTGAATTAAAATGATCCTGATGAGAAATACATGAAAACCTAATGTTACAATGAATAAATACTGACATGTTACCGTAACAATTTAGATTTGTATTAATATTTACTCATGAATTAATTATTAGTAATTGTTTTCCTTCTGTCCTGCCTTATCTGATTATCCTTTGCAATTTAAAGGAAGAATAGTAGATATGGAGCACTGCAGAGACCATGTGTGTTTAAGCACATTTTTACACGGACTGCTGTACTAAAATACTTTAGTCTTTTACATCTGCCTTTTGATAATCCTCTCTTAAGCTATTTGGGGTCCTGGATTTAATTTCTCATTTATGGTGGTTTTTGGTAATTTTCAGATGGCCCTTATGGTGGCCCCCCACAGCAGTGGCAACACAATGCCCCTCCGCCTGGGGACCATATTGTATCCATACCGCCAAAACCCTCTTCTCCACCTGCAATGGTTTCACGGCCTCCACAACCACCGTTGCGCTCTCCTTCACCTCAACCTGCACCAGCCCCACCTTTCATGAGCAGCAGTGGAGGTTCTGGGTCCAATTATTCGAAGTCCTCAAACCCACTCCCACCGCCTTCCCCTGGCATGGCCTTAGGGTTCTCAAAGAGCACGTTTACTTATGAAGAATTGGCTATGGCGACAGATGGCTTCTCCGATGCCAACCTCCTTGGACAAGGTGGTTTTGGGTATGTGCACCGTGGCGTCCTTCCAAATGGCAAAGAGGTTGCAATTAAGCGGCTGAAAGCTGGTAGTGGGCAGGGGGAGCGTGAATTCCAGGCTGAGGTTGAAATCATTAGCCGAGTGCATCACAAACATCTTGTTTCTTTAGTTGGATACTGCATGACCGGGGCAGAAAGATTGCTTGTATACGAGTTTGTTCCAAACAACACCTTGGAATTTCACTTACATGGTAAGTACTAGTTTGTAGCACGGAAAATTATCCATGTTATGGTTATTCTATTCCCTTGCTGCTTTTGGTCTTATATGGCATGGCAAGTTTTTTTTTTGTTTAAACAAAATAGTTGGTCTATTAGGAACATTAATGGCTTCTTGCTTCATGTTTCCACGTAAATCTGTTTGTTTATCAACCTTCTCAATTGAACATACTGTCACTAATTCAATGCCAAACCACATTACACTTATACTCACGAAAGAAAAAGACACATCGCGTGTAAGAGTCCAACAGTTTGTTGGGTAGATAGTTGATACTCAAGGTTACAAGATTTCATAGATTTATTAAATTTTCAGGGAAAGGGAGACCTACCATGGAATGGCCCACAAGATTGCGAATTGCTCTTGGGGCTGCAAAAGGACTGGCTTATCTACACGAGGATTGTAAGTTTACTTTGTGCATATTATTCTCCCATTTGAAAGCTAGAGAATTATGCTAAAAATATTGACAGTATCATGTATCTTGACTGAAATAATCCATATGCGCAGGCCATCCTAAAATCATACATCGTGATATTAAGACGGCTAACATCCTTCTGGATTTTAACTTTGAGGCGAAGGTAAGATTTATCACACTTCATTGTCATAAGTCGAGAATCATTAAAATTTTAGATCATTATTTTTTATTACCTATAGCATTAAACTACCATTTAGGGCCCTTTTTTAAAAGACCTTCTCTTTATATTTGAAATTACAAAGAATCTTATTCCCATGATACCATTAAACTACCATGGGAAATGGCTTCCCATTTGTATTCCATATATGTTATTAATATTATGATTGTGTATATAAGGAAGACTTGCTTATTTTGTAGGTTGCAGATTTTGGACTTGCTAAGATCACTTCTGAATTAAATACTCATGTCTCCACCCGGGTGATGGGAACTTTTGGGTAAGAACATTTTGCTCAAGTTTTATTCAGTTGATATTTTGGTTTCAATGGTATTCCTGGCAGTTGTCCTTTACTCCTTTTGTATGTATTTTTGCATCGACTCAACTTATTATTTCTTCTTTTATGTACTTTCTCCTCTAACATCTAAGTTAATTATCATAGCAAACTATTTCAACAATAGCTTATATTCAACTCTGGAAAATGAGTAGCATCAGTTCATAGAAAACTCTGCTCTTGTGTTGTTTCTAGGTGCTTTATTTCCACTTCTGTTTCTAGTTCTCCAGAATCTTTTGACCTTATATTTTCCACGGTTGTTTTTTATTGCCTTCATCAACATTCTTTAATTAAGTATCATTTAATATGATCACCTTCAGATACCTGGCTCCTGAATATGCTTCTTCCGGAAAACTCACGGACAAGTCCGACGTTTTCTCCTTTGGGGTCATGCTTCTGGAGATGGTAACTGGACGTCGACCTGTTGATTCAGCTCAGACTTTCATGGACGATAGTTTGGTTGACTGGGTGAGTAATTAAATTGTACCACTCTACTATTCTCTCTTTGTGAGCTACAAGTATGCTTAGAACTTAGTAATCAGAATCTAGATAATATTCAACATTTTTCCCCAAGGAAAGCAATTTTGTTTTGTTTTCTTTTCTTTTGCTCAATCACGAATATTGGGGGGTTAAGTTTAAAATTAACATGATTGCTTGCGTTTCAGGCAAGGCCCTTGCTCACCCGAGCTTTGGAAGAGGGAAATTTTGATACTCTTGTTGATTCCCGATTGCAAAAGGATTATAACCAGAGCGAGATGTCGCGCATGGTTGCTTGTGCTGCTGCCTGTGTGCGTCATTCAGCCAGGCGCCGGCCACGAATGAGTCAGGTAATTGGATTTGCTTTTAGATGTTGAAGACTTGATTCCGGTAGTCAATTCAGGCATTTCACTCACCTAGAACATATTGATTGACTTTAGTCTATCCAAGTTGTTTCAAATAGGGCGAATATATTAATTGCTGATTTGGGTTCTGATGCTTAGAGAAGAGATAATCATATTTATGATATCTAGGTACAAAGATTTGAAATAGGCTATTAGTGTAACATGTTCTGTAGTATGAAATTCAAGCATGTGCAATAATTGTTTAAACCTTGTTGGACCTATAGAACCTTCAAAGAAGGATACGAAGTTAGCAAATCTTGTGCTATACTGCTATGTACTAAGAGAGGCTTTTTCAGATGGGGTTGGTACAGAGAAGCCTTTAGAGATTTTATCAGAAGAATGGGAAGGATACCTAAGCAATAGCCTATCACTTCCTCATTGTCTATAACAAATAGCTAGGATGTATTCAACATGTCCCATTATCCCATTAAATATTTGATTAATAGCTGTTTATGGGAATGCTAGTTTTTCTTTCATGACTGAAGAAAAATAATTTGTCATTTACAAACACTGTAATCAATTGCATAGTAAACCTAATAAGGATAAGAAATTTCTGTAGTTCAAGCTTAATCATCTAAGCTAATTTGCTTAAAACTGTACAGGTGGTTCGTGCTCTCGAAGGAGACATGTCTTTGTCTGATCTTAATGAAGGAATTAGACCTGGACACAGCACAGTCTACAGTTCCCATGGAAGTTCAGATTATGACACTGCACAATATAACGAGGACATGATTAAATTCAGGAAGATGGCATTGGCTAGCCAGGAGTATGCTAGCAGTGAGGTTAGCCGACCTACCAGCGAATATGGCTTATACCCGTCTGGATCAAGCAGCGAAGGCCAACAAACTCGAGAAATGGAGATGGGAAAGATGAAATAAGAAAGTCAAAGATGAAAAAAGAAAGTCGAGGTTTCAGTGGAAGCTTTGATTACTAATGCACACATTGTCTATAATTCCCACAGCAAATTTTTATACCACCACTTGTATGTTGCTGCAATTGTGAGTATGGCATGTTTTGATTGGGTTAACAGCACAAGATTCTTTTTCCACACTTTTTTTTTTGTTGGAAATTTCTGGCTCTTGTATTTTGATTATTTGCCAAAGCCATATAGAAATTATGTCAATTATTTTATTTGATTATTTAATGTTAACACTTGTGTTGGCTGGTCAGATCTGTTGAGACTTTGCTTTAACTTGCATGTGCACATTAGCTTGAGTTGGAAGTTGACAGTTAGATTGGATTGGATTCTACTAGGGGTAGGTATATGACAATGTTTTTTGAATAGTTTTCTTGTCAATTTCTGGATCCAAATTGTTCTGCATGATGAAGACCCTGAACCTTCACCAAGTATGGTAGTTGGTAAATAAAATTACGGTTAAATATATTTTTACCCCTCCAAGTATGATCCCGCTTACACTTGTTACCCTAATGTACCAAAATTTATAAAAACCATCACCAATTACACTTAAGTGGTAGAACTGACCTTATTATGCTTTCCGGCCGAAAAAACGACCAGAGTGATGACATGGCACAAAAAATGAAGTATTTTTATAATTTTGTCAATATTTCGTTGTGTTTTAATAGTAATACATATATTTAACCCATCTTCCAAATTCATCCTTTTACCTCGCCACCATTCTCCTTTCCCTTTATCTTCCCAATTGCAGCGACAACAACCCACTTTTTGTAATCCCAGATCCCACCGCCACCGCCCCCCATCTTCGCCGTCCACGTTGTCGAACTTGTGACACTGATAATTAGATTTTATTCCTATTTATTTAATATTGTTAGACTTATTTATTTTTGAGTTTTTAAGTATTTTTAGTAATTTAAGTGTTTTATTTATTATTATGCATTATTATTATTATTCTTTTAGGATTTTATATTATTTTTATTTATTTTTAATTAATTTAAATTTAATTGTGTAGGTAAACTAAATCTTGATGGCAAAATGGTAAATCTGCAGTGATGATGGAAAAATGGTAATTAAGACGTGCGGTGGCAAACTGGTAATTCCGCGAATTTGGACAGCCGCGCATGGCGCGCGTATAGGCAGAAAAAGAAGTGCGCGCATTGCGCGGTGCAGACAGACACGGGCGTAGAACGACGTCGTTTCAGTAAAGGGTGACGCGCGCAATGCGCGGGCTGGTCTGAGGCGGCGCTGACTTGGTCAACCGAGCGAAGGCAGCGTTTGGCGCGCGGAAATTCTGGAAAACGGCATTATTCTCGGATTTTTGCTACTTTTTGAGTCCAAATTTGATTTTAATTCCTATTAGGGTTTGGAAAATAAATCCTATTAGGGTTTTAAATTCTATTAGGGTTTGGATATATTTGAGGCCTATAAATACATGCCAAAGGGAGAGCACATACACACAATAACCTAGAGCTACATTGAAGCATTGAAGCAAATGAGGCAACATCAAGGGTTCAAGAATTGGAGATTGAAGAAGCGCTACAAAATATTTTATCCTTTATTCTTTTATCTTTAATTTTTGCTACGATGTTGTTTAATTTGTGAAATTCTTTTTATTTACTTATGAACTAATTTTATTTTAAGATTACAATGGAACCCAATGTTTAATATAAATTAATTTTTCTCTTGTTTCAATTATTAATCTTTATAATTCATTTATCATATTTTATGCTTACATGTTATAATTGTTTGGCCATACAATTATTTGATTTCCTAGATGGCATTGGAAGATAAAATCTAGGTTTTGATCTAAATATGATAACATGCATTACGTATAAAATAGGAATATATTTATATGTTACATGTAAGTGTTTTGAGAATTTAAACTTAATGAATCTATTCTTAATTAATTTACATAGGAATATAGTAGATTAATTAGAATAAATATTTTTGTCAAACTCTTGGAAAAGGTTTAATAAATATTTATGAATTTTCGCTTAATGAATTGTATCGATTAAATAGTTGTCAAGAGAGTGAAAATATTTATGCGAAACATTGGGAAAAATTGTAGTCTTAACTTTTAAATCTGATATTTATCTTTGCTTAATAATTTGCTTATTTTAGTTAGTTAATTTAATTTCATAAAACTTGAATCGGTTGTTTAAATAAAATTGAGTTGATATAAAATTAGTACTTGAATATTATTATTATTATTTCCTCGTGGGATCGATACTTCATTTACTATTATAGTACTTGTTGGCCACGTATACTTGCGTGAATTTGTCTATACATAAATTTGACAACAAGTTTTTGGCGCCGTTGCCGGGAAAATATTTTTAATAATTAGTTTAATATTAGTTACAATCAATTCGATTTTAATTTAAACATTTCTAATTTTCTGTATTATTTGCTTTTGCAGGTTTTCATCAAGTGTTAGCAATTGGAAGTCATCGATCATAGCTTAAAATTCCGCTAACGTAACATTACGTTTTCCCGGAATCTTAAGGTTTGAGGATACAAAATTTGTGTATGAACACGAGATCGAAGGGACAAGAGCCAACTCCATACATAGACGAGATCGAGAGAAGGTGCCGAGCCTTGAAAAGAGTTTGCCAAGAAACCGAACAGGAACAAGGCAACATGGAGGCTGACGAGCAGAAATCATTGAGGGATTACGCAATGCCACGAGTCACGGAGATCCAATCAAGCATTCAAAGGCCCGCAATTCAAGCTAATACCTTTGAGATCAAGCCTGGTACGATCCAAATGATTCAAAACTCTGTGCAGTTTGGGGGTTTATCGAATGATAACCCAAACGATCACTTAGTTAGCTTCTTGGAGATTTGTGACACCTTCAAGTACAATGGTGTTACAGAGGATGCAATTCGACTCAGACTATTTCCTTTCACACTCCGTGATAAAGCAAAGAGTTGGCTTCATTCATTACCGGCAGGTTCCATCACTACAAGGAATAATTTGGCGCAGAAGTTTCTCGCAAAATTTTTCCCACCAGCCAAAACAGCTAAAATGAGGAACGATATCACTTCTTTCGTTCAGCATGATACATAATCACTTTATGAAGCGTGGAAAAGATTTATGGACTTGTTGCGACGATGTCCTCACCATGGCATTCCCAAATGGTTGCAAGTCCAGACGTTTTACAACGGGTTATTTAGTAATACAAGGACGAGTATCAATGCCGCGGCAGGAGGAGCATTGATGGCCAAGAATTTTGATGATGCCTACGAGTTGCTGGAGACAATGGCAGCAAATAATTATCAATGGCCATCTGCAAGGATGAATAAACAAAAGGTAGCTGGAATTTATGAGGTAGACGCGGTGACAGCATTGGCAGCACAGGTCGCTACATTAACAAAGAAGATCGATGCTTTAGGAGTAAAGCCGATACATAATGTAACAGCTATTTGTGATTTATGTGCAGGAAGCCATCCAAGTGACCAATGTGCAATCAACGCAGAATCAGTGCAGTTCGTTGGAAATTACCACAGGTAGCAAAATAGCAACAATTACAATCCAAGGTGGATGGATCATCCCAATTTCTCATGGAGCAACAATCAAACGCAACAACTTGCTCCAAAACAACCATACCAACCTGGATTTCAGAATCAAGTCCCATTGCAGCAGGAGAGGAAGACAAATTTAGAGGAGTTACTTTCTAGGTACATTGCACAGAATGAGACAAGGATAAACAGTCAAGAAGTGTCGATCCGAAATCTAGAAAATCAGATGTGGCAGCTTGCGAATGCCATCAACAATCGTCCCCAAGGCACCTTACCAAGCAACACGGAAGTCAATCCTAGACGAGATGGTAAAGAACAGTACAAGACAATAACACTTCGTAGCGGTAAGAAGTTACCCAAAGTTGAGAAAACTCCAAATCAGACACAGAAAAATAATAGTGAGGGAGACAAGCAAGATGAAAGTAATGGAGAGCGGGAGACCCCAATGTTAAAAAAAGATGCAGGCAAACAGAGCTCGATTGTACCACCTGTGCCTTTCCCCCAACGGCTGCAGAAATCAAAGTTGGAAAAACAATTCTCAAAATTTTTGGAAGTGTTCAAGAAGCTGCAGATCAACATTCCATTTGCCGATGCACAAGAGCAGATGCCGAGCTATGTAAAGTTCATGAAAGATATCTTATCCAAGAAGAGAAAGTTAGGCGAATTTGAAACAGTGGCGTTAACTGAGGAGTGCAGCGCAATACTTCAAAAGAAGTTACCACCAAAGCTCAAGGATCCGGGTAGCTTCACAATCCCATGCACGATTGGCAGAAAATTCTTTGGGAGAGCGTTATGTGATTTGGGAGCTAGTATCAACTTGATGCCGCTCTAAATTTACCAGCAGTTGGGATTAAAAGAAGCAAATCCTACGAATATCACACTGCAGCTTGCGGACAAATCACTAACTTATCCATGAGGCATAGTTGAAGACGTCTTAGTCAAGGTGGACAAATTTATTTTTCCAGCTGATTTCATACTCTTAGACTTTGAGGAAGATCGGGATATACCGATTATTCTTGGGCGCCCATTCTTGGCCACAGGAAGAACACTAATTGATGTGCAAAAAGGCGAATTAACTATGAGAGTTCAAGATGAAGAGGTGACCTTCAAGGTGTTTAATGCAATGGAATCTCCAAGTGGTCAAGAAGAATGCTTTCAGATTAATGTTGGGGGTTTGAAAGGTCAGTGTTATTGGAGGAAGAAGGATGAACGCAAGTTTGGGGGTCTCAAGGAAAAGTTGCGCGAGTGGTCAAGGCATGACTTCCAAATCAATTCATCTAGTATAAATTCGATCCAGACTAGAGAAAAGGGAGTAGTCAGGCTGAGACTTAAAAACAAGCGCTTATTGGGAGGCAACCCAAGTTTTAGTTTTAGTTTTTATTTTTTATTTTTTATAATTTTATTTTTAGTAGATTTTTCTTGGTAGTAAATTATATTTTATTTTGTTTTGTGTTTTGTGTCAGGTTTATTCATTGCAGCTCAGACTTAGCAGATGAAGAGGAAAAATGCTACATATTCAGGGGAGTCCCTTGTTCTTAAATTTCTTTATTTTATACATTAAGGACAATGTATGTTTTAAGTTTGGGGGTGTGGGTAAATTTGAAAGAATTTTTTCAAATTTTTAGGTTTTATTTTAGTTTAAATTTTAGAATTTTAGAATTTTGTGGGTAAATTCACTGCAACCTCTCACGAGACACAAACTCGTCCACTTGGGGTAACCAAGGGGTTTAAAGGCTTGTTGCACATGCTAAGTGCAATCGCGTTTCCTACGAAAATGGGGTATTTAGTTTTTAGGTAGAGTCTCTTGGGCAATAAAAAAAAATTTTGAATTAACTTTTGGTCAATGATAAAAAAAAGATTTTTATTTAATAACTTTTTGAAAATGAATAAATTTTTGCATAGTTTGAATTTTGGTATATTGTTGGTTATTATTTTACTTGAGATCCTTTAAATTTTTATGCACATGTCCAAGTGTTTGAGTTACTTTTAACTTAAGGGAAGTTTATTGGGTTAAATGCTCATAATAGATATTTTTGAATTCTATATTTTTATTTGATCGTAACTTGAAGCGAAATTGTGGTAAAATATGATTTAGGAGAGATGATTTAAGTGAATTTTTCGGGATTATTAAAATTAATTTATCTTGTGGAGAAAAAATAATTAAGAGAATTATGTGATGAGTTGAGATGGAGCGTAAAACGCACTCACTCATAAATATGTGAAGAGAAGCGAGATGGAGCGTAAAACGCACTCGCTGGTGAGATGGAGCATAAAATGCACTCACCAAGGAAAAAGAAAAGAAAAAAAAAGAAAAAAAAAATGGGACGGAGCATAAAATGCACCCATTTAATTGAAGGAAAAAGCTTGAAAGAAAATTAATAATCCTAGTAGTGCTTAAAAGATTAAATACTTTTTGATCTCCTAAGTTATATTTGCCTATATTAGCTTTGAGTGATGTGAAAAATAAAAATATAGAGTTTTGTTGTATATATTTTGATATCTTTGATGTGGCATTTAATTACGTGAGCGGATCTAAGTTTTTTTCGCTAGTTTGATACATTTGGGTTCACACACACACGAAGGGTCTTGAATGAAGTAAGATTAATAAATATGTTGAAATTTTATGGCTTTGCATAATTTTGAAATTCTCTTTAAGTTATCATTTAAAAATCTTTGAGGATAAAGTTGAAATTCATATTGATTCATTGGTTGAGTTGCTCGAGTAATTTTTGGTAATTTGGTAGAATTTGTGTTTTGATTTGTGTTTTGCTTGAGGGCTTATGTTTGGGGCTATTTGATAATTGAATTTTATTCCTATTTATTTAATATTGTTAGACTTAATTATTTGTGAGTTTTTAAGTATTTTTAGTAATTTAAGTGTTTTATTTATTATTATGCATTATTATTATTTTTTAAGGATTTTATATTATTTTTATTTATTTTTAATTAAATTAAATTTAATTGTGTAGGTAAACTAAATCTTGATGGCAAAATGGTAAATCTGCAGTGATGATGGCAAAATGGTAATTAAGACGCGCGGTGGCAAACTGGTAATTCCGCGAATTTGGACAGCCGCGCATGGCGCGCTTATAGGCAGAAAAAGAAGTGCGCGCATTGCGCGGTGCAGACAGACACGGGCGTAGAACGACGTCGTTTCAGTAAAGGGTGACGCGCGCAATGCGCGGGCTGGTCTGAGGCGGCGCTGACTTGGTCAACCGAGCGAAGGCAGCGTTTGGCGCGCGGAAATTCTGGAAAACGGCATTATTCTCGGATTTTTGCTACTTTTTGAGTCCAAATTTGATTTTAATTCCTATTAGGGTTTGGAAAATAAATCTTATTAGGGTCTTAAATTCTATTAGGGTTTGGATATATTTGAGGCCTATAAATACATGCCAAAGGGAGAGCACATACACACAATAACCTAGAGCTACATTGAAGCATTGAAGCAAAGGAGGCAACATCAAGGGTTCAAGAATTGGAGATTGAAGAAGCGCTACAAAATATTTTATCCTTTATTCTTTTATCTTTAATTTTTGCTACGATGTTGTTTAATTTGTGGAATTCTTTTTATTTACTTATGAACTAATTTTATTTTAAGATTACAATGGAACCCAATGTTTAGTATAAATTAATTCTCTCTTGTTTCAATTATTAATATTTATAATTCATTTATCATATTTTATACTTACATGTTATAATTGTTTGGCCATACAATTATTTGATTTCCTAGATGGCATTGGAAGATAAAATCTAGGTTTTGATCTAAATATGATAACATGCATTACGTATAAAATAGGAATATATTTATATGTTACATGTAAGTGTTTTGGGAATTTAAACTTAATGAATCTATTCTTAATTAATTTACATAGGAATATAGTAGATTAATTAGAATAAATATTTTTGTCAAACTCTTGGAAAAGGTTTAATAAATATTTATGAATTTTCGCTTAATGAATTGTATCGATTAAATAGTTGTCAAGAGAGTAAAAATATTTATGCGAAACATTGGGGGAAATTGTAGTCTTAACTTTTAAATCTGATATTTATCTTTGCTTAATAATTTGCTTATTTTAGTTAGTTAATTTAATTTCATAAAACTTGAATCGGTTGTTTAAATAAAATTGAGTTGATATAAAATTAGTACTTGAATATTATTATTATTATTTTCTCGTGGGATCGATACTTCACTTACTATTATATTACTTGTTGGTCACGTATACTTGTTTGAATTTGTCTATACATAAATTTGACAACAGACACCCCTAAATTTGGGCCTACACAACCCAATTTGAGACGCCAAAAATACACGGTAATTAATACAAAACAGTACATAGTACAAAAATACGAAACTCAATAATACACAACTAAATTTTCATTATTGTTGTCATACTATTATACAATATGGTGAAGACTATTATCTATAGACTCGGACCATCACTCTATTCCCCGGCTAGTCTCAACTACACTCTCTTTACCTGAAGAACAATGAAATAAAAAAAAGGGATGAGCTCAAATAGTCCAGTAAGATAATATTATGACTAAGATAATGACGAATAAATTATCATGAGTCTTCAACAGTTGAATTCTTAATTGAATATAATAAATAACAAGTTTTATATCAATAACTGCGGTTAAATTCTTGAATAAAGTTTAGATCAATAATTGCAGAGTAATAACAACCATTAGAAAAAATCATATAAACTATGATGTCCACTCGCTTCTCTTTTTAAGAAAAAACGTCAACTTTTATCATCTGAAATACCACTGGTCATGATAATATAAATTCACAGTTCCTGATCATAATCATGCAAGTCAACAGTTCATTTTTGCATTACGGGCCAAAGATATTTAAATATAACATCAACGGTCATGATCATACCAATTTATAACCTTCGGTCATAATCATACCAAATAACAATTCATCTTTGCACTACGAGCCAAAGATATTCAAATATAATACCAACGGTCATGATCATATCAATCTACAGCCTTTAGTCATAATCATACCAAATAACAGTTCATCTTTGCACTACAGGCCAAAAATAACATCACCACGTGCCCTAAAAGACACATAACAATTATATCGCCTTTCTCCTATCATGAATAATCTGTGCCCCAAGCCACAAATATTCACCAATTATCTTTGCACTCAGGCTAAAGATATCCACAACAACAGTGACATAAATGATGAACAAAAGAAATAGGATAAACAATAGATATGGAAAGGTTATAATTTTACTTTGTGCATATTTAAATAATGTCCAAATTGTCAAAATGATGTGGATTCAAATTCAAGAACGATATTCAAGATCCACAGTTCAGAATAACGGTTACAGTTCAATAGAAAGGTTCAAGTAAATAAGAAAGTTCAATTGAAATGATATTAAATGTAGCGTAAATTATTAAGGAACATATAATCATTTCAGGAAGTTTTACCAAATAATATTTACCATAGTAAGTTTTAGAGTATGAAATAAAATGATATTCCTTACAAGTAAGAAAGAAAATGATATCCTTTTACGAATATAAAAAGAATGATACCCCTTACCGTAGTAAGTTTAAATAATAGAAGATGATATTCTTTACAAGTAAGAAAGAAAATGATATCCTTTTACGAGTATGAAAAGAATGATACTTCTTACCGTAGTAAGTTTAAATAATAGAAGATGATATTCTTTACAAGTAAGAAAGAAAATGATATCCTTTTACGAGTATGAAAAGAATGATACCCCTTACCGTAGTAAGTTTAAATAATTGAAGATGAAAAAAAATGATATTACTTACCTTAACACGTGATTGAATATTGATTTAAATGAAGTTGATCAACTTGAACAATAATCATATACTTACAGATTTTCACAAATACTCAGGATGACTTTAGCATACTCAGATAGAACTTATACTAAAAAAAAAATTAGAAAGTGGAAGAAAATATATATAAGAAAGTTATGAAAACTTTATTAAGTTAAGACCTCTATTGATAGCCAAAATTCAAGATTTTCTAATTTAATCAAAACCGTTCATTTTATTATCTTTAATCTATACAATTCATTTAATAAAACAAACAACTTTATATATAAATCAATTAACTTTATATATAAAACAACTAACTTTATATATAGAATAATTAACTTTATATAAATCAATCAACTTTATATATAAAACAATTAACTTTATATAAAGTATGTATAAGACAAATAACTTTATAAATTATTTTAACAATAATTCACCAATTATTCACTATTATAATAAATTGTTATAAATACAGTGTAGTTGACCTTCTGAATTAGAAACTCATAATACTAGCAGAAAAACCAACTAATAATGAAATACAACAGTTAAATCAACATAATAATAATAATAATAACAATAATGCAAAAAATAAATAAAAGAAAAAGCATGTTACTGTGTAATGACAATTATTGATTCAGAATGTGAATTACTGTGCACATGTTACTGTGACAATTATCAGTTTAATAATATGAATTATTATGCATGTGACAATTATTGGTTCAATAAAGTCAATATTGTATAATAGCCACTTTATAAGTTCAATAATATAAAATACTGTGCAATACCGTGTGCTACTGTGCAATACCGTGTGCTATTGTGCAATACTGTATACTACTGTACAATACCGTATTTTACTATTCTTTTACCACCAGGTATATTAACAGTTAAGAATAATAGTACCGTTGATTATTTTTATTTAAAAAGGTTAATATTGTTGTTTTTTATATTTGACAATATTTCATTGTGGGGTCCACTAATGTTTGGTATTTCGGCGTCATCGTACGAATTGAATATTTCCCGACAAAACGAATATTGTCCGACATAATAAAATTTGCACCTAACATCCTTATTTTTTTTTTCTTTTGTCAATTTAACCATTTACTGTTTCAGGAAAACATATATATATATGAAGAAAATTAATTTTGTATTTCATAATTTCGGGTCCTTACAAAACCCGCCAAAACCCCTGCCCCACCCAACTAGCAGCGCCGCTAAGATGGAGTATTGAGAGTTGGAAAGATAAGCCTAAGCTATGATTTCCTCTTTCTTTTCTCTTTTCTCAACAAATCTATGAACCAGAGTTTAACATACCAAGCCTAAGCTATTTTTCACAATTTTTTCATGTGAAAATATTATTTTATTGACAACCTAGAAAGCAGCAGAGAGCTATGTTTGTATAATGTGAAGTGATATTTTTACAGGATTTTTTTGATATTTTTACATGTAAACTGTTGCTATAAACCTATAGGGACGGTCAAAATTGTCATTATAAACATATAGCAACACTTTTCATGTGAAAATATCAAAAAAATCCTATGAGAATATCAGTTTCCTTGTATAATTAGTCGCTTTGAATGTTGAACTAGCGCCTTGTCTTGAATATTGTTTTTTCCCATTAATTGTTATTTTGTAATAGTTGATAGGGTTAGTTATTTTATTTAAGTTAATAGTTGGGTTAATTATTTAATTTAATTAATGTCATAAATTATTTTATTTAAATTAATTAGTGAGTTTTAATTATTTAACTTGAATGATTTTATTTAAATTATTTTATCCAATTATTTAACTTGAATTTATTTGATTTAGTTAATAATTTTAATTATTTAATTTAATTTAATTAGGGTGATAAATTATTTTATTTGAATTAAATATTGAGTTTTAATTATTTAACTTGAATTATTTTATTTATTTGATTTAGTTAATGATTTATAATTATTTTATTTGAATTAATTAATGTCATAAATTATTTTATTTGAATGAACAAGTGAGTTTTAATTATTTAACTTGAATTGTTTTATTTATTTGTTTTAGTTAATAATTTTTAATTATTTTATATATTTGATTTAGTTAATGAGACTAATTATTTAATTTAATTTAATTAGTTTGATAAATTATTTTATTTGAATTAATTAGTGAGTTTTAATTATTTAACTTTAATTACTTTATTTATTTGATTTAGTTAATAATTTTTAATTACTTTATTTAATTTAATTAGTTTGATAAATTATTTTATTTGAATTAATTAGTGAATTTCAATTATTTAACTTGAATTATTTTATTTAATTAATGATTTTATTTTATTTAATTAGTGTGATAAATTATTTTTTTTTGAATTAATTAGCGAGTTTCAATTATTTAACTTGGATTATTTTATTTATTTGATTTAGTTAATAATTTTAAATTATTTAATTAGGTTGATAAATTATTTTATTTGAATTAATTAGTGACTTTTAATTATTTAACTTGAATTTTTTTATTATTTGATTTAGTTAATAATTTTTAATAATTTATTTTATTTTATGTGACGCCCCCAAATCTGGGCCCATACAGCCCAAACTTGAGTCGTCAAAAGACTACAACAAAATTATTACAAGATAGAATAATGTTCAACAATACAGTGTATAATAATACACAACTAAGTCTTCATAATTATTGTCACACTATATACAACATGTGAAGACTACAATAGCTATCACTCGGACCGTCACTCCATTCCCTTGCTAGACCCGGCTACTCTCTCATTTTCTGAAAAACAATGGAACAAAAGAAAGGGTGAGCTCAAATAGCCCAGTACAGAATATCATGACTAAGATAATGACAAGTAAATTATCGTTAGCCTTCAACAGTTGAGTTCTTGATAGGATACAATAGACTACAAGGTTTGTATCAAAAACTGCAGTTAAATTCTTAAACAATGTTCAGATCAATAATAGTAGCGGAATGAGCAATCTATTAGAAGAATAATGCAGACTATAATGTCCACTCGCTTCTCTTTTTAGTAAAAATATCATCAACTTTTATCATCTGAAATACCATTAGTCAAGATAATACAAATTCACAGTTCCTGATCATAATCATGCAGATCAACAGTTCATCTTTGCACTACGGGCCAAAGACATTCAATATAACACTAACGGTCATGATTATACCAGATTCAGCCTTTAGTCATAATCATACCAAACAACAGTTCATCTTTGCACTACGGGCCAAAGAGAACATTCACCACGTGCCATAAAAGACACCGAACAGATGTATCGCCTTTAACCTATTATATCGCCTTTAACCTATCATCTGTTCAACAATTATATCGCATCTGTGCCCCCGGCCACAGATATTCACAACAACATGGTTTTGGATGATTAGAATGATATAAATGATGAACAGAAGAAACAAGATAAACAATAAGTATCAGAAGTTTACTTTGTACAGATTCAAATAATGTCCAAATTGTCAACATGATGTGGAGTGAAATTTAAAAATGATATTCAAGATCCACAGTTCAGAATAACGGTTACAGTTCAATAGAAAGGTTCACGTAAATAGGATGGTTCAATTGAAATGATGAAATGCAACTATTATGGAACATATAATATTTTCAGGAATTATAGAAGCAATAGTTCCATAATAAGTTTCGATTTAGGTGTATGAAAGAAAATAATATCCCTTACCGTAGCAGGTTTGATTAACAAAATGTGAAGGAAATTAATATCCCTTACCATAGTAAGTTTGAATAATGGAAGATGAAAAAGATGGTATCCCTTATGAGTATAAAGGAAAATAATATCACTTACGAATATGAAAGAAAATGATATTATAAACGAATATGCAATAAAAGTGTCATGTGATAATTCGTGTAAACAAATTATTTCCACAAGAGACAAATAAGAAATGAATACAAAGAGTAATTCACCAAACATGCGGTAATTCGCGTAGTCAGGTTATTCTCAGAGATTAATAAGGAATGGATACGAAAGGTTATTCACCAACAGGCGATAATCCGCACCGTAAGGTTATTCCCACAATTTAATAAAAATTGAATACGAAGAGTCATTCACCAACAGGCGATAATCCGCGCCGTAAAGTTATTCCCACAAATTAATACATGGAAATAAATGACATATCTTATGAGTAAGAAAGAAACGATATTATTTTCGAGAATCAAATAATGATAATCCTTTACCTTAACACGTGACTGGATATTGATTTAAATGAGGTTGATTAACTTGAACAGTACACGTACACTTATAAATCTTCACAAATACTCAAGATGACTTAAGCACACTTAGAGAAAACTTTCACAAGAAGTATTTAGAGAGAGAAAGAAAGAACAAGTAAGGAAGTTTATGAAAAATCCTTAAGTTAAGGCCTCTATTTATAGCCAAAAATCTTATCATAACCAAGATTTCCTAATTTAATCCAAACCGTTCATTTCAAGATAATGTTTAATCCATACCATTCATTTCATCTTTTAAGATAAACCATTCATTTAATTATCTTCTTTTAATCTACATCATCCATTTCAAATTCTATATTATCTTTAATCTATACCATTCATTTCATCTTTTAAGATTTCCTTAATCTAAACCATTCATTTAAAGATCATCTTTTAATCTACACCATCCATTTTAAATTCTATATTATCTTTAATCTATACCATTCATTTTATATCACCTAACTTTATATTATAAACAAATAACTTTATCAATTCAATTATTCAACAATAATTCACACTTATTCATTATTATGACTAATTGTTATAAATACAGTGTAGTTGGCTTTCTGAGTTAGATATCAAGTCAATTAATTAATGAAATACAACTGTTTAAATAATACCATAATAGAGATAACAATAATGCAGAAAGTATGCAAAAGAAAGATTACGTTACTGTGTCATGACAATTATTGATTCAATAATGTGAATTACTGTGCATATGCTACTGTGACAATTATCGATTTAATAACATGAATTATTATGCATGTGACAATAAAGTCAAATATTGTACGATAATCACTTTATCAGTTTAATAATACGAAACACTGTGCAATGTCGTGTGCTACTATGCAATACCGTGTGCTACTGTGCAATACCGTATGTTACTTGTAATACCGTATATTACTATTCTTTTACCACCGGATATTTTAACAATTAAAAGTAATAGTACCATTGACCATTTTAAAAATTGTTTATGTCATTTTCTATATCCGACAATTATTCTTTGTAGGGTCCACCTTTGTGGGGTCCACCAATGATTGGTTCGTACGGCGCCGTCGTACGAACATTCCCCGACAGAACGAATATTCCCCGACCAAAAGAATATTGTCCGACATAATATAATTTACACATAACATCCTTAACTTTTAACTTTATCAATTCAACCACTTACTGTTTCATGAAAATATATATGAAGAAAAATAAATTTTATATTTCATAAAATTCGGGGTCTTACAACCTCCCCTCCTTATGAAATTTCGTCCCCGAAATTGATTTACCTGGCATATCGAAGAGGTAAGGATACTTAGATTTCATTTCAGATTCTAGCTCCCAAGTCATTTCCTCAGTATCTTGGTTCCTCCATAAAACCTTAACTTGAGGTATAACCTTTGAGCGTAGGATCTGCTCCTTCTTATCTAGGATCTTAACAGGTACCTCCTCGTACGTTAAATCCTCTGCTATAACGTCTGGTTCTAACTCAATGACGTGGTTTGGGTCCTTCACATATTTACGTAACATAGATATGTGAAAAACGTTATGGATGCGAGACATACTTGGTGGTAGAGCTAGTCTGTAGGCTACGGTTCCTATTCGATCGAGGATTTCAAATGGGCCAATAAATCGAGGGTTGAGATTTTCTCTCTTTCCGAATCTCGTAACCCCTTTCCATGGAGAACCACGTAAGAATACATGATCTCCGACGTTGAAACTTTCGTCTCTCCGATGAAGATCAGCATAACTCTTTTGTCGTTCTTGTGCGGTCTGTATTCGTTGTCGGATCATTTGGATCTTTTCTGTTGTCAAGCGTACCAACTCGGGTCCCAACAATTTTGCTTCTCCTACCTCATTCCAACATACTGGAGAGCGGCACTTCCTTCCATACAAAGCCTCGAATGGAGCCATGCCTATGCTTGCTTGGTAACTGTTGTTGTAAGAAAATTCCACCAATGGCAAGTACTTATCCCAACTTCCTTTGAAGTCTAATACACAAAGTCTCAAAAGATCTTCGAGGGTCTGGATCGTCCTTTCCGATTGTCCGTCCGTTTGAGGATGGTATGCAGAACTAAAATGTAGTTCAGTGCCCATAGCTTTTTGTAGACTGATCCAAAAGCGTGAAGTGAATCTGGGATCTCGATCAGAAACTATGGAAACTGGCATGCCATGCAATCTCACGATCTCATTTATGTACATGACGGCAAGACGTTCAAGTGAAAAGTTTTCTCGTATAGGTAAGAAATGAGCGGATTTGGTCAATCTATCTACGATGACCCAAATTGCATCTAAGCCTTGAGAAACTTTGGGAAGACCCGTCACGAAATCCATATTGATGTGTTCCCACTTCCATTCAGGAACCTCAAGTGGTTGTAATGGGCCCTTAGGTACTTGATGCTCTGCCTTGACACGTTGACAAGTTAGGCACCTTGAGATAAATTCTGCAATCTCTCTTTTCATATTGTTCCACCAAAATGTATGTCGAAGATCTCGATACATCTTGGTACCTCCTGGGTGGATTGCAAACGGCGTGTTGTGTCCCTCCATCATGATTTTATGCTTCAATTCAGGATCGTTAGGAACACAGAGTCGAGAGTTGACTCGAAGTATTCCTTTCTCGTCGATTCTTGCTTCGGAAATGGCACCTTCTTGTACTTTCTTTATCATGTTTATCAGTTCCGGATCGGTAGCTTGAGCAGCTTTAATTTTATCGATTAAAGCTGGTTCTACTCGCACGTGAGCAATCTTCGAGTGGGTACCTGGTGTCTTTAGCTCTATCTCCATCTTTTGCAAGTCATACAAAATACACTTTTGTGTTGTCAGCAGTGCACTTGTACTCGCATAAGATCTTCTGCTCAAAGCGTCAGCTACAACGTTCGCCTTTCCCGGGTGATACTGGATTGTGTGGTCATAATCCTTCAACAGCTCAAGCCAACGTCGTTGTCGCATGTTGAGTTCCTTCTGGGTGAAGAAATACTTGAGACTTTTATGATCCGTATAGATATCCACCTTTTCTCCGTACAAGTAGTGTCTCCAGATCTTCAATGCGAAAATGACTGCTGCCAACTCTAGATCATGAGTAGGATAATTTTTCTCATAATCTTTGAGTTGTCGAGAGGCATAGGCTATAACCTTTCCATGTTGCATAAGGACACAGCCTAGACCTTTGCCTGAAGCATCGCTGTAGATAACAAATTCTCCTGATCCTGATGGTATGGTCAGAACAGGAGCTGAAATAAGTCTCTTCTTGAGTTCTTGAAAATTTTTCTCACATTCCTCGTTCCATACGAATTTTGTACTTTTCCGAGTCAGCTGAGTTAATGGAGTGGCGATTCGAGAAAATCCTTCTACGAATCTCCGATAATAACCAGCTAAGCCCAGAAAACTTCGGACTTCAGTTACTGACCGAGGTTGCTCCCAATTTAATATCGCTTCGATCTTTGCAAGATCAACTGATATTCCCTCACTGGAAATCACATGCCCAAGGAACGTGACCTCCTCAAGCCAGAACTCACATTTCTTCAACTTGGCATATAATTTGTTTTCACGGAGCTTTTGGAGTATTAATCTCAGGTGTTGTTCATGATCCTCGCGACTCTTGGAGTATATGAGGATGTCATCAATAAAGACAACCACAAAATGATCCAAATATTCCTTGAATATTCGGTTCTTCATGTCCATGAAAGCTGCAGGAGCATTAGTTAGTCCAAAAGGCATGACTAAGAACTCATAATGCCCATAACGAGTTCTGAAAGCAGTATTTGGAATGTCCTCAGCTTTAACCTTTAACTGATGATATCCAGAACGGAGATCAATCTTTGAGAAATGTTGAGCACCTTGTAATTGATCAAACATGTCATCGATCCGAGGCAATGAGTACCTGTTTTTGATGGTGACATGGTTCAATTCTCGGTAATCAATGCACAATCTCATACTCCCGTCTTTCTTCTTCACAAATAGAACAGGAGCACCCCAAGGTGATGCACTCGGACGAATGAAACCGGTATCCAACAATTCCTGTAGTTGGACTTTTAACTCTTGAAGTTCAATGGGAGCCATTCGGTATGGAGCTTTGGAAATGGGTTTGGTACCGGGTTCAAGATCAATACAAAATTCAAGTTCACGGTTTGGGGGTAAGCCAGGAAGTTCTTCAGGAAAAACGTCAGGAAACTCATTAACAATGGGAATATCATTCAAGTTTGACGTATTTTTGTTCAAATCAGTGACATGAGCTAAAAAGGCTTGACATCCGTTTTTCAATAAACGAATGGCTTTATGGCTAGAAATAACAGTTATAGATTTCAATGGTTTAGTTGCTTGAATTTGCATGACAGGTTGATTAGGAATATGAAAACTAATAATCTTATGAAAACAATCAATTTTAGCATGATGGGTAGTCAACCAATCAATTCCTAAAATCACATCAAATTCATGCATCTCCAAAGAAATAAGGTCAACAGGTAATGTGAGGTTGTTAATTTGAACTAGGCAAGATTTATAGACAGTAGATGTAATGGTTATTTCTCCTAATGGGGTTTCAACTGATAAGTCAAAGTCCAAATTTTCAGGAGTTAAGTTTAAACGCTGAGCACATGCAGGTGAGATAAAAGAATGGGTAGAGCCAGTATCTAACAAAGCGTAGACTTCACGAGAATTTATGAATAGCTTACCGGTTATCACCTCGTTCGAGTTTCGTGCCATTTGGGATGTCACAACAAAAGCTCTCCCTTGAACTACAGATTTTCCCTTATCCGCGCTAGCTTTTGGTATCATCATTGCAGCTGGACTTGATTTTGTGGCAGGACAAAACCGCGCAAGATGACCCTCTTTCCCACAACTGTAACACTTTTTGGACTGCTGTGTACAGTTTGGGCTGATGTGACCTTCCTGACCACACCTATAGCATCTCACTGGTGGTCGATCTTCTCCCCTTGAAACTGGGGTCGGTGCTGGTGCTGGTACTGGTGCTGGTGCCCTTCCATAATTATTATGGAATCTCTTTCTTTTGAAATTGTTCCCACTGGATTCTCCTCTTCTGTTATTTGATGTGGAATTACCACCGAAGTGTTGGTTACCTCCTCGATGGTTCTCGTTCCTGTGGTTGTTGTCATTCCTTTCTCTATGCTGATCATTAACTCTTCGCTGCAATGTTTCATCTGTTTGCTCCACCCTTTGAGCCCTATCCACAACATCTGAATACAAACTGAATTTATGAGAGCAAAGTTGTTGACGAATTTTGAGTCTCAAACCTCTTAGGAACATCCGACTCATTCGTGCTTCGTCATCCACTAGATGGGTGGCAAAACGAGATAACTCGGCGAACTTAGCTTCATATTGGGAGACTGTCATGTTTCCCTGCTCCAGTTTAATGAATTCCACCTCTTTCATATGGCGGATGCTTTCTGAGAAATACTTCTCGTTAAACAGTTCTTCGAATTCTGTCCAAGACATTTCGAGTGCTGAAGGTTGGATACGTTTTACCGCTTCTCACCAATGGTCCGCCTCACCTCGTAACATAAAAGTGGCAAATGGCACCTTTTGATCATCAGCGCATTGTAAGACATCAAGTATTTTTGTCGTCTGCTTCAGCCATGCCTCCGCTTTGAGTGGGTCAGGCTTTCCGTGGAATTCAGGTGGTCCCAATTCTTTAAATTGCTTGACAGTGACAATCCTCAAATTACCAGCGTTTCTACCGTTATTATTGACTGGATTTCCTCTTGCTTGATTCTGTATGAACTGCATGAAATTCCTAAAGAATCCATCGTTCATCATGTTATCAGGAACATTATTTCCTGAGTTGGCAGGAGGATTGTTTGGGGCCTCTTGATTCTCGGCTACATTCGCTTCAGGCATTCCATAGTTAACCTCTTGATTTCTAGATGCCATACTAAACTGTTCTCACAAAATAATTGTTAGTTCAAACAAACCGACTCATCTCTTCATGTTCCTACATTCAAATCGATTCATTAGATAACAAAATCTAATTTAGGTAGGACACACTAGTGATTAATTCTATTCATCTCTCCCCTCCTAGTTCTAACCTCAGATCTCCATTAAAGACCATATCCCTAAGCTCTGATGCCAACTGTGACGCCCCCAAATCTAGGCTCATACAGCCCAAACTTGAGTCGTCAAAAGACTACAACAAAATTATTACAAGATAGAATAACGTTCAACAATACAGTGTATAATAATACACAACTAAGTCTTCATAATTATTGTCACACTATATACAACATGTGAAGACTACAATAGCTATCACTCGGACCGTCACTCCATTCCCTTGCTAGACTCGGCTACTCTCTCATTTTCTGAAAAACAATGGAACAAAAGAAAGGGTGGGCTCAAATAGCCCAGTAAAGAATATCATGACTAAGATAATGACAAGTAAATTATCGTTAGCCTTCAACAGTTGAGTTCTTGATAGAATACAATAGACTACAAGGTTTGTATCAAAAACTGCAGTTAAATTCTTAAACAATGTTCAGATCAATAATAGCAGCGGAATGAGCAATCTATTAGAAGAATAATGCAGACTATGGTGTCCACTCGCTTCTCTTTTTAGTAAAAATATCATCAACTTTTATCATCTGAAATGCCATTAGTCAAGATAATACAAATTCACAGTTCCTGATCATAATCATGCAGATCAACAGTTCATCTTTGCACTACGGGCCAAAGACATTCAATATAACACCAACGGTCATGATTATACCAGATTCAGCCTTTGGTCGTAATCATACCAAACAACAGTTCATCTTTGCACTACGGGCCAAAGAGAACATTCACCACGTGCCATAAAAGACACCGAACAGATGTATCGCCTTTAACCTATTATATTGCCTTTAACCTATCATCTGTTCAACAATTATATCGCATATGTGCCCCCGGCCACAGATATTCACAACAACTTGAATTTGGATTATTAGAATGATATAAATGATGAACAGAAGAAACAGGATAAACAATAAGTATCAGAAGTTTACTTTGTACAGATTCAAATAATTTCCAAATTGTCAACATGATGTGGAGTAAAATTTAAAAATGATATTCAAGATCCACAGTTCAGAATAACGGTTACAGTTCAATAGAAAGGTCCACGTAAATAGGATGGTTCAATTGAAATGATGAAGTGCAACTATTATGGAACATATAATATTTTCAGGAATTATAGAAGCAATAGTTCCATAATAAGTTTCGATTTAGGTGTATGAAAGAAAATAATATCCCTTAACCGTAGCAGGTTTGATTAACAAAATGTGAAGGAAATTAATATCCCTTACCATAGTAAGTTTGAATAATGGAAGATGAAAAAGATGGTATCCCTTATGAGTATAAAGGAAAATAATATGACTTACGACTATGAAAGAAAATGATATTATAAACGAATATGCAATAAAAGTGTCATGTGATAATTCGTGTAAACAAATTATTTCCACAAGAGACAAATAAGAAATGAATACAAAGAGTAATTCACCAAACATGCGGTAATCCGCGTAGTCAGGTTATTCTCAGAGATTAATAAGGAATGAATACGAAAGGTTATTCACCAACAGGCGATAATCCGCACCGTAAGGTTATTTCCACAATTTAATAAAAATTGAATACGAAGAGTCATTCACCAAACAGGCGATAATCCGCACCGTAAGGTTATTCTCAGAGATTAATAAGGAATTAATACAAAAGGTTATTCACCAACAGGCGGAAATCCGCGCCGTAAGGTTATTCCCATAAATTAATACATGGAATTAAATGACATATCTTATGAGTAAGAAAGAAACGATATTATTTTCGAGAATCAAATAATGATAATCCTTTACCTTAACACGTGACTGGATATTGATTTAAATGAGGTTGATTGACTTGAACAGTACACGTACACTTATAAATCTTCACAAATACTCAAGATGACTTAATCACACTTAGAGAAAACTTTCACAAGAAGTATTTAGAGAGAGAAAGAAAGAACAAGTAAGGAAGTTTATGAAAAATCCTTAAGTTAAGGCCTCTATTTATAGCCAAAAATCTTATCATAACCAAGATTTCCTAATTTAATCCAAACCGTTCATTTCAAGATAATGTTTAATCCATACCATTCATTTCATCTTTTAAGATAAACCATTCATTTAATTATCATCTTTTAATCTACATCATCCATTTCAAATTCTATATTATCTTTAATCTATAGCATTCATTTCATCTTTTAAGATTTCCTTAATCTAAACCATTCATTTAAAGATTATCTTTTAATCTACACCATCCATTTTAAATTCTATATTATCTTTAATCTATACCATTCATTTTATATCACCTAACTTTATATTATAAACAAATAACTTTATCAATTCAATTATTCAACAATAATTCACACTTATTCATTATTATGACTGTGACGCCCCCAAATCTGGGCCCACACAGTCCAAACTTGAGTCGTCAAAAGACTACAACAAAATTATTACAATAAAGCACAACGTACAACAATACAGTGTATAATAATACACAACTAAGTCTTCACTATTATTGCCACACTATTTTACAAAACATGAAGACTATGATAACTATTCCTCGGACCCTCACTCCATTCCCCGGCTAGACCCTGTTATGTTTTCATCTCCTGTTGAAAAACAATGGAACAAAAGAAAGGGTGAGCTCAAATAGCCCAGTAAGAAATATCATGACTAAGATAATGACGAATAAATTATCATAAGCCTTCAACAGTTGAGTTCTTGATAGAATACAATAGACTACAAGGTTTATATCAAAAACTGCAGTTAAATTCTTAAACAATGTTTAGATCAATAATAGCAGCGGAATGAGCAATCTATTAGAAGAATAATGCAGACTATAATGTCCACTCGCTTCTCTTTTTCGTAAAAACATCATCAACTTTTATCATCTGAAATACCATTAGTCATGATAATATAAATTCACAGTTCCTGATCATAATCATGCACATCAACAGTTCATCTTTGCACTACGGGCCAAAGATATTCAATATAGCACCAACGGTCATGATTATACTAGATTCAGCCTTTGGTCATAATCATACCAATCAACAGTTCATCTTTGCACTACGGGCCAAAGAGAACATTCATCACGTGCCATAAAAGACACCGAACAGATGTATCGCCTTTAACCTATTATATCGCCTTTAACCTATCATCTGTTCAACAAATATATCACATCTGTGCCCCCGGCCGCAAATATTCACCACAGCTTGATTCTTGATGATTAGTACAAATAACAGTGATACAAATGATGAACAGAAGAAACAGGATAAACAATAAGTATCAGAAGTTTACTTTGTGCAGATTCAAATAATGTCCAAATTGTCAACATGATGTGGAGTGAAATTTAAAAATGATATTCAAGATCCACAGTTCAGAATAACGGTTACAGTTCAATAGAAAGGTTCACGTAAATAGGAAGGTTCAGTTGAAATAATGAAGTTCATCTATTATGGAACATATAATATTTTCAGGAATTATAGAAGCAATAGTTCCATAATAAATTTCGATTTAGGAGTATGAAAGAAAATAATATCCCTTACCGTAGCAGGTTTGATTAACAAAAGGTGAAGGAAATTAATACAAAGGGTTATTCACCAACAGGCGGCAATCCGCTCCGTAAGATTATTCCCACAATTTAATAGAATTTGAGTACAAAGAGTTATTCACCAAACAGGCGGCCATCCGCTCCGTAAGGTTATTCTCAGAGATTAATAATGAATGAATACGAAAGGTTATTCACCAACAGGCGGCAATCCGCTCCGTAAGGTTATTCCCACAATTTAATACATGGAAATAAAAGGCACGTCTTATGAGTAAGGAAGAAACAATATTATTATCGAGAATCAAATAATGATAATCCCTTACCATAGTACGTTTGAATAATGGAAGATGAAAAAGATGGTATCCCTTACCTCAACACGTGACTGGATATTGATTTAAATGAGGTTAATTAACTTGAACAGTACACGTATACTTATAGATCTTCACAAATACTCAAGATGACTTAAGCACACTTAGAGAGAACTTTCACAAGAAGTATTTAGAGAGAGAAAGAAAGAACAAGTAAGGAAGTTTATGAAAAATCCTTAAGTTAAGACTTCTATTTATAGCCAAAAATCTTATCATTCCTTTAATCTAAACCATTCATTTAAAAAAATCATCTTTTAATTTACACCATCCATTTCAAATTTTATATTATCTTTAATCTACATCATTCATTTCATATTACCTAATAATCACCTAACTTTATAATATAAACAAATCAATTCAATTATTCAACAATATTTCACACTTTAATCTACACCATTCATTTCATATCACCTAATAATCACCTAACTTTATATTATAAACAAATCAATTCAATTATTCAACAATATTTCACACTTTAATCTACACCATTCATTTCATATCACCTAATAATCACCTAACTTTATATTATAAACAAATAACTTTATCAATTCAATTATTATGACTAATTGTTATAAATACAGTATAGTTAGCTCTTAGATATCAAGTCAATAAATTAATGAAATACAACTGTTTAAAAAAAACATCATAATAGAGATAACAATAGTGTAAAAGAAAGCATACGTTACTGTGTAATGACAATTATTGATTCAATAATGTGAATTACTGTGCATATGTTACTGTGACAATTATTAGGTTCAATAATTTTAAAAACAGTGCAGCAACAATTATTGACTCAATGATATAAAATACAGTGTAATAACAATTATTAAATCAATAATGCAAAATACTGTGTAACAACAATTATTGAATTGATAATATAAAATATTATGCAGTGACAATTATCGATGAAATGATGCGTAACAGTTACGGTGTCAATTATCAGACCAATAATATGAGACACTATGCAATACCGTGTGTTACTGTAGAGTACCGTGTGCTACAGAAAATACCAAAAACTACCGTATGCTACTATTCTTTTATCACCGGTATTTTAACAGTTCCGTTGACTTTTTTTATTTAAAAAGGTTATTTCTGTCGTTTTCTATATCCGACAAATATTCCGTTCTGGGGACCACCAATAATTTGTTATTTCGGCGCCGTCGTACGACACGAATATTCTCCGACCAAACGAATATTCCCCGACAAAGCGAATATTGTCCGACAAAATAAAATTTGCAGATAACATCCTTAACTTTTAACTTGATCGATTTAACCACTTACTGTTTCAAAAAATATATATGAAGAAAAATTAAATTTTGTATTTCATAAAATTCGGGGTCTTACAACCTCCCCTCCTTATGAAATTTCGTCCCCGAAATTGACATACCTGACATATCGAAGAGGTAAGGATACTTAGATTTCATCTCAGATTCTAGCTCCCAGGTCATTTCCTCAGTATCTTGGTTCCTCCATAAAACCTTGACTTGATGTATAACCTTTAAGCGTAGGATCTGCTCCTTCTTATCCAGGATCTTAACAGGTACCTCCTCGTATGTTAAATCATCTGCTATAACGTCTGGTTCTAACTCAATGACGTGGTTTGGGTCCTTCACATATTTACGTAACATAGATATGTGAAAAACGTTATGGATACGAGACATACTTGGTGGTAAGACTAGTCTGTAGGCTACAGTTCCTATTCGATCGAGGATTTCAAATGGGCCAATAAATCGAGGGTTGAGCTTTCCTCTCTTTCCGAATCTCGTAACCCCTTTCCATGGAGAAACACGTAAGAATACATGATCTCCGACGTTGAAGCTTTCGTCTCTCCGATGAAGATCAACATAACTCTTTTGTCGTTCTTGTGCGGTCTGTATTCGTTGTCGGATCATTTGGATCTTTTCGGTCGTCAAGCGTACCAACTCGGGTCCCAACAATTTTGCTTCTCCTACCTCATTCCAACATATTGGAGAGCGACACTTCCTTCCATACAAAGCCTCGAATGGAGCCATGCCTATGCTTGCTTGGTAACTGTTGTTGTAAGAAAATTCCACCAATGGCAAGTACTTATCCCAACTTCCTTTGAAGTCTAATACACAAAGTCTCAAAAGATCTTCGAGGGTCTGGATCGCCCTTTCCGATTGTCTGTCCGTTTGAGGATGGTATGCAGAACTAAAACGTAGTTCAGTGCCCATAGCTTTTTGTAGACTGATCCAAAAGCGTGAAGTGAATCTAGGATCTCGATCAGAAACTATGGAAACTGGCATGCCATGCAATCTCACGATCTCATTTATGTACACACCGGCAAGACGTTCAAGTGAAAAGTTTTCTCGCATAGGCAAGAAATGAGCAGATTTGGTCAATCTATCTACGATCACCCAAATTGCATCTAAGCCTTGAGAAACTTTTGGAAGACCCGTCACGAAGTCCATATTGATGTGTTCCCACTTCCATTCGGGAACTTCAAGTGATTGTAATGGACCTTTAGGAACTTGATGCTCTGCCTTGACATGTTGACAAGTTAGGCACCTTGAGATAAACTCCGCAATCTCTCTTTTCATATTGTTCCACCAAAATGTATGTCGAAGATCTCGATACATCTTGGTACCTCCTGGTGGATTGCAAACGGCGTGTTGTGTGCCTCCATCATGATTTTATGCTTTAATTCAGGATCGTTAGGAACACATAGTCGAGAGTTGACTCGAAGTATTCCTTTCTCGTCGATTCTTGCTTCGGGAATGGCACCTTCTTGTACTTTCTTTATCATGTTTATCAGTTCCGGATCGGTAGCTTGAGCAGCTTTAATTTTATCGATTAAAGTTGGTTCTACTCGCACGTGAGCAATCTTCGAGTGGGTCCCTGGTGTCTTTAGCTCTATCTCCATCTTTTGCAAGTCGTACAAAATACACTTTTGTGTTGTCAGCAGTGCACTTGTACTTGCATAAGATTTTCTGCTCAAAGCGTCAGCTACAACGTTCGCCTTTCCCGGGTGATACTGGATTGTGTGGTCATAATCCTTTAACAGCTCAAGCCAACGTCGTTGTCGCATGTTGAGTTCCTTCTGGGTGAAGAAATACTTGAGACTTTTATGATCCGTATAGATATCCACTTTTTCTCCGTACAAGTAGTGTCTCCAGATCTTCAACGCAAAAACGACTGCTGCCAACTCTAGATCATGAGTAGGATAATTTTTCTCATAATCTTTGAGTTGTCGAGAAGCGTAGGCTATAACCTTTCCATGTTGCATAAGGACACAGCCTAGACCTTTGCCAGAAGCATCGCTGTAGATAACAAATTCTCCTGATCCTGATGGTATGGTCAGAACAGGAGCTGAAACCAGTCTCTTCTTGAGTTCTTGGAAACTTTTCTCGCATTCCTCGCTCCATATGAATTTTGTGCTTTTCCGAGTAAGCTGCGTTAATGGAGTGGCGATTCGAGAAAATCCTTCTACGAATCTCCGATAATAACCAGCTAGACCCAGAAAACTTCGGACTTCGGTTACTGTTTTGGGTTGTTCCCAATTTAGTACCGTTTCAATCTTCGCAGGATCGACTGATATTCCTTGACTAGAAATCACATGCCCAAGAAACGCGACCTCCTCAAGCCAGAACTCACATTTCTTCAACTTGGCATATAATTTGTTTTCACGGAGCTTTTGTAGTATCAATCTCAGGTGTTGTTCATGATCCTCGCGACTCTTGGAGTATATGAGGATGTCATCAATAAAGACAACCACAAAATGATCCAAATGTTCCTTGAATATCCGGTTCATCATGTCCATGAAAGCTGCAGGAGCATTAGTTAGTCCAAAAGGCATGACTAAGAACTCATAATGCCCATAACGAGTTCTGAAAGCAGTCTTTGGAATGTCCTCAGCTTTAACCTTTAACTGATGATATCCAGAACGGAGATCAATCTTTGAGAAATGTTGAGCGCCTTGCAATTGATCAAACATGTCATCAATCCGAGGTAACGGGTACCTGTTCTTGATGGTGACATGGTTCAATTCTCGGTAGTCAATGCACAATCTCATACTCCCGTCTTTCTTCTTCACAAATAGAACAGGAGCACCCCAAGGTGATGCACTCGGACGAATGAAACCGGTATCCAACAATTCCTGTAGTTGGACTTTTAACTCTTGAAGTTCAATGGGAGCCATTCGGTAGGGAGCTTTGGAAATGGGCTTGGTACCGGGTTCAAGATCAATATAAAAATCAATTTCACGGTTTGGGGGTAAGCCAGGAAGTTCTTCAGGAAAAACGTCAGGAAACTCATTAACAATGGGAATATCATTCAAGTTTGACGTATTTTTGTTCAAATCAGTGACATGAGCTAAAAAGGCTTGACATCCGTTTTTCAATAAACGAATGGCTTTATGGCTAGAAATAACAGTTATAGATTTCAATGGTTTAGTTGCTTGAATTTGCATGACAGATTGATTAGGAATATGAAAACTAATAATCTTATGAAAACAATCAATTTTAGCATGATGGGTAGTCAACCAATCAATTCCTAAAATCACATCAAATTCATGCATCTCCAAAGAAATAAGGTCAACAGGTAATGTGAGGTTGTTGATTTGAACTAGGCAAGATTTATAGACAGTAGATGTAATGGTCATTTCTCCTAATGGGGTTTCAACTGATAAGTCAAAGTCCAAATTTTCAGGAGTTAAGTTTAAACGCTGAGCACATGCAGGTGAGATAAAAGAATGGGTAGAGCCAGTATCTAACAAAGCGTATACTTCACGAGAATTTATGAATAGCTTACCGGTTATCACCTCGTTCGAGTTTCGTGCCATTTGGGATGTCACAACAAAAGCTCTCCCTTGAACTACAGATTTTCCTTTATCCGCGCTAGCTTTTGGTATCATCATTGCAGCTGGACTTGATTTTGTGGCAGGACAAAACCGCGCAAGATGACCCTCTTTCCCACAACTGTAGCACTTTTTGGACTGCAGTGTACAGTTTGGGCTGATGTGACCTTCCTGACCACACCTATAGCATCTCACTGGTGGTCGATCTTCTCCCCTTGAAACTGGGGTCGGTGCTGGTGTTGGTACTGGTGCTGGTGCCCTTCCATAATTATTATGGAATCTCTTTCTTTTGAAATTGTTCCCACTGGATTCTCCTCTTCTGTTATTTGATGTGGAATTACCACCGAAGTGTTGGTTACCTACTCGATGGTTCTCGTTCCTGTGGTTGTTGTCATTCCTTTCTCTATGTTGCTCATTAACTCTTGGCTGCAATGTTTCATCTGTTTGCTCCACCCTTTGAGCCCTATCCACAACATCTGAATACAAACTAAATTTGTGAGAGCTAAGTTGTTGACGAATTTTGAATCTCAAACCTCTTAGGAACATCCGACTCATTCGTGCTTCTTCATCCACAAGATGGGTGGCAAAGCGAGATAACTCGGCAAACTTGGCTTCATATTGGGAGACTGTCATGTTTCCCTGCTCCAGCTTAATGAATTCCACCTCTTTCATATGGCGGATGCTTTCTGGGAAATACTTCTCGTTAAACAGTTCTTCGAATTCTGTCCAAGACATTTCGACTGCTGAAGGTTGGATACGTTTTACCGCTTCCCACCAGTGGTCCGCCTCACCTCGTAACATAAAAGTGGCAAATGGCACCTTCTGATCATCAGCGCATTGTAAGACATCAAGTATTTTTGTCGTCTGCTTCAGCCATGCCTCCGCTTTGAGTGGGTCAGGCTTCCCGTGGAATTCAGGTGGTCCCAATTCTTTAAATTGCTTGACAGTGACCATCCTCAAATTGCCAGCGTTTCTACCGTTATTATTGACTGTATTTCCTCTTGCTTGATTCTGTATGAACTGCATGAAATTCCTAAAGAATCCATCGTTCATCATGTTATCAGGAACATTATTTCCTGAGTTGGCAGGAGGATTGTTTGGGGCCTCTTGATTCTCGGCTACATTCGCTTCAGGCATTCCATAGTTAACCTCTTGATTTCCAGATGCCATACTAAACTGTTGTCACAAAATAATTGTTAGTTCAAACAAATTGACTCATCTCTTCATGTTCCTACATTCAAACCGATTCATTAGATAAAAAAAAAATCTAATTTAGGTAGGACACACTAGTGATTGATTCTATTCGTCTCTCCCCTCCTAGTTCTAACCCCAGATCTCCATTAAAGACCATATCCCTAAGCTCTGATGCCAACTGTGACGCCCCCAAATCTGGGTCCACACAGCCCAAACTTGAGTCGTCAAAAGACTACAACAAAATTATTACAACAAAGCACAACGTACAACAATACAGTGTATAATAATACATAACTAAGTCTTCACTATTATTGCCACACTATTTTACAAAACATGAAGACTATGATAACTATTCCTCGGACCCTCACTCCATTCCCCGGCTAGACCCTGTTATGTTTTTTCATCTCCTGTTGAAAAACAATGGAACAAAAGAAAGGGTGAGCTCAAATAGCCCAGTAAGAAATATCATGACTAAGATAATGACGAATAAATTATCATTAGCCTTCAACAGTTGAGTTCTTGATAGAATACAATAGACTACAAGGTTTATATCAAAAACTGCAGTTAAATTCTTAAACAATGTTTAGATCAATAATAGCAGCGGAATGAGCAATCTATTAGAAGAATAATGTAGACTATAATGTCCACTCGCTTCTCTTTTTCGTAAAAACATCATCAACTTTTATCATCTGAAATACCATTAGTCATGATAATATAAATTCACAGTTCCTGATCATAATCATGCACATCAACAGTTCATCTTTGCACTACGGGCCAAAGATATTCAATATAGCACCAACGGTCATGATTATACCAGATTCAGCCTTTGGTCATAATCATATCAATCAACAGTTCATCTTTGCACTACGGGCTAAAGAGAACATTCACCACGTGCCATAAAAGACACCGAACAGATGTATCGCCTTTAACCTATTATATCGCCTTTAACCTATCATCTGTTCAACAAATATATCACATCTGTGCCCCCGGCCGCAAATATTCACCACAGCTTGATTATTGATGATTAGTACAAATAACAGTGATACAAATGATGAACAGAAGAAACAGGATAAACAATAAGTATCAGAAGTTTACTTTGTGCAGATTCAAATAATGTCCAAATTGTCAACATGATGTGGAGTGAAATTTAAAAATGATATTCAAGATCCACAGTTCAGAATAACGGTTACAGTTCAATAGAAAGGTTCACGTAAATAGGAAGGTTCAGTTGAAATAATGAAGTTCATCTATTATGGAACATATAATATTTTCAGGAATTATAGAAGCAATAGTTCCATAATAAATTTCGATTTAGGAGTATGAAAGAAAATAATATCCCTTACCGTAGCAGGTTTGATTAACAAAAGGTGAAGGAAATTAATACAAAGGGTTATTCACCAACAGGCGGCAATCCGCTCCGTAAGATTATTCCCACAATTTAATAGAATTTGAGTACAAAGAGTTATTCACCAAACAGGCGGCCATCCGCTCCGTAAGGTTATTCTCAGAGATTAATAATGAATGAATACGAAAGGTTATTCACCAACAGGCGGCAATCCGCTCCGTAAGGTTATTCCCACAATTTAATACATGGAAATAAAAGGCACGTCTTATGAGTAAGGAAGAAACAATATTATTATCGAGAATCAAATAATGATAATCCCTTACCATAGTACGTTTGAATAATGGAAGATGAAAAAGATGGTATCCCTTACCTCAACATGTGACTGGATATTGATTTAAATGAGGTTGATTAACTTGAACAGTACACGTATACTTTTAGATCTTCACAAATACTCAAGATGACTTAAGCACACTTAGAGAGAACTTTCACAAGAAGTATTTAGAGAGAGAAAGAAAGAACAAGTAAGGAAGTTTATGAAAAATCCTTAAGTTAAGACTTCTATTTATAGCCAAAAATCTTATCATTCCTTTAATCTAAACCATTCATTTAAAAAAATCATCTTTTAATTTACACCATCCATTTCAAATTTTATATTATCTTTAATCTACACCATTCATTTCATATTACCTAATAATCACCTAACTTTATAATATAAACAAATCAATTCAATTATTCAACAATATTTCACACTTTAATCTACACCATTCATTTCATATCACCTAATAATCACCTAACTTTATATTATAAACAAATCAATTCAATTATTCAACAATATTTCACACTTTAATCTACACCATTCATTTCATATCACCTAATAATCACCTAACTTTATATTATAAACAAATAACTTTATCAATTCAATTATTATGACTAATTGTTATAAATACAGTATAGTTAGCTTTTAGATATCAAGTCAATAAATTAATGAAATACAACTGTTTAAAAAAAATATCATAATAGAGATAACAATAGTGTAAAAGAAAGCATACGTTACTGTGTAATGACAATTATTGATTCAATAATGTGAATTACTGTGCATATGTTACTGTGACAATTATTAGGTTCAATAATTTTAAAAACAGTGCAGCAACAATTATTGACTCAATGATATAAAATACAGTGTAATAACAATTATTAAATCAATAATGCAAAATACTGTGTAACAACAATTATTGAATTGATAATATAAAATATTATGCAGTGACAATTATCGATGAAATGATGCGTAACAGTTACGGTGTCAATTATCAGACCAATAATATGAGACACTATGCAATACCGTGTGTTACTGTAGAGTACCGTGTGCTACAGAAAATACCAAAAACTACCGTATGCTACTATTCTTTTATCACCAGTATTTTAACAGTTCCGTTGACTTTTTTTATTTAAAAAGGTTATTTCTGTCGTTTTCTATATCCGACAAATATTCCGTTCTGGGGACCACCAATAATTTGTTATTTCGGCGCCGTCGTACGACACGAATATTCTCCGACCAAACGAATATTCCCCGACAAAGCGAATATTGTCCGACAAAATAAAATTTGCAGATAACATCCTTAACTTTTAACTTGATCGATTTAACCACTTACTGTTTCAAAAAATATATATGAAGAAAAATTAAATTTTGTATTTCATAAAATTCGGGGTCTTACAATGACTCATTGTTATAAATACAGTGTAGTTAGATATCAAGTTAATTAATTAATGAAATACAACTGTTTAAATAATACCATAATAGAGATAACAATAATGCAGAAAGTATGCAAAAGAAAGATTATGTTACTGTGTCATGACAATTATTGATTCAATAATGTGAATTACTGTGCATATGCTACTGTGACAATTATCGATTTAATAACATGAATTATTGTGCATGTGACAATAAAGTCAAATATTGTACGATAACCACTTTATCAGTTTAATAATACGAAACACTGTGCAATGCCGTGTGCTACTGTGCAATACCGTGTGCTACTGTGCAATACCGTATGTTACTTGTAATACCGTATATTACTATTCTTTTACCACCGGATATTTTAACAATTAAAAGTAATAGTACCATTGACCATTTTAAAAATTGTTTATGTCATTTTCTATATCCGACAATTATTCTTTGTAGGGTCCACCTTTGTGGGGTCCACCAATGATTGGTTCGTACGGCGCCGTCGTACGAACATTCCCCGACAGAACGAATATTCCCCGACCAAAAGAATATTGTCCGACATAATATAATTTACACATAACATCCTTAACTTTTAACTTTATCAATTCAACCACTTACTGTTTCATGAAAATATATATGAAGAAAAATAAATTTTATATTTCATAAAATTCGGGGTCTTACATTTTATTTTTAATTTATTTGATTTAGTTAATGATTTTTAATTATTTTATTTGAATTATAGTATTTGGGTTGTATTTGATAATTAATCATATAGTCAATATTTATTATACAATTTTTATACGGTCAAACCGTACATGACCCCGGAGTTGGTACTGTTCAGGCCAAAATTGTGACTGGATGGTCAGTTCTATCTACTTAAGTGTACTTGATGGTGATATTTATAAATTTTACTACATTAGGATCAAGTGTAAGCGGGGTCATATTTAGAGGGATAAAAATGTATTTAACTCATAAAAATAAAATTATAATAAAAGGTTGGTGACCTCCCAATTTCGTTTCTTTCAATATGGTAAAATTAAATCATATTTAAGTGTAAAAAATAATCTTTATTTTCCAAACTAGAAATACACATTTAAAATGATAGTAAAAAATTAATGATAAATCAGAAACATTTATTCTCCGTTACTTCTTTCAAAGTTTTTATATAGCCGCCTCACCAAACTTTTCTTTCAAATTTAGTCCTTAAATTTTAAAACTTTTTAATATTAACCTTTAAGTTTAAAATTCTTCATATTTTACCCACTAAATTTCCTAATACAACTAACGAATTATAATTTCGTGAAAAAGACAAAAAGAGAATCGCCCTTTTGCATATTCCTCCGTAACTAATCGGAAATTGAAAAAACAAATAATAAAAATAAAATAAACAAATCCTGCCTTTCAATTCAAATTTCGATTCCAAAATCACCAATTCGGAGTTCCGAATCCATGGCGTCTCGTCGGCGTATGCTTCTAAAGGTCATAATTCTCGGCGACAGCGGGTCAGTTTCTCTCCCTTAGCTCTCTGCATATATTTATATATATACACGCGCACATTTGTATTTACAAATTTCATGTAAATTACTATCAGTCTAACCAATTGAAGTGTTTCTGATGTTCATTTCTTATCGGCAGGGTTGGTAGGACATCTTTGATGAATCAGTATCCTTCAATTTCAGATCTTTTTTCAATTGTTCCGTGTGTGTTTGGGTAGTGAGGATTTTGGGGAATAAAAATTTGTGATGGTCCTGATATAAAGTAATTTATATATGTGAATCGTAAGTTCAGTAATCAGTACAAAGCCACAATTGGGGCTGATTTCTTGACCAAAGAAGTCCAGTTTGAGGACAGGCTTTACACCTTGCAGGTCAGATTATATATATTACTCCATCTTATACATACATTTTAGTCACATTACTATTCTGTATTGTTCTTTCTTTTTCTTTTTAGATCCCTTTTTTTTTCTTCACGTCTTTATGTAGGATTCTTTTGTTGTTTGATCTCTGGTTTATTTGTCCCATTAGTTCTATAATTTTTCCTTGCTAATGGACATGCAAAAAACTAAGCAAATACCACAAAAAAATATTTAATCATCTTATACTATATTAAACAAACAATGTCTCATTTTTAACCGATTTTATACTAATTATCTTCTAATCATTAAGAATTGTACGTAGTGTGCTACACTTATAAGAACGCCTCGACCCGTCCTTTGGTCAGGCTTATTTTATGGGTACCTCGTTCAATTCATGCTAAGCTCAAACAAAACTCTTTCTTCTAACTGCTTAATTTGGCTTAGTAATCGTATCCCCTCCCTTGAGCATGTCATGCTGTAGCTAGGAAGGGTTAGAGAGTGGCTAGTGGCAGTAAGCAAGGTGGGATATGCTACCACATGGTTTATGGTATTGGTGGGTTGTTTGATTGTTTCGAGAGAGAGGAATTATGGATATTTTGAAAAGGATTGTATTATTGTCCAGACTCCAGATTCATTATTTGTTTCAACTTTTAGCAATTTTCAATGCTTTTTATCTTGTTTTGGTGTCACTTTAGCCCATTAATTAATTGATTTCAAACCATGTGTTGTTGTCAAGTTTGTTCTTGTATGTATTCAGTTCAAGTTTAACTAAATAGCCAGCAATTGATTAAGCTTAGGCGCATCAACTGTTGAAATTTTCTTTGTATTAGGTGATTATAATGCACTGCATTGTATGAATTAAACAATGAATTATGGCCATTAAGAACCTGACCGTCATTATTGCATGTCAGGGTAGGGTGGAAAAGCAGAGTTTCCATGTCATTTGTCACATTAAATACAATTCTTTTTCTTTCTTTTATTTTTTGTTAATTTTTTTCTGAATTCAAGCTCAGAAACTGCTAATACCTGTTGATAGAGATCATTTGGGAGCCTGCCCTGCTTTGGCAGGCATAGTTAGTATGCTAAAAGTAATAGTCTTTTCACAGACAGAATTTTGGACTACTGTTAGTAGCGAGCATCCTTAGTTTAAAAGAAATTTAGCGGTTCAGATATCTGCTGTTGTTGGTCCACATCAGCTCCACCCCCCCCCCCCCCCCCCCCCTCTCCTGGCGTGCCCACCACATAAGAGTGGGTTTAAAATGCTGCAATGTACAAATAATTTTTTTAAAGAGGGTAACTTAGTTCCTGACCAGGTACTTCCGCCTTCTAATTTTAAATGGACTCCTTTCTATTGTGGGATGTCCCATAATAGAACTCGTTCTATCAAAAGTCCAAAACATACACTTTTCCATCCAATGTTTGAAATTAAAAGTAAATACAATCCTCCTAAATATGTCTTAGTGAACCCCCACCTCACTTAATTTGGGATAGAGTTAGTACTTTCTTATGACATGTCAGGCCATCTTTTACCCAACCCAATACCTCAGGAGTCTGGGGAAACATTAGCATCTAACTTTTATCGATTTCCTCTTGTGAATTTTATGCAGCACTGTCAAAACTATTAGAACTTAGAATTTCAGACCCATGGAGTAAAGACAAGCAAGAGCATATTCTGTTTTACCTAATTGTTTCCTTTATGCCTTCTGGGTGGACATGGTTCCAAGCGAACTATTTGTTGCTTTCATTTTTAGCGTTCCTTTTTGGGCTTCGTGTATGCATGTTTCTTCTAGCCTATTATATGTCCTAATTATATAAAAACTGAGGGATGAAATAGAGAAAGGTGTTTTTTGATAGCTAATATAATGTTCTGGAATGAATATGCACCGTGTTTTGAAATGTTCAACTTATACTTAAATCACCAAGTTGCCGATAACTAATACTTTTTCTAAGTTATTAGGTGCACATCATTCCACTACAAGTGAAGGTGGCTCATATATATATATTTCATTTTGTCTTTTACTTTAATCAAATCACGTTCTCTTCTGTTTAATACCTACCCGCCCTAGGGTTGTGGGAAAGATGTTAGGCAAGTAATGGCACTTTCCTGCCACAAAGCCTACTGCTTCTGTGTTTTTTCCCTCCAATTATTTAGGCATTTCTCATCAGTTTAAAAAATTAAATTTTACTCGGTGTCAGAATATATACCAGGGAAAATGAAACTAGTTGATATCGAAATGGATCAATTATATTTTGGTAGATATGAAACTGGCCAGAACTATTACTCTCACAAGACATGCATGTCAAAATAACACCAAGTTTAGTAGAAATTTCCTATATTTTCGTGCAAATTAGTCGCAGAATTTTTTAAATATATATATGAATTTATAGCATCAGCCAATACGACTGTTTGTTTAGCAAAGTGTTGGAAATAGGTTTCCTCTTTACTATTCAATCTTCAAGTCTACGAGAAAATATATGAGCGCCATTTCGAGCTATGTTTATTGCATTATTTGAGCCCCACGTACTTTCAGATATGGGATACAGCTGGACAAGAAAGATTTCAAAAGCCTTGCTGTCGCTTTTTACCGTGGTGCAGATTGTTGTGTTCTTGTAAAATGTCAGGAAGTCATTTGATTCAGGAAGTCATTTGATAAATTCAACAACTGGCGGGAAGAGTTTCTAATTCAGGTGACCCCCAACAACACTTTTACCAGCATCTGTGCTGAAATCAGGGTTTTCTAATTTCTTGTATGCTTATATGCAGGCCAGCCCTCCTGACCCTGAAAATTTTCCATTTGTTGTACTGGGGAATAAGGTAGATGTTGATGGTGGCAACAGCCGAGTGGTATGACTATTTTTCTTTTCAGTAGTCCAATTACCCGGTATAACAATTTTTGTAATGTTAATAATTTTGAGGGATCGAGAAATTCAGAATGAAGCTATTAAAAAAGGTTTTGCCTTTTTTGTGGGGCTTTATATGTGCGTGAACGTTTAAGCTCCAAAGTCTCTAGTTGAATAGTTGTCAGATCTGTTTGTGTTCCAGGAAAAAACTTGTCCGTCTTCTGCTGTATGTGTATGGTCAAGTTGCTTCTTCTGCATCTATGGTACAGTAATTATTTCATTGCTTTGGATCTCTGCATAAATTGCATATATGTTCATGGGTTTTTACGCCAATGTTTCAGGTTTCTGAGAAGAAGGCAAGACCTTGGTGTGCCTCTCAAGGAAATATACTTCTGCTAAAGAAGGTTTTAATGTAGAAGCTGCTTTCCAGTGCATAGCCAAAATTACTCTTAAAAATGAATCCGAGGAAGAAGTGTGAGTATTTTTTTGGTTCTGACTTTGTAGAGGTTTATGCAGTGCATGCATTACATGGATTCAATTTATGTTCAATAAGAAATATACTTTTATGAAAGAACCACCTCTATAATTTAATGTACTGTTTGTGCAAAATAAAAAAATACACATGCATGACTTATTTGTTGTCAATGGTTATATGTGCTTCAAAATTGATGATTTACTGCATGGCCTGGCTAGGTTCAATTTTGTTGATGATGCTATTCTCTGAGTTTGGAATTATCACCAGCATCATGCAACATTAACTTGTTATGATTTAAACTCCTAAAATGACCAGAAGGTGGTAATATTTCAAATTTTCTAGTGGTTATGTGGAATTAAACACTAGTTAATGATACTTTAATCTATCCATAATTCTTTTGAACTCTGGCATTTGATGATGTTGATGACTTCTATATATATTTGATTGGTAATTAAATTTTCACTTTTGTTGTCGGTGATGAAGTTATCTCCCTGAGACTATTGATGTGGCTGGTGGACGGCAACAAAGATCGTCGGGCTGTGAATGTTAGCTGCATATGCTTGTTACTTTGCACTAGGGAGTGGACTAGTCAAGCTCACAAAAATAATTTAGAGGATGTTGATCAAAGTTCCATGTATATTAGAAGCGAGCAAAAGCCTAAAGAAAGAATGTTTTTACTTCCCATTTTATTGTCCTTCATTGTCAGTATTTGATATTTGTACAACACCAAATTTATGTTTCTGTATTACATTTGACCTTTTTATTGCATAGCACTTCGACCCACCCTTTGTTTTATGCTTGGATTTTGGACGTATTGACACTATAATCAACACTCTCCATTAATTAAAACCAGTGGCCGTACGCGTGTGTAAATTATGTGGGATAAAACGTGACACAAATATACCAACCTTGAGGAGGAAGTTAGATGTAGTGGGAGTCTATGGATACTTACATTCACAGCCTTTAAGTGCCTTTAAATTTAATAAATTAGCAAAAGAAATAATAGTTCCTTCGATGTTAATTGCATCTAAGAGGGTTTTTGAATTACCACCTAACAGCTGGAGGCCCCGGAGTAGAAGAGCTGCTTTTATTTTCTCACCAACCACTACAAGCAGAACAATACGTGACGAAGAACATGTGACAATGTTAGACAACTTTGACGCCAAACTCCTCCTATAAAGTCTTTTGAACAAAGTAGAAGGTACTCACTCTTTCTTTCTCTAATTCTTAAAACCTCCATTGTTAACGCTTCTTCTATGGCCGTATAAAAGGCTTTTGAAATTGTAACACTCTAAACATATACACCTTTAATTTGCTAAAACAAAATCTTCTTCTATGGCCGTATAAAAGGCTTTTGAATAGAGGAATCCCTGATCCATTACATTCGGAATTGTGAATCTTTGTGATACTTTGAAGAATCAAAAAGAACTTTTTTACAAAGTCATGCTATCAAAATTCTATCTCAAAACTATAGATTGGTGGAACGATCAGATCCAAAACTTTTTCTTTGCCGCAGTCGCTTCTGCCGAATTTGCCAAAAATTTAGAAGAAGTAGAAGACCTGCAAACAGCACATATTTGAGCAATTAAGTAACCACCAATTGGGATGGTTTTCGGAACAATGAAGTTAAAATTATAGTTCTTCGGTTCTAAATTTTAAAATTTATATTAACTTTTGAAAAGTCAATTTCAGATATTTTTATACTCAAGATTGACATTAATTCAATTAGTTTATGTTAATATAATTGTAAATATTATGAATTACTCAAAAAGTACTAGATTTATTATTTTAAAATTTTGAATAAATTGTATCAATTTTAAATGATTTTTTTTAAAAATCAATAGTGATATTATAATTTGGACGGAAGGACTACCATGAAGTTCACAAACCAAAAGCAGCAACAATTACATGTTTGTACAGGCCAATGGCTTGAAACAAGAACAGGCTTATCAAGCTATAGTTGAAGGTAAAATTATAAAACTTGCAACTTTTTCATTCCAAGGAGCCTGAAAAATGAGTCTATTGAGGAGGAGAGCTCGCAGAACTATTGAATAACTTCTCGAGTTTAGGTGGAATAAGTGAAGAATAAAATGTTAATCGACTGAAGGTTTTTGACCCGAGTAGTACTGCTCATTCTATAATATCCGTGAGGTTGAGCGATCAAACCTCTATGGTATCCACGAGGTTGAAAGATCAAACATTGACAATAACAAAACGAGGGTATGTGTGTTTAAATATGAGTCTAATATAACAAAATAAAAAATAAAATGTCGATGGTTAAGATTACTTGCTATATTGACAAAATAAATATTTATTTATTTATTAATATTAAAAAGAGATCGATTTTACTAATGGAAGATAATTAAATTGGATAAAACTGTAAAATTTTATCAACATTGGCAAGGTGTTCAAAAAAATCGGTCCAATCAATTTTTTGTGTATACTGAATCAGTCCAAACCGGACGATTTGGTACAAATAGTAACTAGTCCGGTACCGATTCGGTATATCGGTACAACCGGTTTGATACTAGACCGGTTACTATTTATACCAAATCGTTTGGTTCGGACTGTACCAGTTATTCTATTTTTTAATAATAATAATAATTATTAATAAATAATTAATAATAATAATAATAATAAAATAAAAATAAATAATAATTTTTAGTAAATAACTGATACCGAACCAATAAATAGATACCGATATCAATACCGATATTATCAATATCGAGTTTTAAATAAATTCGGTATTTGATTCGATCCGGTCTGATCTTTACCGAATGAACATCCTTCAAATACTCCATAATCTCAAGAAACGACGACGTCGTCAGGCTCTCCCAGACTGACAAAACCTTTTTCGGTTTTCCCTTTCAGGCTTTCACCTCCTCCTTAGCAGCTCCATAGCGCACACTAAGCAGCGGCGCCAATAATGCCGCGAGGATTTATCGTCTGTTCTCAAGGCAAGAACACTTCACAATTCATACTAACCTCCATTTCTAGGGTTTCTTCTACAATAAAATGCAGGAATAAGCCCTTTTTTTCTTCGAATCAACTACGGTTTTCTCTCTCCAGTCGCTTCTTTTGCAGTTCCAATTCAAGAAATGACCCAATCGATATTTCAAAGTACAAAGAAATTTTCTCAAGGAGGATGGCTATGGCCGGTCTCAAGCCCCATCACCGTATCGGTCAGTTAGCTATCACTCACACTCACAAATTCCCGCATGCATGTCTGCATATTGTTTTTACTTATGTATTTTATTGGAGCTACAACCCTGAAAATGATATAAAGATTCAATTTTTTTTATATGCTTTAGGTTTTTGAGAAACCAAGCGCTGTGTGTATCCATCATTGAGTCTTCTTGAATTGGATGCAAAGTGAAGAAAACAATTTTATTTGTGTTTTTATGCTATGGCTGTACATCCATTTTGCAAACAGCACTTGAAGAAATGCAGGAAAAGAGAAAGTAAAGTAAAAAATTTGAACTATAAGGTAGTAATAGTATATAGTCTTGTGAGTATGAATGCAGGACCTTCTAAAACAACATCAATCGTTGCAGCTCATTTTACAAATAATATGCTTTTGTGGTGTGTTTGTTGTGTGCGTGTGTGGAAATATATATGAGTTTCTTCTGCTCTCTTAGTGGCATTAGTAAGAGGTTGAATTCGGTTATCTTTTCAGCTCTGGGTGTTTCTGGTGGGCCAGATAGTATGGCACTGTGTGTATTAGCTGCTGATTGGAAATTACACGGCCTTAATTCTGCTACCAAGGAGAGTAGTGAGTTCATAGATGGAATTTTGGCAATAGTAGTTGACCATGGACTGCGTGCCGAGAGTGAGAATGAGGCAAAAATTGTGCGCGGTCGAGTTCTGAATATGGGTATAAATACCTTGTCTGTCATTTTCTGGTTCTGGATTAGTTTCACATTGCTTCTTTTTTATTTGATTTTATTGGGCAATAGATGGTTAATTAGGCTGTTTGTAGGAATCAGATGTGAAATTGCAAGTTGTGAATGGTCAAATGGAAAGCCCAAACAGGGTCACTTGCAAGAAGCAGCTCGTTCAGTGAGGTGATTTTTTTAATTTTTAATCCTTCTCTCCCAGGCCATCTATTTCTTGATTCAGTTGTAATCAGGTTTCTAAAATCTCTAGGTACCAGCATTTTCAGAATGTTTGTAATCAACATCAGATGGGTGTGTTACTAGTCGCACATCATGCAGATGACCAGGTCTGGGGCCAGATGAAATCTTATTGTTTTGTTTGTCAGTTAGGTTTGGTATCTGAGTACATATATTTTGGGAACAAGGAAATATTCGCGGACCTGTGTTATTGTGAATTTAATAATATTGTTTTCCAAATTTTTTTCTTTTCGTTTATGGATAATTTTTTTTTGTTGGTACATAAATTACTAGCTACTAGGCTAAAATGAAGAATTTTAGGATCCGATAACACATAGTGATGGCGCTAACAGATGAGAATAATACGCAGGCGGAGTTGTTCATTCTGAGGTTATCTCGCAATAGTGGTGTTCTTGGACTTGCTGGCATGGCATTTACATCTCAATTATTTGATACATATCCTAATTTTGAAGGTGGAGCTTCAAATAGCATTTTACTGGTCCGACCACTCCTGGAGTTCTCCAAAGAAGATATGTACAAGGTTACTTATCGTTCATACGTTCATAATATCGGAATCATTTTATTTAATTAGTGAAATATCTTTGAACTTTCCACTCAAGCAGAATCAGCTTTTTTGAACTATAGTCGTAGAAATTCTTCAGCATAATTTTTTTGGATTGGGTAATGAAGTCAACTTCAGATCCATTAACACGTAGAGCAATCAAATGATGGACCTCAATTGCTACCAACCATGCATATTTCTGCCAAATTGTTCAGCTTTATTTCCCATTATAAACTCGTGTATTACAGAATCCAACAGGGAAGGGGTCCCATAGACGATAGATCTGATCGCAAGTGTTATGCTATTGTTTTTTTGCTCGTATATTTTTTAGGTTATAAATTAATAATTTTATTAGCATTGCAGATATGTCAGGGGGGTAATCAGGAATGGGTGGAAGATCCTACAAACCAAAGTCAATTATTTGCTCGTAATAGGATACGCACATCATTGAAGAAATTGCCATCATGTGAGTTGAATTAAAGATGGAAACTTCAACAACATGATCTGTTTTTCTCCATATAATTTTTTTCTGATAAGTATTTTCTCTATACAAATTTATATGTTATTCTTTCATTATTGTTTTTTTTAAGCTTTACTTTATTTGGAAAGAATTTTAGTTAATTTCTACATTTCATAATCTGATAGACTCACGTAAATACTATTTGTATTATCTCTCATTTTTTGTGTGATATTATTTATATGCAACCACAAGGATATAGGGTTGACATCTTCAAAACAAATTTTCCTTCTCCAACAGCTACTTTTAAGCCTGAATTAGAAGCAGTAATTTTTGCCTGTAGAAGAACACGAGTTTACGTGGACCAGATTTGCTGTTCTTTGATAAATCAGGCTGTGAATATAATGCCTGTAAGTATTTTCCCAACTGTTTGTGATCATTTTTGTTATGATAGAGATATCTGCTTTTGATTGTATAATCTATAGTAAAGTTTAGAACTTGAGATAGATTATCATATATAATCTTCTTCTTCTTCTTATCTTTTATTTGTTGGATGCTGATAAAAGGTATTTATTATATGTGTGTGTGTGTAAAATGATAATAATCAGAAATGCACTTGAATAGTTGAATGTGTAACCCTGTCCAGACTTTTTGTGTAATGTATAAAAATGAAAATATCAAATAAACGTTGCAAAAGGTATATATATATATATATACTTTTACACCCTATTTAGAGCTTGCCAATTAATAGTTCTTATTTAAAATATTTATACCATTATAATAATGATCAAGGAGATATAACAAGAAACAAAGGAAGTTAATTAAAAATCAAATATCATATTTGACCAATGTATAAAATTTTCTTCAATCCTGTTCTTTTACTCATATACTGGTTGCAGCAAGGGTATGCTGTTATTGATCTAGAGATTCTCAATCCATCAAAAATCAAGGACATTTGCCTGTCAAAGTTTATCACCTTGCTGTTGCAGGTACTGTTATTTGACCTTGCTGGTTATTAACACAATTCTAAGTTTTCAATACATTACTTTTCTTATTTTGCTGAAAATTGGGAATGATCTTAATCTGATATGTTTTTGTTAGTTCATCTCCCAAAGGCATAGGCCAGTTCGAGGCAGTGCATTAAAACTACTGTTGGACTACATTCGAACTTACCCCTGCAAGGTGCATTTCATTTCGTCTCTATTATCCTTTGACTATACATTGTAAACCACATTTTTTGCCACAAAAGATTTTAATCCTTGACTTTTAAGTGAATGATCTTTGGTGTTGGTGCAATAAGAAATTCAAATAAGAAATTCAATGACACTGAATGGTATTGGCTATTGATTGTGGCTTTTCTATTACTATAAGACATGATATTTTTCCGTTCAAACATGGATTTGATTCTCACTCAAGCTTCTGATCCACACTGTTACTACATACAGATAATATCACGTTGTTAGCCTTTTGCTCGTCTGTAGAGAAAAACGTGTGAGAAATTATTGCTTTCCTGCATCAGCATCCACTTGCCATTTAACCGTATCAGTTATATTTATTTATAGATATTTTTTGCAATCTTGCAGACTTCCCTCACTGCAGCTGGTTGTTACCTTTGTGCAGCTCCTGGGTCTAAAGGAACCAAAGTCCTTGTTTGTTGCTCCGTTAATTGTTCTTTGCCTTTAGAGATGGAGTTGTTCTACAAGCACTCTTATGAAGGACAGAAGTGTTATGTCCTTGGTGAGGTTGAGCAAATTGTAGCGGATGGAAAATCTTATTCTGATCAAATGGCTTTAGATGCCTCAGACGTGCACTTTTTGGATGCGACATCATCTGAATCAGTGTTAAGTGAAGCAAAGAGACTCAACTTGATCAGCGAGTCTACCCATAGGACCATTCTTTCATTGCAAACCGACGAAATCGAAAGATTCAAGTCCAATACTGGTATAGTGCCCGACTTTGAGTTGAAAAATGAAATAGAATCTGCGACTACTTCCTTGTGCAATGCACTTCATTCTGGTGAAATCGGTTATTTCATGAACAGATTTTTTCTCATGTGGAAACTGAGTAAAATACTTCCCACTAATACATATTCTGTGGTTAAGACTAATCCTGACCAGGACTTGGGAGAGGAAGTTCAGCAATGCTATTGCGATTCTTGCCTAGTTTGCCATCATATGTTACTTGAGGTTCGCCACATAATTGACGCGGATTGGTTGTATCTTGCTGAGTTGTCGAAGTGTTGTGATGTGGGAGATTTTCAACATCAACGACTTTTCTTGGCTATGGAAATGGGCAAAGAAATAGCCCGAGTAGATGCATGTTTGGAATATAGAAGATTATCAGCACAAAGAACTCTTCTATCACTGAAATCTATTCCTGTTGCTGCAAGAAGAGGCTTACCTGTGCTAGTCAACCCTCAAGGGCTATTACTAAGCATACCGGTATGCTGATTCCTACTTCAACTTACTTTAATGTTTATGATGGATTTATTCCATTCCAAACCAAGCAAATGCATGGCTTCACCTGTTCTGCTATTCTATGGTGTTACACTACTGATTTCCAAAATTTACATCCTCTATTTTTGTGCTCTTCTTTTGTTTATGTAGAACAGTCTTTATACTTGGCTCAACATTCATCGACTGTTCTTGCTCATAGTTTCTAAAAGACTCAGACATGAATAGCCATCTCCTTGTGGTCCCATTATATTTTTAGGGTAGTTAGTCAATTCACTAATTTCATTAACAGTGTTTTTATCATTTTACTAATCAAGCCGTCTTTCTTTTGTTTGCCAGAGTATAGGCTTTAAGCACTGCCCCTGTTTGGAGGTATCTGCTATATTGAAGCCAAGCGTACCTCTTGGTGGAGGTCACAGTTCTTATATCTAGTCTCAGCTAAGTGTGTCCTATTTCTACAAAGGGTAGGGCTTCAATGATGTTAGGGCTACGTCTATAAATGAAAATATTATATGCCAGTGAGGATCTATACCAAAATTTGTGTATTTGTGTAAATATCTTCTCTTCTCGCTCCATTGCTTTGATCGTAGATTTTCTTTGTAGATATTTAAATTCTCATGTGTATTCAGGATGGTGGAAACAGTTGTATTCCTGAATGATCTGATTCAAGGCCAAAGAATTTCCTGCCGCTACCATAAAATATGTCTAGCATGATTCGTAACAATAATGCTTTGATTACTAAAAAATGGTTAAAATGGCATGTATGATTTGGTTGGTTATAACCATCCATTTATATATGGTAAAACATTAACTATCATAATTTGACACATTATTTTGTATCGATGTATCTTATTGTTTGTAACCATGTTATGTTACCATATCACATTACTTGAGGTGCTGTGAAATTCGATTACGTAGATATTTCTTGCACTTATTTTCCTAATCTAGCATTTGTTATTTACTCATCAAGCCAAACACATAACAAATTAAAAGGCTGTTACTGTGTATTCATAATAAATTTATAAAATCTTCAGAAAATTTGACGAGTGAATAGAGAGAGTATAAATAAATGAAAAAAGATCCAGCAATGAGCCCAGGTGTTAGACTTGAATAGAATATTGTTCGTCAAAGCATGCAAAGCTGGAAAACTATATCACTTCTGGGATTCAAACTTAAAAGAACAGTATGTTAGCATCAATGGCTTTCTGTATTTCCAACAATTTTAACATGAATGTTTCGGGTTTTGTGTTGAACAATCAATTTCGATCACTGAAGAAGAGGTTGAATAAAAACACGGCAAAATATGTCATTTTTTATATTGGCCTTTGAAAGTGGGAAATGATGTGAACAACTGCTTCCAAGCTGCATCTTGCTGCTGCTCCAACCAAGACAAGAAAGCGCTATCTATCAAGCAGAAGACATTAACATACAGAAGCTGGTACCTTAAAGGAACAAATCGGAAGTTGGCAACCTGAAGAATTGGCCATGCCCCGCCTTGCAAGATAAAAGCAGGGAGGAAATCCCTTTTCAAATCTTCCTTCACTTGAGCAGCATTCTTACCACTAGAGAAACCCATGTAACTGAGGAATACAAGCAAATCAAAGGGTCCAAAAATCAGGCCATCCATTGCCACTTTAGTAGCCACAAACCGCACTGAATTTGGCTGTAGTTTGAGTCCGACCCTAATAAATCGGTCCATACCTTCATACCTACCACAGAAAAGGAGAAAATATTAATACGAACATCCTCCCACAAGTGAATAGAGAAACACATGCATCTCATAGATAGCAAGATATTCAATTTTTGTCTGTCAACTAATCCGTGAAATTCGAATTAGCCAGTTCCCTTTTGGAAAAGATATGATGCATCCACCAAGGTATCTGAAGCTTACATCTATAAATAATAGAGTTGTGTCTGTAATTCCGGCCTTTTAAATAAAAAAGTTTAATGTTGAGATATGTAATTCCATATGACCCTCTTAATTTTCTCAAGGATATATACATATATTTATGACTGAAATTCTACTGTAATATCTTTCATATTACAAGCAGTATGAATATTGATTACTTGGGAAAGAAAATGATCTATTTAAAAGTAAACTACGTTTTATTCAGCTTAACAACTGGTATAAATGTCGAAGTCTTTACTCTGTTGGGCAGATAATGTTTTTAACCAGTAGGTGCTATTTTTATTGTGAATCTAATATGTAAAGAATCTCCTGTTTTATATTCTTCTTCTCCTATTGGATTCTTTTATAAAAGTGCACTTGAATGATCTGTCCTGGAATCAATGAATTATACCAATATCTTGATTCTTAACCTTGAACACCTGATTGCAAATTTAATCCCTTTCACAAACAACTATTTTGCAGATTTTGAAATAGTATTTGTGTTCTTAAAAGCCCTTCAGCAGACTTATCACTTATGACGCCATTATATGAATGCAATAGAGCGCTAGCAGAGAAGTTAGAAGGTTAGTGGACCTCTATTAACAAAGTCTAGGTGAAGCTCCTCATAACTCTTTACAACCATTGTATTGCCAATCATCTATAGAGGAAAAAGGTATGCATACTAAAGTGAACACTCAAAGACTGTAAAAAGCACCTCACAATCAGAGACATTCATACTGGAATAAGAATAAACAAACAATGATAACATACCAGAAGTGGCCAAATGGTCCAATGAAGCCAAGACCGAACATGCTTGTGATTGCTACCCGCTTCCAGCTAATTTTAGATTCTTCATCTGCATGCTGAAATGCAAAACAGAAACATTAATCCTCTGATGCATATAATTTCGCAAAAATGTTTTGTCAAATAGCTTAACAATAACTTCAGGTTACATCAGGAAACATTAAAAGGCCAATACTAGCATGGCATCTAACAGAAAACAGAAGGCTAAGAATAGGATATAACTCGAAGACACATGACAAATGAGAGGTTGTTGTCATCTAACTATCTTAGTAATAAAAACTAGTATTACCTTCGTCCCTCAAAAACTGACTTAGTTTGACTTTTTAAGTCAAATTGACCATTTTTGTAATTAAAATTTATACTATTTTCTTTTAAATATTGGTGCAATAACTATAAACATAAGAAACTATATCGAATTTACTACTACTTTTAATTTTCATGAGTTTGAAAATATAAATAAATATGCTTAATTTTTAATTTTAAAATTGGTAAATTAACCAGAAAAGTTAATCTAAGCCAGTTTTTAAGGGACGGAAGGAGTATTTCTTTTTTTTTTTTAACCTAGGCTTAATGGTTTTGTTAGGAATTTTGGCTGTGTTGAGTCCAGATTACCTCAATGAAGATAATATATAAAATACCTAATATTTGCAAAACAATATTATACTGAACTTATAATGGCAAAACGACACAAGTTGTACAAGTATATATAAAACACCTGAATATGGCGTAATACATATATACGTTGAATAAATGGAATTAGAACCTACCGATATGGATAGCATGCATGAAGTCAGCCAGACAGTCTCAACAAGCAAAATCACTAACTAAATAGGAATTGTAATGAGAAAGTCCTGAGCATTAAAGGTGGCAAGCCACTGTTCTGCAAGTCTCTAAATGCATCATTCATACTTAATCTAGAACAGGAGATAGAAAAGCCCATATTTAGCAATACAGAAAACCTCCGAGATGCAAGAAACTACAATGGCATTTTGAGAATACGGGAGAAATAAAGCATAGTCGGCATTTGGATCATTTAGTGGAGAAGTCATTACAGAATCATTGTGCTCAACCAATTAGAATCATTAAGATCGGGACAATGCAACCATTTGATAAGACTGTTAGCCTAGTAAGCTAGCACAATACCATAAGTTTAGTGATAGTTTTGTAATGGTCTTTGACTTGCAATAGAACTCCACAGAAGCAACTCCTGCAACTGCAACATTGCCACAGGCATCCAATTGGGCAAGATTACATGTCCAATTTATTTATTTATCTGAAGATTATACTGATGCTGAGGTTTTGTAAAGACTTATCTAACAACCATCTCAAGTCGCTCCCTCCCTTAATTTCTTCTTCTGGGAAAAAAAAGCTGACGTGTGCAACATTTCTCAATTAAACAAGCTATATCATCGTTATATTGAATGTTCAACATCATCTTGGGTCCTAAGCAATTATTACACATGCAATGACGACGTGTGTTTAAGAATTAAGGCCCCATATTTGGGAACCTAGAATTATCCCTAAACTAGAGAAGGTAAAAAATAAAATAAAACATATACTATACTATTGTGCATATATTGCAAATAAAATTGGTCCTAAATTACTTGTGCATTCTTCCAAAGCTTCCAATGAATATTGCAAAGAACAGAACAAGTAAAGATTTTTATATATACCCAATACGAATTGAATCTAACAAGTACACATATACACAAACACCAAGCCAGACATTTTACATAGGAGAATCTTGAATTCAAAAGAAGGGCACTCACGCCAATGTGAAGATGCTTTTTGGCGGTGGAGTGAGTGATGGATTGGGCGGCAATATCTCCAACACCCCACAAAAATCCGGAACTGATGAGCTGGGTCTTCAACGGGTGAACAGCCAAGCAGTTTTGGTACCATTTCCATAGCTTCATCATAATAATTTCACCCAAAAACGAAAAAAAAGAAGAGATTTTTCTTATCACCTCACATACTAAGAAATGCAATAGTTATGTAGTTATATGTATGGAGGAAGAGCGGGTAGGCGGTGTTGGGGTGAGGTTTTACGGTCCTATTGATTGAGGACCACCTAGACTGCGCATCTAAATATAACAATAAAAAATTATTAAATATTTATAAAAAAAAATAATATAAATTAGACCGGAATATGAAACTTATTAACCATAATACGACCCGATGAAGAAATAACTACAGGATAATATCCAAACGAGCAACAAAGCGCACTACACAAGAACTAAGACAAAAATTTAAATTACCATAGTCCACCAACACAAGGCCCATAAGCTCCACCGGATAATGAACATCATAAGCTGATCATCTACCTATCTTTACCAACTAATCCAAAAGCTCATCAATCTCCAACAATATAAATGACGCAGCCAGCAGCTAATAAGGAACAACAAAGTTACACGGTGTTCCCTGGTATGCAGCACTCTTTGTGTGAATCAACCATAAAGAAACAAGCCTTTTAGATTTTAATTTAGTATTATATCCGTTCTAAATTATAAGATCAATACTGATTTTTAAAAAGTCAATATCAAACATTTTCAAATTAAAATTTGAGATGCATTTATTAGTTTATGTCAATTTAATTATGAATATCATAAATTATTTACAAGAAACTACTAGTTATAAGATTAATTATTTTAAAATTTTAAATAAATTATGTCAATTTTAAATTAAAAAATACCTTAAATTAATTTTTAAAAAGTTAAACTTCAGAACGAGGGAGTGTAATATTTATGTCCTATAATATTTGGTCACTCATGCAGACTCTGTTTTTGGGATAGCAGGAAGTAGATATTAGATTTGGTGGGAAAAATGAATAAATTGGCCAAGTCATTATTGATTAATGGGTATTGGGCATGCGGGAGTTCAGTTCACCAAGCAGTATTGGAGCCCAAAAGGATACTCAACGCCCCTAAACGGCTAAACCAACCATGCCGAGCCCAAAGGTTGAAGTATATTTTGGATGAAGCAATTAAAATATTCAATAGTTTAATTTTTGATTTGAACTTTTGTTTTGGAACTTTATTTCTTCATGGAGAGAGAGTTGTTATGACTTATGTATGGTAACTTGTGATAAAGTTAAATAAATTATATATTTATAGATATTTTTAATCTTATATGTATTTAAAGTGCATATTTACTTGATATGTCGAGTTGATATTTACATTTATTTTAGAAATTATTATTTTCACAAAAAAAAATATTTTTATAAGATCTCATTTACATAAATATGAGTTTTATTTATTATTTATGTGAGAAAAATTCTATAAAAATATCAATTTTCTTTTAATTGAGAAATCTCCATATTTTTGGAAAACTTTTTATATGCATTATGTATATTTTTTATTCTTTGTGACAAGGAGTAAAGTCCCTGGGAACCTCTCCTCGTAGGATCAACTGTGAAGTGTGGACTTTTTAGCTCCAAGGAAAAATGGGAAAAGATAAAAAAAAGGTGTGGACTTGCGGTGGAGATAGAGATTCTATTTATTTATTTATTTTGTGTGTAAAGAAGAATGATGTGGCCAAATGAGTTCCAGAGAAAAAATACATTCACTAGTTATATAACTCTTTCAAACTCACCAGCCTCAGGAAATTGAAATTCCATATCCATTCTTGATTTCTGATAATATTTGTGGATAAGATTTTCCGGATTTCACTACCCAACAATACAATCTCTTTTTACATGCACAATTTACTCTCTGCAACCATGCAAACCCCATTTCTCTCTCCTCCTCTCTCTCTCCAGGCTTGCAACTACAGAAATCAGGAGGTATCTCTTTCTCTCTGCTTCTTATTTCTTCCAAGAATCATTTAAATTATTTGTTTGAGTTCATTCTTCAACTATGATTTTTTCAGATCAGATTGAACATTGCTACTTATAATTTCTTAATTTTATTACTAAGTTTCTATAAATAGTTCCAAATTTTTGTCAACAAATTGGCACAAGTCTTATCATAATACAAAATTTTCATATGTTTCTAGCTACCAATAGAGGGGTTTTCACATTTAATTGACTTCCCCACTTGATGGTCAGTGGATTTTGTTGAGATTTATGGGCTTGAAGATAGTGCTTGGTATTTTGATTCGCCTGTTTCCTTGAAGTAATTTTACATCTGGTACCTTATTCCTTACTTGATTATGAAATGAATCTTGAAGTATCCTTTACTCTAGCTGAAAATCTAGCTTAAGTTCCCCATTCTTACCTTTTTCAAGCACTATTAAGCAAATGGAGTTTAGTAAAGTTAGTACATATGGTCTTGTTGAATATACACACACTTTTAAGAGATGGATTACTAATGGAGTTTGTTAAAGTTGCTATGAGGCATGCAAGTATGTAACCTTGGCGTGTATGGCGTGGTTTTAAGGAAATTTCTTTAATTTTATACTTCAAATCTCGAGTGCTTCTCTCGAAAGTTAGCACTCTCGAAAGTTAGCATAGAGCAGTGGCACAACTTTCAGGGTTTTTTTAGGTTCAAGGGCCACATTGTCCCATATGTGCAAAAATCACAAGAGTAGTAGTGGTTTTATTCAAGATTCCGATATACTAGCTCTTTCGAGGAAGGTTAAGGTTGGTGGACTATTTTGTTTAGGTAGTTGGTAAATTCAGCTAGTATGTACTACTAATTGACAACACATATATTCATCTTGGAGAAGTTTTTATTTTGTACGGAGTTGAGCTCACTTCAAGGAGGTTCTGCAACTGTCTACCTGAAGAAATTATTTGCATTGTCTGACATGTATTCCATCAAAATTAGATGTAAGGTCTAGAGTTTTAGCTTATTTCGTTATAACCTTTTACCTGGTACAGGTTCAGAATATCAAGCATACAGGCTAAAGAATCTAGATTGTATTTCAGTGATATGATTTTTTCCTAGTATTCAAATATTGCTGATTCTTCTCAGTACAAGATATCTAAAGCAATACAACTGTATCTGCTGATGCCAGGGTTTTGGGTTGAAAGTTCAATTCTGGGGCTGAATATCTAGCCTAACGGTTTAAATCGGTTCTGCAGTAAGGCGTGCTGAGATATTCAGAATCAGGCAAAGGAAAAATGGGAGAGTTTGGTAAGAAGAGGATTGGTTCTGTCTTCATTAAAAAGCACCGGAATGGAACAATCATGAGCAAGTCTCAAATTCAAGCGTCAACCACCATGGTATTGTTAAACAACTTAATCAGTCAAATTTACTTGCTCATATAAATCTGAATGCCTTGGCTCCATGGTTACCATGCTTCTTTATTTTTAGTAAGCATGCATTTAGTCAATATATCATTTACTGGCTCTATGTCATGTTTCACCTTACATGTCTTATCAATATCATTTGAAATTTTACCTAATCAGAATTTATCTAGTGAACTCTCTGTTTGTCTGCCCTTTGCTTCTTATTTTATGGATGTGACATTTCAAAATGTAGCCCATCATTTATCAGCTCAGTACTTCTTCGAGTCATAAAGCCTAATGACCATGTTATACGAGCGCATTGCTTGGTTATGTTTCATTATTTTGCATATCAACGTAGTTATTTCATGTTAAAATGGAGCAATCACCTAGTTAGTTGGAAGCTAAAATGAAGTCATTTATATTTTCCACAAAACTATGTTAATTTTACATTAGAAGAATCTCATCAATCTCAAAACCATGGAAAGAAAATAAAATTACTATTTTGATCTGATGTTAACTTGCCTCCTAAACTAATAACACTGCATCATATGTGATAAAATCAAGAAGCTTTTCCTTCTTGTCTGTTTTGTTGTCTTAGGGAATATGAGTTCAGTGAATAAATCCTTTATGGCTTTATTCGCTGATCAACATGTTATTTCTATGTGTTGCTTGATACCAATGCATATCAGTTGTGAATCTTATGGGAATTAAATTAATTTCACTTTCTTAGGACTAGCCATGAGTAGCAGTAGAAATTGCATTAAACTAGAAGCAGACTGATGTGTACACAAGGTCATGCCCTCAATTAGATAGTAGGCCAGTAATTATATATGTGCTACTCAGGTATAGACTGATACACAGATCTTTCTTTTGGTCAAGCTCTGATAATTTATGAACTTTGCAGGAACCACATCTGCAGGAAAGGGACCAGTTGCGTCGGTTTTCTGCTTATGTAGGTTCTCGAATACAGTCTCGCTGTGTTGCCTGCTTGGACAATAATAGCTGCAAAATAGTTCGTTCAAGAACAAAATTGATGAATATTTTGATTGAGAAGGGAAAGCCTCAAGAAGCCCACTCCATTTTCAATGGTTTAACAGAAGAAGGACACCGACCTACTCTTGTAACATACACAACTCTTGTAGCGGCTTTGACTGTCCAGAAACGTTTTAAGTCAATTCCTTTACTCCTTTCTAAGGTGGAAGAGAACGGTTTGAAGCCCGACTCAATATTCTTTAATGCCATGATCAACGCGTTTTCAGAATCTGGCAATGTCAAGGAGGCCATGAAAATCTTCCAGAAAATGAAAGATAGTGGATGCAAGCCTACAACCAGCACTTTTAATACCTTAATTAAAGGATTTGGGATAATCGGTAAGCCTGAGGAATCCTTGAAACTGTTGGAACTAATGTCACAGGAAGAAAATGTGAAACCCAATGATAGGACATATAATATTATTATTCGAGCCTGGTGTATCAAGAACAACATTACAGAAGCATGGAATGTGGTTTATAGGATGGTTGCATCTGGTATGAGACCTGATGTTGTAACATTCAACACAATAGCAAGAGCTTATGCTCAGAATGGGGAGACAAGTAGAGCTGAAGAAATGATACACCAGATGCATTACAACAAAGTGGCACCAAATCAGCGCACTTGTGGTATCATTGTTAATGGGTATTGTAAAGAAGGTAATATGACGGATGCATTGAGGTTTGTGTACAGGATGAAGGACCTTCGGGTACATCCAAATCTTGTCATTTTCAACTCTCTTATCAAAGGGTTCCTTGACATTACATACTCTAAAGGAGTTGATGAGGTATGTTTTCACCTTTGTAATCATTCTAAACAATTTGTTCTTAAATTAATACGCACAAAAGAGTATTTTCTATTGGAAATACTAGTTGTTGAAATCGGTTAGATTTTTGTTGGATGCTAGAAAGTAGAACAACAAATTATGATTTACTTCGACCTGATAACGTACTTGGAAATTAATCTCTTCGCTTAATCTTTTACACTTGCATCTCTTGCAACAAACATCTCAATCATTCATCTACTTAGACATCTTCCATCTTATGTGAATAAGATTTGTAATTCTTCTAATTTCTTGAATCTGAAAGGAGTATTGTTTAAGAGATGGATGATGATAGCACAAAAGTACTTTAGAATTGATAAATTTCTGAGCTTGTCCCAAATTATACATGAAAGGCAGAGCAAACATTAATAACTCTACTGCTACCATCAAACCTAAATATTTCTAGATTCTTCTGTTGTCTACTACAAGGGGCTTAATAAGTACGAATTATCATGGTCTTTGATTGAACCAGGAATTGTATAGTTGGAAATAGCTAGCAGTCACTATGATATGGATTACGTCTCCATTCTCCTTTTCATTTTTTTAAAACTTTTTTTGGTAGTTTATCATGTACTCTAGATATGAAAAGTGATAGCAATTGTCAAAAGTATGTGCTCATTTCACATGCTGTTGCAGTAAAAATAAAATGTGTAACTTCATGGATTCGGAAAATTTGGTTGTCTTGGTGGTTTACTTGATGTTTATATAATTTTAGCTGTTTATTTTTGTTTTTGTTAGGGTTTTGAGCTTGTAACTGCGTGATGATCCAACTTTGTGCAAAGATCTCACAGGAATTATGGTAGAAGAAAGTCAATTAGAAACACATGATGTATAATGAAATTGAAGAACAAGACAGCACACACAATTTAACCCCCTTTATAGAACCTAAATGGGAGATCCACACACACAAAAAAAAAAAAAAAAAAAAAAAGCAGCAGCAGTTTAACTTTATTCTAGTTGGTGTAAGTTTAAACTTTCAACTAGTGCGTATTTCATCTTAGAATCTGCATCATGGCTACTTCCCATGCCCCGTCACTTCCCCAATCCCTTCTCTTTCCTTCTTTTTTGTATTAATCTTAAATGTGTTCCCTTATGTTATGTGATGGCTGTGATTTGTGCAGACACTAACATTGATGGAGGAATTTGGGGTCAAACCAGATGTAGTTACATTTAGCACCATTATGAATGCATGGAGTTCGGCTGGACTCATGGACAAATGCCGGGAAATCTTTGATGACATGGCGAAAGCTGGTATAGATCCCGATATTCAAGCTTTCAGCATTCTTGCAAAAGGTTATGTGCGAGCGGGAGAACCTGAAAAGGCTGAAGAAGTCCTGAAACTCATGGGGAAATCTGGTGTACACCCAAATGTAGTAATATTCACTACCGTCATTAGTGGATGGTGTAGTGCAGGCAAAATGGAGTATGCTCTTAGGGTGTATGAGATGATGTGTGAAATGGGCATATCCCCAAATCTGAAGACTTTCGACACACTTATATGGGGATATGGAGAAGCAAAACAACCACGGAAAGCAGAAGAGTTTCTCGAAATAATGGAAGAGAAGGGTGTTCCTCCTAAGAAGAATACCATTCAGCTTGTTGCAGAGGCATGGCGTTCCATTGGTTTTCTGAGTGAAGCCAAGAGAATTGTGAATGGCGATGAAGATTATCAAAGAGTTATAACAAATTCTGAGAATGATGAGAAATCTGAAGAGATACTGCAAAGAGATGATCAGAATGAAAATCACAATAATTCTTCTGTGATTATTTTGCAAACACCAGGTTCTGTAATTTCCAGTCCGAAAGGGTTAGGCACTGCTAAGACAATAAGCCAGATGGTGTTGAAAACTTCGAAAGATTCATCTGGAAGCTTGAGTACCGAAATTAAATCCATGCGAGTAACACATGCATGTGGATTTAAGCTAAAACCACCAATCATATTCCATAAGAAGCTTCAAATGCAGCTTGGAATCTGTCAATATGTTAATACATTCAAACTGGTGTTTTGAAGTAGGCTATGTTAAGGGGATAGCCTCTTGAAATCGATGACTCTTGCAAGATTTACAACATTGACCCAATATTTTTGGGTCAATGAATTTGTAAAGATTTTTCTGCTATAACTATGTAATTTACTGGTAACTTGTGTAACTATGTATATGGTTTGTTCTATGATTGTTAGGCAGTGAAAGATTGTCATTCTTGTAATATGCTGTATATCAATGAAATGAAAATCATTAATGACCCTTTTCTTTCTCCTTTCCTAGGGCTAATCTTGCCGTATTGCTTTTCGTGTTTCCACCATCCTATTATTATGTTCTCAATCTCCCATTAACTGTTTTCTCCTTCATTTCCTCTAATACTTGTTCTTGGAAACACTGCTTTCCTATGCTACCTATGGATTGTAGGAATTAAGATGGAAATAAAATAATTCATTGCCATAGAATAAAAAAAATAGTGTTTAGTTGTTCCATTATAAGGGAATGCGTTATTTTCATTTATGTTATATTTGTGAATTTTATTTATTAAGGAAGAATATGAAATAACTCATTTCAGCTAAGAATGAAATAAATTATTTTACTTACCATTTTATTTCATTCCCTTTTTTATTTTATTTTTTATTAAATTTATTTTTTTAATCCAAACGTAGCATACATCTGTCTTTCATCTTTAAATTGTTTTTTATGTTGCTATAATATCTTTATTTGCTTATGGAACTTTCTTTTATGTCCATTGATGGGTGAAAGTATGTTTCTGTCTCTGCTTTACTGTTGTAGTTTTTATTTTTTATTTTAAGAGTATAAGGATTTTCACGAGTAAACTGAATATTTCAATATCTAGTTGTCTAATATTATTAATTATTATGAAATATAAAATATTTAAAATAAACATTTTAACATTACATAATGATTTGTGATTGAGCACCGCTTGGGAGACTGGAGAGGCTCAGAATGGGTGTTCAAATTGGTCTGAGCATTATATTCACTCTGGGCAACTTGTGTACCTCAAATTATTAATGTTTCATCAATTAACAATAAAGAAACGTTCAAAAAAGAAGCAATTGCTATGAAAAATATAGATTTATTTAAATTAGTCTAAACATTTTGTTAGTGATGGGCACTAATTGCTGCTTAGTTGGTTAGTTACACCAAATATATTTTTAAAAAATAAAAATAAAAATAAAGAAAGATGTAGATATGGTTCATCATGTGGAGTATTTAACTGTGAATTCAATTTCAACACCTTGGGTGGGGAACTTTTGAGAGAGAAGAAAGATGATATCCTTACAGATTATCCCTCCATTAACTTCCCTCCATAATCCTAATTCAACCTTCACCCGCTGCTTCAAACCCACCCAAACCCCCCAATATTCGATTCCCAGTTTCAAACCTTTATCAAGAACCCTAAGATTCAACAACTCCGATTTCAGACCCCTGTTCAAAAACCCCTCTTTTCTAGGATTTAAGCACTTGTATTCTGTAAATAATCTCTCTCGGAGACTAAATTGCAATGGGTTCAAAGACTCCGCTGAAGAAACTAAGGTGGCTTTGGACTTGGAAGGAGGAGGCGGCGACGGTGGAGGTGGCGGAGATGGTGGGGAGGAAGAAAAGAAGAGAGGGATTTTGCCAGAATGGTTAGATTTCACCTCTGATGATGCGAAAACAGTTTTTGCGGTGCTTGCGATTTCGGTTGCCTTTAGGTCCTTTGTGGCTGAGCCTAGATATATTCCCTCATTATCTATGTATCCTACATTTGATGTTGGAGACCGAGTTGTTGCTGAAAAGGTTAATTTTCCTTTCTTTTTTAGTTATTTGTTATTTTTTTTGGGGTTGTTGATATGGTTTTAAGAATTATTTTGATGAAGGCAATTTGGATTGTAGTTAGGGAAAAGAATAAGGTTAACTAACCAATAATATTGAAATGTAAGTTTTATAGGATGGTTTCCAGGCCAACAATGCTTTATGGATTTGAGTGTTGAGTTAATAAGAAGTAAGATGAGCGTAGTCGGGGGTGGTTAAGGTGGATGATAGATGAAGACATTCCGAAGAAGTTAGGAATTGTACCAATTGAAGAGAAGATGAGAGTGAACTGTTTGAAATGGTATGGGAAAGTCGTGCGCAGGCCTGTAGATGCCCCAGTAAGAAAAAAGTGAGAGATTTGAAACTGGGATACTCTAGGGCTAGGGGTAGAGCGGAGGTAACTTAGATAGAGGTAATAGAAAAAGACATGAATATATGAACATAGCGGAGGGGTTCTTGATAGAAAATACCAGAGGAAAGGATTTATCTAGCCGACCCCGACTAGTCTGTGATTAAGGTTAGTTGAGTTGAGCTGAACTGAACTTGGTTAAAATATATGTTCCTACTTTTTTGCTTCCCTGCTACTCCAAATTCTGAACATAGAGCCTGTTCGGCAACTCCTTCTAAGTTGGTCAACTCAACTTATAAGTTATTTAGCCAAAAAAAGTGTTCGGGAATGAATTTTTTTTTTTTACTTTTTAGTCAAAAAAAAAATAAGCAACCTTTTGGAACTTATAAAAAATGACTTATAAGTCTTATTTTATAAGTTCGTCAAATATTATGAAATGATACTTTTGCCCTTTTTTATTTTTCTAATGTTTTTCTTATTCATGTCCTTTTTAGTAATCTTATATTTTATTTTAATTTATAAATCATTATTAGCTGAACACATTTACAAGTATTTTAACTACTTTTTTTGACTTATAAATAAAATTGATGCCGAATATTTTTACTTATAAATCTACTAAATTTTTTACTTTAAGTCAATTTAAAAAATGCAATTCCCGAATAGGCCCATAGTGGCTTGGGAGGAGGATGCCTGTCCTTTTATCTTGCCCCTTTAAATGATGAAATCTTCAGATGGCCCTTCTCTCTTTCTGAACTTTGAGCTCTTCCCTTTTACTTAACAGGATTTTTTTTCTATAGAACTGTTACATTTTTAAGTTTATGATATAAGTTAATTGCATTTTAGAAAGGGGAACTTTGGAGACCGGCATCAAAGATGCTTTGACAGAAATTTCTATTTTTTTATTTTTTTTAATGTGATACATAACGTGTAGTACTTCTGCTGAAAAGTAGGCATGGAATTCCTATGCTTAAATCCTTTTTTTTAGATATTGACAATTGTAACAGGTTAAAACTGAGTTCTTCTAGTGAAGCGCTCTGAAGAATTATTGTCAAGTTCTTTGATACAAGTAAATTTACTTGAAACTTTCAGGTCAGTTACTACTTTAGAAAGCCATGCCCTAATGATATTGTGATTTTTAAAAGCCCTCCAGTGCTTCAAGAAGTAGGATACACCGATGATGATGTGTTTATCAAACGAGTTGTTGCAAAGGCAGGTGATGTTGTGGAGGTGAGATTACTAATATTTCACCTTGAAGTGATTTTTTTATTCTGCACTATATGATCTTCTATGAGGAAATTTAGTTGGTTATACGCTGAACAGTTATTCATTCCCCCCCCCCCCCCCCCCCCCCTCCCCCCCCCCAACACACACAAATAAATAAATTCTCACGTGCGCAAATTATGTTTGACCTCTTTAAACAGGGAGGTATAGTATGATCATGAATAATTTGCATAAAAATTCTATTGACTTTCTGTATCATATAGTTGCACTGATTTTACCTTTGTATCATGGCATTCCATATTTGAGAGTACCACTGGTACTAAGTCACCAGAATCTTTGAGACTTATTTCTCTTGTTTCAAGACCTTGTAATCTAGTGGTATTATGTACCACACTCTATAGGAGTGAGCAGGTTTGAGCTTCACTAGAGGCAGTTGGGACAATGAGCAGCAGGGTAAGGGGCATTCAACGTATGAATTTTACTTTTGTACCATGACATTCTCTGTTTAGAGTGCCATTGGCACTGATTGGCAAAACTATCAAGACTATTTTTTATACTTTCAACGACTAGTAGTGTTTTCGAGCTTTCACTGGAAGGCAGTTGGGGAGCAGGGTTCGGGAGGACCACCTAATGGGCTGGGTCAGGGGAAAATTACCAAAAAAGAGAAAATTGTCTTTCCCATTTTCATGCTGTTTCACCATTTTTCCTGAATCTCGAAAATTTGATAGTTCATTCTCTTTAAACTAGTCTTTTTTATAATTTTTTCTCAATTACAACATAATGTTTGAAGGAAGAACAACAAAGCCTACCTGACTTTGAAGATCTAAACAGATCTTGGGGTGAATATTTAGTCTACCATATAAACTGTAATATATACTAGTTTTGACAAACTAGGTCTAGGTAGTTAAACCAAACCCTTCAAATTTAAGACTTGAAATTTGGCAACTCATTCAATTTACAGACAACTGATAGGCCTCTCATCATTGTATACAAATAGTTCTTTCCTCTAGTATCTAAATTAATAGCTAGTCATATCTGTAAATGAGCTTGCATTTGACAGGCACAGGTAATGTGGCAATGTTCTTTCTTATATGTACTTTTTTTCCGCCCCTATAATATGTCTTGGTAGTCATGGTTTGTGTATAATATTTTACGTTTCAGGTTCATGAAGGAAAGCTAATTGTAAACGGAGTTGCTAGAAATGAAGATTTCATTCTCGAAGCACCTAAATATGAAATGGCACCAGTTGTATGTGCAGTTTTACTATACTTCCAACTCCCCAGTTATTTTCTTTTTCTTTTCCTCCTGTCTCAAAATTGGGAAAATGTGCATACACAAAACTTTTTAAATTATAAGTGGCCTAGGATTTTAGCCTATGTATGTTGTGTGTAAAAGGAAGGGGCAAGCACCAGTGGAAGCATGATGTAGATGATTTTTATAGGAATGAACTGTTACTGCCTAGCCAATATTGATTTTGAAACTGATGCTTTTATACTGTGGTGCAGCGTGTACCAGAAAACTCAGTTTTTGTGATGGGTGATAATCGCAACAACAGCTATGATTCGCATGTATGGTATGTAGTCTCAATCTTCAGCTCACAAATGCAAGGTAATGCTTCCGTTTTTTGAACCTTGCTGATGTTTTATTTGTTCGCCGCGTAGGGGTCCCCTGCCTTCAAAAAACATATTAGGGAGATCCGTGTTGAGATATTGGCCCCCAGCTAGGATTGGTGGAACAATTCCCGCCGAGGGTTGTGCCATTGACAAGCAGGAGAGCAGTTTAGCGTCTCAATGACGCAATTAGCAATTCTGTAATTCTATCTTTAGGTATCTTCTGTTTTTTCATCTTTGTATTTATTTCCCTCATTTAAACCTCTCATTTTTTAACATTGTACACCTTAGATGGTTGATTTTTACTACTGTAACATGCATTGTTTATTTTGAGAGAGGTTGAGATAATTTTCATATGACGGTAACTTTTAAGACCTTATATTGACCTTTGTATTAATTGCACTTTTTATTGCATTAATAGTCAAGGAACGTTATGAAAATCTGCCTCTAAAGTCTAAAACAGTGCAAACATAGTGTGTTTGGTTCAATGTTTTCAGATTTGGAAAAAATTATCGGGTGAATGTGTCATTGGTCTAAGAATTGTTATTAAATTGGTGATGTCATAAATATATATAAAAAAAATATTATTAATAATTAATAAATTTTTAAAACATCGAATTTTTTGCAAGTTAAAATATTATTAAATAATGTTATAATATTAGTAAAATATCTAATTTTAAAAATAAAAATATTTTTATATAAAAAGAATATTAAAAAATATTTTAAAATTCGATCAACTAATCGATTTTACCTGTTAAACTAGTGATAGTCAACCGAATTTTGATGAGGTCGATAAAAATCTATTTTTTGAGCCCAGTCGAATTGGCGTGTCATTCAATTCCGATTTTTGACCGGACAAATCGCCAATTTATGCCGGATTTTAAAATCATGGTTTGGTTACAATGTTTGAAAGTCCAAAAACGGTTTAAAATTTTGGTCATCAAGAAATAATTTAAACACTAATAATCAAGTAAACTCATAGACCAATGAACTCCCAACTTTCGTTCCGAATAGTGCATTTCTCTCTCTTTTTTTAATATTGGCTTTCAAATTTAAAAATTACTTGATCTTAATTAATAGTCACAAATCACTAATACTCATAAAAGGAACTCGAGGTTCAATTACACTATCAAATTTAAAAACACTGATACAACCCAATCAAAAATTTAGTTAATTTTTTTTTTTTTATTATTCTTATTTTAATGAAATGCCATGGTCCTAACATCTTTGGATCAAACACTACCAGTATATTACTAATTTTTTATTTCACAAAAAATAAAACTCTCTTTTTTTACCAGTATAACATAAAAATAACAAAATGTCTTACAAAATAATAGTAAATTTTATTATTATTTTTTGAGGTAAATATGATTTTTTTAATAGATATTTTCAAAATATACATATAAAATTCTTTTTCTGGTTCATAGGGAATGTTTTTTTAGATCAATTGTTGACTGCTTTATCAAGCATAGAAAAGTTAGTGAGTCATAACATTAAAATTTGTTCATAAAAGATGGAGCACGAATAACATCTTGTACTAAAATCACAGAGCCTTCAGACGTCGTATAATAACACCTTCTAAAAGTATCCGTCATTTGAATCATTGGAACTGCTACAAAAGATCAACAAGCTAGCAACACCAAAAATATGTGCGCACTGAGATGAGCTGCTCAGCTGCATACTTGCAAGTCTGTCTGGCAAGCCAAAACTTTGTGCTCCAAGTCCAAATACTAAGATTCCAAGCCGAGTTGAAAACAAACTTCAAGCCACAAGAAACTAAATAATAGAGAATATTAGAGTTTGTAAATACTCTACATTTCATACAGATACAAATTACTTGAGCAATTATCAAAACTAAAGAACAAAAAACTGAAAGGCCTCAGTAGGTTCGAGGACAATATTATTTCAGACATGTTCTTGTCCTTTATTATGAAGCAAAAGAATAGATAAGTATTCAAGATAGTCATCATAAACCAGAACAACTATAATAACATTCCAAAGCATATAATTTATTTTGCTACTTATAGTATGAATGATGCAAAGTATTATTTTGGGACTGGTTTATTGGGGGGGTGGGGGGGGGGGGGGGGGGGGGGGGGGGTGATATAACGGAATGGTCAGCAAGGTGAAATTCACCATCACTACGATGAACAAGATCACATTTAGGTATCACAGCCCCTAATTTTTCATTTCAATAAAACTATAACCTTGAAACATAAATGAAAACAAACAAATATTAAGATTTTATTTGACGTCGCAAATAAATATATAAAATTTATGTTCATAAAATGAAAATCAATATTATATATCATAACGGTGGTGGTGGCCATCAGATAGGAGCGAAAGACTATATCAAATTTATAATCATATAGATTGTCATTTGAACTATGCTTCTGATCATCACATGATCATATCATTCAAATCCATATCAATGTATGTGGGTGTATACATAATATGTTGGAGTGATGCCTAACATAAACCAAAAAAAAGAAGACAAAAAAAAAAATTAAAGGAGAACAAAAGCTAGCCAAGCCTCAGAAGGAAGGCAGTAGTATTGTTGGAATCATGAATGATCATAATATTACATAATACACTCTCTCATCATTGGCTTGAAAAACTCAAAAAACCACCCAAAATAAAAAACTTAATTAATCAAAAAAAGAACAAGACATAGCTGGCCTCATAGAGAAGATTAGGTATTCAACATAGCATGATTCAGACATATGCTTGTCTTTGAATAAATGTTTAATCATAGGCCAATCTAAATATGAACAGATACAATTAAAAAAAAACTAAATTCATTTCTAAACGAACATAAAGAAAAGTTCACATTTTGTTCATACTCCCGGCTAGTCTCAGATTATATATCAGGATAATCGGCAAGGCAGAGATCTGCCATTACGACGAACGAGACCAATCACATTAATCATCAGTGACCCTCGGAGACATTTTAACAAATCGGACATAGAAATTCAAACAATTACATATACGTATTTCTATAGAGAGGGAATTACATATAGGTATAGATAAAGAGAGAGAAAATGAGGGTGAGAACATATTACGGTAGCATTAGTAGGGCTTCATTCGGCGAAACCCTAACTCAGTCGCAAAGAGATACTGCGAGTCGTGCTTCTCGTTCGCTCGCTCGCTCGCTTGTACTTATAGAAAGGCGTCGCGGAATTAGGGTTTACAGATTGAAGACGGCGAAACTATAAGAGCTTTATAACTTGTACCTTCGAGTCTTGGTCAAAGTCAACTGTACAAGTGCTTAATGCATTTTCTCCCGTCACTTGCGACAGAAATATAAAACTGTCCCTCCCATTTGTATCATTTTTCTAAAACTCTTTCTCAAATTTATTTTTTAACACAAGTCTTTCTCTAATTTATATTATTTTTACAAAACTTTCTCTCAAACTTTATTTGAACCAAAACTCTCTTTTCAAGATGTATTAGTTAAACAAAATGAACCTTTAACAAATATATAATTAAATAAATAATATATAATTAAATAAATAAATAATTATGTGGTTCTTAATAATATTATATTAGTTGAATAACTTTATCTTATCCCTATTTTTAATAAAAATATAACTAGATTATATTTGTTTTCAAAAATTATGATAAAATAATATATGATAGAATTATATTATATATGATATGATTATATTATATGCACTATTTTATATTATATATGAAAGATAATATAAAATAAATATAATATATACATACATATAAATATTATATACTATAGTTGATATTTTATATGTTTATATATATAATTATAATATAATATAAAACAAATATAATACATATTAAAAAAATAAAATTATATATATCATATTATATATTAAATATATTATTTTATATATATTATTATATAAAATAATATATTTCATATATTGTTCTATTATAAATTATAATATAAAATAAATATAATACATATTAAAAATATAATATTATATATATAAACATATAGAATATTTATATTATATTATATTATAACAATATTTTATACGAATATATAATATAATCGTATTATATATTATCTCATTATAATTTTTAAAAACAAATATAATATGGTTTGAGAAAAAATTATTCAACTAATATAATATTATTAAGAACCACATAATTAATTATTTATTTAATTACATATCATTTATTTAATTATATATTGTTAATGGTTCCTTTTGCTCAACTAATACATCTTGAATGTAGAGTTTTACCTAAAAAAAAGTTTGAAGGAGAGTTTTGTAAAAAATAATACAAACTGGAGGGAGAGTTCTGCCAAAAAAAGTTTGAGGGAAAATTTTGCAAAAATAATATAAACTAGAGGAAGAGTTTTGTCAAAAAAAAATTTGAGTGAAAATTTTGCAAAAATAATACAAATCGAAAGAATGATTTTGTATTTCAATCCCTCACTTGTCGAAACTTTTTACGTAAAACATGTAACACTTAAATGACCTCTCCATTATAATTTTATTTCTCTATTTATTTTTAAATTTTAAAGATAAAAAATTTGAAAATTTGAGAAATTGTAAAAACAAAAAATTAAGGATAAAAGTCCGTTCAACTATTTTAGTTGTTCATATGTTTGAAACTAAATGCTGAATGAAAAAAGTTACTTGATAATTGATGTGTATGAAAGATCTGAATGAATACATTTTTCAAAAAATGAATATCATAATACAAAGAATATCAATTTTGAACTTCGATTTTTTATTTTTTTCAATAAATTTATAGTAAAATGATTTATTCCCTCCATTCCAAAATAAGAATAATATTAATGTTTACAAAATAAATTAAATATATTCACAATAATTTTAAATTTTAAAATATTTTAAATAATCTTTTAAAAAATCAGTATGGATCTTAAATTTTAGAATGCATTTAGTAAATATTACAACTTCCATATAGGAATGGAATATCTATAATATATTTAGAGTTAAAAAATTATCATCTGCAAAAGAGTCTTAGATCTCTATTAGTGATTTGGCCCTTCAACCAATTGAATCTCTACAACCTTCTGTCCTCATCCTTCTCTGTGTTTGTAACCCAGTACAACATTTATAAGCATATGACACAAACTTTTGAGTAGTAATTTTGTTGATGAGATGGAGATGGTTTGGATGTTGAGATAAATGTTCAATTAAATAAGAAATAAGACAAAAAAGAAGCATATGAAGAAGAAAGAGAGATCATACCTTTCAAAAGGACAACTGAACAAGTGGAGAAGACAATGAAATACGATAGTGAATATATTATTATTCAAGGACATTTACGTAAAAAGTATATTCAGATATATCTCCTAGCCATTCAATTAGGATTTTATTTTTTTTACTAATTCATCCAGATTAAATCAGACCAATTCAAATCTTTATCTGTCCTAAACAATCAATCTAAAAGACTTACCGATTCAAATTTTAGCCCATTCAGTTCCATTAAAATTTAAGAGCTTATCAAACAGCCCCCCAAGTTCTACGGATTTTGAACTTTGATGTTCTTGTGCCTTCCTTTTATCCAAGGATAATAAGCAACTTAATGCAATTTTAACCTTTGGGCATAAAGTCTAGCAGGAGATTAATGTAAGCAACAAAGTACTATCTCCATTCTTTTTTATTTGTCTTTTTAAAGTTATATACATAAATTAAGAAATATAATTAATACATTATCTGATTGACTAAATTGAATATAAATTTCAATATTAATCTTCTAAAATTTATTGAAAAGATAAGAGAAATAAATTAGTTTTTAATTATAAAAGACAATATGAAAAATTAAGAATTTATGCTTCTTTGAAATCAACAAATGACAAATAAAAAGGAACAAAAAAATCCTCTAAAAAGACAGATAAAAAGAAATGGAGGTAGCATATCATAGAAACAGCCATAATTATGTGCAAGCAAAACAAACACAGACGTAAGGTAGTTTACGTTAATTAACTCATGAAACCTATACGCTATCGAAGGAACTCAGCACATTGGAAATGATACTTCTTGTTATCTACAGAACGGAATACATCTCACAGCACTTAAAACGGAAGACCCATCTAGAAAGATGAGCAACAACTAGAACAAATATAACCGAGACAACAAAAGCAACCTATCAAATTGTAACGTAAACGGATTATATTTTCAACCAATCACTACCTCCCTACATTTTACATGGCACTCGCAATGTTATAGACGCAACAAGAATCTAACATTTGAACACATTAATTGGTATTAAATTTTTTGTTTTTTAACATAAACGACCAGTGTTATCTCCAAGATAGCAACACGAATGGAGAATGTGGCCAGATCAGGTAAGTAATGGGTAAACAAATCTACTTGAGCTAATGCCTGTTGTCTGGATCTCAAGTAAGCGATAAGTAAACAACTCTACTTAAGCTAATGCCTTCAATTCTCAGTTCTGTCGGTTCTACTTCTGTCCACCTGAACAGTCGTTGAATCCAATGTTGATAAGATCTGGGGCATAGACATTCCACCAGACACGACAATTTCTGCAAGATCAGAAGAAACAAACATATCAGTACCCCAAAAAAGGATCAGTTAAGCGAGACTAAATTAATAAGAATAAGTTTGAATAGAAAATTCTCATATTTCCACTCTTTTGTTTTCCTTTTGTTTCTCCTAAGTAATAACTTATACACAAGCACCCATGACACCCAGAGTAGGATTTGAAGACTTTACCTCCCCCGATATGGGTGGCAAACTACCTGACTCATGCTAACATATACTAAAATGAACAAACAAAATTTCCTCTAATTCCTTCTGATGGTATGTAGTGTTACAAAGCACATCAAAACCAACTCCTATGTAAGAATTAAGAGCTTCCCTCCTAGTGCAAAAACACACAAATATGCAATGGGCAAGTTGGTGGCGTTAATATTTAGTTAGTGGTGAGAAACAGAGCTATTTATAGTAACCAATGAGCCAAACGTCACATCTTATATAGATTCAAGGCAGTCTGGTCAGAAGCATGCCTAGTAGTAGCCTGTTCCCTCATTCCAGAATTTTTGGTAAAGTAAAAGCAGTCGCTTACCAATTCCTTCTCTCACTGATAAGTTCGGTCGTATAACATCATTGGCATTGACCATGAATATATCACCAATATAAAGATGGTTGGTTGGGACGTATACACAGCATAGCTCCTCCTCTCCTGAGTAATTCTGGATTCCGAAAAAGGATCCAAGTTAATGAGATGTGACTGTCAGATTAAGCAATTATCAATCAAAACAACATAAATTTTTTGATAAATTTCTTGAATATACTTCTACCCTAACTGACGGAGAATACCCCTTCTAACGGCATTACCAAAGCAGCCAAAAATAATGTTTAGATATATTGATGGGATCAATTTGAGATAAAACAATCTTCTCAAAAAGGAACCAGAGTCGTTGAGGTTATTCCTCAACAATTGCCATTTCTCACACCCCATGGCCCATGAGGTTATCACGATGACAAAATGTTCAGTGTCCAGAGATTCTTGGTTGCATTAGAAGCCTATTTAAATTGCCACATCATTACACACAAAATTTTGTAAAGATGGCCAAAAGCTTATAGCATTACACTTGCTCGATTTATTTTACTTTGTCAAATGGAAGTGAACTACTATAGGTTTTTCCTCTAAACTACAGAACAGTCGAAACAAAATATCATGAAAATCTACACATTCGACAAAATCGAATCACTACAATATATTAACTAGTGTATCTAATGTATTTTTCTATGTACATCAGATGCCGGATCAGATTTCTTTTAGTGGAAAGTTAATGAAGTACTAAGAAAAAAATCTAAGGGAGTATTGGGGACATTGCACTGCATGATCTTGAAATGGCAGGGTTGAGGCAAATTGCAGGGATATTACATTGCGCAAAATAGGAGAACTAATATGCAGGACCAATTCGCACGGCTGCGCACGGGGAGGGGTGTGGATTCAAGGTATGTAATATTAAAATTCATTTCATAAGTTTTTCTGAGTGTTTATTTATCATGTTCTCCCCTCTTCTTTTGGTTCCTTATGCAGGGGGTGGGGGGTGGGGGGTGGGGAGTTTAAGATGAACGGACATACAACCATAACCAACGGCATATACAAGATCATGAAAGAGGAATGCCAAACCTGAAGAACAACAGATGACGTGATGAAGCCAAACGCATATTCACCAATACGTGGATGCCTTATGATGGCAACTTCCTTAAAGGCTTGTGTGTTCTGATCTGTTAAGTATTAGAAGTAAGAATATCTATGGTCAATCATTAACAAAAGTCACTCATGCTGCCACTTAAAGATGAAAACTAACGTTAGACGCACCTGGAGATATGGCGGAACTAATCTGTTTGGAGGCATTATAGATGTGACGAACAAATGGCATACGCTTGATGAACCATTCCCCAAGGCTCAAAACAGATGCCCCCAACCATGATGACATGAACACCCCAACCAAGAATATGAAAGTGATGGAAGTAACAAAGCCAAGACCTACCCAAGAAGAAGAAAGTTGAACATTAAAGTGATGTGTGATAGTGGAAGAGATTTATATGAATAGGCATACAACCAATATCATATCAAATTCACGAACCAAATTGCATAAACTATAAACAAGTATACAAGTAAGAAAAATCATAACGTCCCAAGATATAATGAAACATCTACATTAAAAATACAATTACATCATTCTGACAGTGGACCACAAGTATATTGAGTAACCTCCCATAATTCTTTGACAGTGTAAATGGTCATCTACGTACCGAAATTCTAAAAATCTACGTTTCAAAAATTTCCTCCACGACATCTTTGACATATCATCACCCCTTATCAAAAGAAAAAAGAATCTAGGAGAAAATAAAATATATAGACTCACCAAAAATATTGATTCCCAGATGAGCATAGATTGGAGAGAAAAATCCATCCACAAAGTGAATAAACCACCATGTTATATAGAAAGTTATTGCTATTGGCAACAGGATAACACTGCAAAAACAGTCAAGTGTTGGTGAAATCTACAACAGATAGAGCGACAAGCAGCCAGAAGGCAAGTTTTAAATACAAAAAACATTCATTATAATTAAGAGTTAAAATTTGATACAGTGACAGTTTAATGATGTGTCATGATCCTAACACCGCTCGTGTATACACTGACAACGCATGAAACTTTAATTCTACAATTAAATGTTTAGTCTTTTAGTTTGTTAGTAGTTTTTTCTACATTGCATATTCATCAAGATATAATTTGCAGTTGGCAAATCATATCCTTATGATTCCTCTACACAATTTTATCATTGTCAAACTCAACCCTAATGAGAAATTTAATGCAACAAAGAGCAGTTTCTTGTGTTAATTAATTTTTCAAGGTATGAGGTTCTGAAATAAGTGTCTTTAAATATTCTCACGATTTAATAATTCAAATGCTAACTGGTTTCAGATATGAGATACGTCTTCAGGACTCTTACATAAAAACAAAGGATAGTGAATAGCGAATACATAAGAATAATAAATAATGTATCCACCTAAAATAATACCCTTCCACCACAGCTAAACTGTGCAAATGAACATTAGATATGTCTTCAGGACTCTTACATAAAAACAAAGGATAGAGAATACATAAGAATAATAAATTATGCATCCACCTAAAAAATAACCTTCCACCACTGCTAAACTGTGCAAATGAAAATTTTACACATTACAACTATCAAGAAGATCCTTAGGTACACAAACAAGAAAATCATAATCTCTCAACAAACTCCAACACAAGATGGTAACCATGGTGAAGGCAATGACCATGCTGTTACCAATTGCTCAGCGAAAGCTTGATTTGACGCAATTTTAACAAAAGAACTTGAGATATAGTTTTGAACTTAGGACAACTACTGAAAGAGTATGTATTAAAGAACATTACACAAGTAACAATTTATATAATACATCAGAATATCTGAATATTTATTTAACCTTTGCATCATAGTGGATGTCTTGGATTCAAATAGAAATGAGGAGATGAGAACAAAATCTTACGTACCATCCAGTCATGAACTTTTTTGAGGCCCAATTCCTAACAACTTTGTAAAATGCCTACAGAGTGAAAAATGTAATAAGAAAAAAGTTAAGGTGAAAAAACAAGCCTTAAAAAAAAGTAATAATCAAATAAACACAACAAAAAAGGGAAGAAGGGGGAGATGCGGGGGAAGAATGTGCTGAAGGTCAGCTTGCATGATAGAGGAAGGTCATAATCACATAAACTTGTTTTATGTGTGCTGAATGCATCTGCAATAGACTAAGAGTTACAGCTAAGACGTCACATAAGCAATAACAGGGCAAAAATGGCACAAAGACCTAGGACCCTGCAAACATTCAAAATTTGAGTTCCTCGTCAACTTTGAAGCCATTAGGCCAACATTACATACAAACATGAAACAAAGCAAGCCATTGAGTTACTTTACCCACTAAGAATCCAAAATGCAGGTGGTGAATTACAATAGATCACTAGAAGAAAGGGCAGACTGAACAATTCAGTTCAAACGCAAAGTAAATTCTAGTATATATAATAGATAAGTAGCTTTATTGAAAGATATCGATAGATGAATGAGAAAAGATTTTTTTTATGTGACCTAGTAAACTGAATTTCACAGACAACCCTTTTCTTTTTCAAAACAAGCCCAAGAAAGTAAATTGGATGCACTCTAACCAGAGAAAGGAACACAAGTTCTCTGCAAATTATGGCTTGACCCTAAAAAAACTGGAAACCAAAAAATGAAGAACAAGAAGGAAAAGACTAAGAGCATGGTTTGCAATCCTTTTCTCATAACATAACTGAGATGATTAGCAATTCATCACCAAGATTTATATTTACATATAGTATTATCTCCAAGACAAGATCACTAGTAAATGATAATTCAGATCTGGCATGAAAACTAGACCAATATTTTCAATTACTAAGAAATTTCTCTTGCTCAAGACAAAAAATTAAGTAATTGAATGGCGAAACGTTAAATAACACTTAAGACAGCATCTCTTCATAAACAGAATGACAAGAAATGATTTCTTTTCCTAACCATTTTCAGCATTTACTAAAATTACAAGGTTAAAAAAAACTCCGGGGCAACAAAAATCAACTGAATTGGATTTTCTGTTACTCAAAAGACTGTAAAAGCCACAACTATACACATCTGCCTCCAAACTAGTAATGAATTAACCGGAAACAGCAACACAAAGTGTAACCCTAGGCATCATAAAACCTAAAACATCTCAAAAAAAATATAGGAGTAATTAACCTCGCGGCCTGAATGATTAGAAGAAGGAGCGGAAGAAGAAGGCTTGGAAGAAGCGCCATTGTCAACGGAGGAGTCAGCCACTGGTATCAAAGGTTCTCGATCTCTTTCTATTCTCGCCATTACAATTGAAGACGATTTGTCATCGCCCATTACACATACAAATTCAAATAATCTCTCTCTCTCTCTCTCTATATATCTATATTATACTATGTCACTCAGCTCTGAGACTGTTTCTTTCTCTCCCCTCTAGCTTTCTCTCTCTAATTTCTCTTTCTGTTTTCTGAAATCGTAAATCCAAGAAATGGCATGAAAATGAAGAAGTTGACGACTGACGACGACTAGGACAAAGCAAATGTGTTCGTTTGTTCCGTCATGCTAATATTATTAATCGGCTATAATTTGCAAACTGGACTCTAACCCTTATCGTTCAAAGTTAAAAATTTGGACACTAAAATTTTAAGTACAAAAATAATTTTTATTTTTTACTGCAAGTGTTTTTACAGTATTTAATATAAATTATACAATTTTATATTTTTAAAAAAATTAAGAAATTTTAATTTTTTTTACATATCATATAATATTATTTACTATGATAAAATTTATTTAATAATTTTAACAAAATCGAGACTTTTTAATTTTATCTAAAATTATAGAATTGACAATTTTTTATAGCAGAATATAAAAATATCAGTTTACAAACAGATTTTATAGAATTTATTCTCCATTTTTAACATGGGAACCACCCAAGGACCCAATTAAAATGAATTCAACGGATGAATAAATTAAAAGCATTGAAGAAGTCTCGGTTCCGATGTAGTACGTTGGAATATTTTTATTCCCAAACCAAAACCCGATATATTCCAATTTTTAAACAGTAAAGTAAAAGAAATTGAAGGGACATTTTCATGGTAGTTTTTCTTTTCCAATTCATTATTCACAACTGCACAGACTGACTGACTAGTTGTTTGAAAGCTCATGAATCTTTCGCTGCATCAATCTCTTAATTTTATGATATTGTTTTTATCTTTTTTAATTTAGTATAAAATAATTTATACGAATTAATTTGAAAAAAGAAGAGTTTATGATAGTGACATTAAAATTTTACAATTAAGAAAAAGATGTGATTCATGATTTGAAAAAACGAGGAGTTGTGATAAGAAAAAAATAGTGATAAAATATTTCACAAAACAAACCTCTACAACTCGTCGTTAACTCACCTTAAACTCAGTTTAATGAATTATAACTAACCATCAATTTATTTGAGTTAATTCAATCAACCAAGTTAATTTACTTAAATATTGTATAGAAATTGATGTAAATCATTTTTGTAGAAGTAATTGTTGTTTAATCTTTTTCACCATCGGTACTACTCTTCTTAAAAGTTGCGTAGCATTTTATAAAAACATAAGTATTTATTGTAGTAATTTGTATGACTTGCGGGTAAATAACCTTCCTAAGAATATTATATGGTCTACGTATAACAATAGCCCATCATACTTTCTTGCCTTTGGCTGTTGGCTGTTGGCTGGTGATATGAATGAAGCATTTTCAGTTCACGCGAATGAGAAGTGATGATATCCTAGATCTCAGAACGGTCTTTAACCTGTCAACTCTTTCAAATCTGCACAAACGTTCTCACGAGATTGTGCCGGGGTGTCGTTGCGAGACGCCACCGACGAACGAATATAGTAAGTGAACAGAATTCAATGTTAGAAAATCAAAAGAAGTGTGTGGGTTCTCTTTGTGTAAACATTATGTCACCACCATATATAGTCCTGTAGACACCAAGGTTTTTTTGGAGAAAATTCTTTCATCTCATATTTTTCTATTACAGAGAAAATGTATATATATACAACTATTTCTTCAAGAAGGGAAACTAAATATTCTTACAATTAATTCACATTAACTCAAAATATTCACCACCCAATTAACTCCCTAAGAATCAATAATAAAACCTAGGAAATTTATTTTACACCTCTAATACAGCTATGGCTAACACTCCCCCCTCAAGTTGAAGCATAGATGTTTATCATGTTCAACTTGTCCAATGAGGTGTTAAACACCTTTCTTGAAACGACTTTTGTTAAAACATCAGTCAATTGATTCTCAGACTGAACAAATGGAAAATGTATGACTTTTCGATCAAGATTCTCTTTTATGAAGTGACGATCAACTTCCACATGCTTGGCGCGATCATGTTGTACAGGGTTATGAGCAATTTTAATGGATACTTTGTTGTCATAATACAAGTTCATGGGTTTCATATGTTTGATCCCTAAATCTTTTAGTACATTTTTTTTTATCCATAATAACTCGCAAACACCATGAGCCATACCTTGAAATTCTGCTTCCGCACCTGATCTTGCCACAACCCTTTGCTTCTTGCTTCTCCACATGACTAAATTTTCTCCCACAAATATAAAGTACCCAGAGGTGGGTTTTCTAGTAGTTTGGTCTCTTGTCCAATCTGAATCTGTTTATCCTTCAATGTCAAGTTTGTCATTCTTTGAAAATAACAAACCTTTACCCGGATAATTCTTCAAATATCTTAGAATTCGATATACACCGTTCATATGTTCTTCACTTGGTGCATGCATAAATTGGCTTACAACACTTACAACATAAGCTATATCAGGTCTGGTGTGTGCCAAGTATATTAATCTTTTAACCAAACGCTGATAAAAACCTTTGTTTGATGGTACTTGATCTGTGAGATCTCCGAGTTTATGGTTCATCTCTATGGGTGTCTTTGCCGGTTTGCAATCAAGCATTCCAGTTTCAGCTAGAAGGTCAAGCATATACTTTCTTTGTGACAAAGAAATGCCATGTTGTGATCTTGCAACCTCAATTCCTAAGAAATATTTCAACTGACCAAGATTCTTCATTTCGAACTTTGTGAACAAATATTCTTCTAATGCCTTCATTCCATACGAGTCATCCCGCGTAATAATAATATCATCAACATACACAATTAGAGCTGTTATTTGTCTTGCATTATTTTTTATAAACAATGTATGATCTGAATTACTCTGCTTATAGCCAAACAACTTTATAGTTTTTGAGAATCTACCAAACCAAGCTCTCGGTGACTGTTTTAGCCCATACAATGACTTCTTCAACTTGCAGACGACCCCATTGCTTGCATGTTTTGTTCCTGGAGGCAATTCCATGTATACTTCTTCCTCTAAATCTCCATTTAGGAAGGCATTTTTAACATCATATTGCTGTAGTGGCCAGTCTCGATTAGATGTTATTGATAAGAGAATACGGATTGTGTTAATCTTGGCTACTGGTGCAAAGGTTTCTTGTTAATCCACCCCATATTTATGTGTATACCTTTTTATAACTAATCTTGCATTATATCTGTCTATGCTACCATTTTCTTTAAGTTTTACTGTGAACACCCTTTCACACCCTATTGTCTTTTTTCCTTTAGGTAAATGTCCAAGTTCCCAAGTAACATTTTTTTAGGGCCTCCATCTCTTCATTTACTTCCTTTGTCCATTTTGGGTCTTTCAAAGCATCTTGTACACTGCTAGGAATAGAGACAGAGGATAATTGATTAACAGTAAATGCATATGATTTTGACAAGTGTTTTTGGATTATGCGTATAGTCACCCGGAATGTGTCAATGGTCATAACAAGATAAGACGCCCTTGCTTGAAGTGTAAGAATGCAAATTATATGGACAGAGACATGGTCAACTATCATTTACTTGTTTCTAGGTTCATGAGAAATTACAAAGAATGCTGGTGGGCACATGATGTGACGCCCCCAAATCTAGGCCCACACAGCCCAAACTTGAGTCGCCAAAAGACTACAATAAAATTATTACAACAACGTACAACAATACAGTGGATAATACAACACAACTAAGTCTTCATTATTGCCACACTATTTTATAACACGTGAAGACTATGATAGCTATCCCCGCACTCTCACTCCATTCCCCAGCTAGACCCCGTTACGTTCTCATCTCCTGTTGAAAAACAATGGAACGAAAAGAAAGGGTGAGCTCAAATAGCCCAGTAAGAAATATCATGACTAAGATAATGACGAATAATTTATCATTAGCCTTCAACAGTTGAGTTCTTGATAGAATACAATAGACTACAAGGTTTATATCAAAAACTGCAGTTAAATTCTTAAACAACGTTCAGATCAATAATAGCAGCGGAATGAGCAATCTATTAGAAGAATAATGCAGACTATAATGTCCACTCGCTTCTCTTTTTAGTAAAAATATCATCAACTTTTATCATCTGAAATACCATTAGTCAAGATAATACAACTTCACAGTTCCTGGTCATAATCATGCAGATCAACAGTTCGTCTTTGCACTACGGGCCAAAGACATTCAATATAACACCAATGGTCATGATTATACCAGATTCAGCCTTTGGTCATAATCATACCAACCAACAGTTCATCTTTGCACTACGGGCCAAAGAGAACATTCACCACGTGTCATAAAAGACACCGAACAGATGTATCGCCTTTAACCTAGTATATCGCCTTTAACCTATCATCTGTTCAACAATTATATCACATCTGTGCCCCCGGCCACAGATATTCACAACAGCTTGATTCTTGATGATTAGTACAAATAATAGTGATACAATTGATGAACAGAAGAAACAGGATAAACAATAAGTATCGGAAGTTTACTTTGTGCAGATTCAAATAATGTCCAAATTGCCAACATGATGTGGAGTGAAATTTAAAAATGATATTCAAGATCCACAGTTCAGAATAACGATTACAGTTCAATAGAAATGTTCAGAAAATAGGAAGGTTCAGTTGAACTAATGAAATTCAACTATTATGGAACATATAATATTTTCAGGAATTATAGAAGCAATAGTTCCATAATAAGTTTCGATTTAGGTGTATGGAAGAAAATAATATCCCTTACCGTAGCAGGTTTGATTAACAAAAGGTGAAGGGAATTAATATCCCTTACCATAGTAAGTTTGAATAATGGAAGATGAAAAAGATGGTATCCCTTATGAGTATAAAGGAAAATGATATCACTTACGAATATGGAATAAAAGTGTCATGTGATAATTCGTGTAGACAAATTATTTCCACACGAGACAAATAAAAAGGGTTATTCACCAACAGGCGATAATCCGCACCGTAAGGTTATTCCCATCAATTTGAATACGAATAGTTATTCACCAAACAAGCGTAATCCGCACCGTATGGTTATTCCCACAATTTAATAGAATTTGAACACGAAGAGTTATTCACCAAACAGGCGTAATCCGCACCGTAAGATTATTCTCAAAGATTAATAAGGAATGAATACATAAGGTTATTCACCAACAGGCGGTAAACCGCGCCGTAAGGTTATTCCCACAATTTAATACATGGAAATAAATGGCACAAGAAAGAAACGATATTATTTTCGAGAATCAAAGAATGATAATCCCTTCAAGTAAGAAAGAAAATAATATCCATTTATGATGATGAAAAGAGTGATACCTCTTACCGTAGTAAGTTAGAATATGAAAGAAGATAATATTCCTCACCGTAGTAAATTTAAGAGTGTGAAAAGAATGATATTCCTTACCACAGTAAATTTAAGAGTTTGAAATGAATGGTATTCCTTACCTTAACACGTGACTGGATATTGATTTAAATGAGGTTGATCAACCTATATATTTATAATATAAATTAGTAATTACCACATATAAATTTCAAAGTGTATGATAACTCGTATATTATGAACTATCAAAATTATATATATTTAACATAATTTTTGTAGTATAATATAATAACTTTAGAATAGTTTTTAAAATAATATTTCAAAATAAATCTTCTAAAGAAAGCTTTTAAAAATGAATCTTCTAATAGAAGAGTCTTCTAAAGGAAGATTTGTGAATACCGTGAAAAATAGGAATTTATAAAATTACTACTCTTTAATAAAAGACTTACTTGAAAAATTTCTGCACTCCTTTTGGCTTTCAAACTCTCAAAATAACCTTACTATTCTCAGAGAAAACTCATAAAATTCTTATAGAAAAATTTTATGTTTTAGGTGTGATTTTTCTATTCAGCTGAACAAGCTATTTATAGGGGAAAATGGGGTACTATGCGTGGTAGGTGGGCACTGTGCATTTGGTAGGTGAGAGAGGCTGCGCAAACGTTTTTTTAAAAAATTTCAATACTTGCACAGTAACTTTGCACAGTAACTTTAAAATTTTCAAAAAGTGAACAGTAATGAACAGTAACTTTTGTCAGCCGATGAATAGTGATTTCCGGGAGTGAACAGTGACTCCGGAGTAACTTTTCCGATGTGAACAGTAACTTCCGTCAGTGAATAGTAACTTTTGAAAAATAATAATATTTATTTTATTTTATTTTATTTTATTTATTCTACCTGTGGATCCAACATATAAAATAATGCTACAACAATGATAACAATAATGTAATAAACATGTTACAGATTATTATTAATTTAAATAATATAAATTACTGTGTATTTGCTACTGTGACAATTATTTGGTTCAATAATTTTAAAATACAACGCACCAGCAATTATTGACTCAATGATATAAAATGCAGTGTAATGACAATTATTAAATCAATAATGCAAAATACTGTGTAGCAACAATTATTGAATTGATAACATAAAATATTATACAACAACAATTATTGATGAAATGATGTGCAACAGTTAGGGTGTCAATTTCAGATCAATAATATAAGACACTGTGCAATACCGTGTGCTACTGTAGAGTACCGCATGCTACAGTAAAATACCATAAATTACCGTATGCTACTATTCTTTTATCACCGGTATTTTAACAGTTAACACCGTTGACTATTTTTATTTAAAAAGGTTACTTCTGTCGTTTTCTATATCCGACAATTATTCCGTTGTGGGGTCCACCAATAATTAGTTATTTCGGCGCCGTCGTACGACACGAATATTATATTGCGCCGTCGTACGGGCAGAACGAATATTCCCCGACAAAACGAATATTCCCCGACAAAAAGAATATTGTCCAACAAGGTATAATTTGCACGAAACATCCTTAACTTTAAACTTTATCGATTTAACCACTTACTGTTTCAGGAAAAATATATATGAAGAAAAATTAAATTTTGTATTTCATAAATTCGGGGTCTTACAACCTCCCATCCTTATGAAATTTCGTCCCCGAAATTGACGTACCTGGCATTTCGAAGAGGTATGGATACCTAGACATCATCTCAGATTCTAGCTCCCAGGTCATTTCCTCAATATCTTGGTTCCTCCATAAAACCTTAACTTGAGGTATAACCTTTGAGCGTAAGATCTGCTCCTTCTTATCTAGGATCTTAACAGGTACCTCCTCATACGTTAAATCTTCTGCTATAACGTCTGGTTCTAACTCAATGACGTGGTTTGGGTCCTTCACATATTTACGTAACATAGATATGTGAAAAACGTTATGGATGCGAGACATACTTGGTGGTAGGGCTAGTCTGTAGGCTACGGATCCTACTCGATCGAGGATTTCAAATGGGCCAATAAATCGAGGGTTGAGCTTTCCTCTCTTTCCGAATCTCGTAACTCCTTTCCATGGAGAAACACGTAAGAATACATGATCTCCGACGTTGAATCTCTCATCTCTCCGATGAAGATCGGCATAACTCTTTTGTCGTTCTTGTGCTGTCTGTATTCGTTGTCGGATCATTTGGATCTTTTCGGTCGTTAAGCGTACCAACTCGGGTCCCAACAGTTTTGCTTCTCCTACCTCATTCCAACATACTGGAGAGCGACACTTGCGTCCATATAAAGCCTCGAATGGAGCCATACCTATACTTGCTTGGTAACTGTTGTTGTAGGAAAATTCCACCAATGGCAAGTACTTATCCCAACTTCCTTTGAAATCTAGTACGCAAAGTCTCAAAAGATCTTCGAGGGTCTGGATCGTCCTTTCCGATTGTCCGTCCGTTTGAGGATGGTATGCAGAACTAAAACGTAGTTCAGTGCCCATAGCTTTTTGTAGACTGATCCAAAAGCGTGAAGTGAATCTAGGATCTCGATCAGAAACTATGGAAACTGGCATGCCATGCAATCTCACGATCTCATTTATGTACATACCGGCAAGACGTTCAAGTGAAAAGTTTTCTCGTATAGGCAAGAAATGAGCGGATTTGGTCAATCTATCTACGATGACCCAAATTGCATCTAAGCCTTGAGAAACTTTGGGAAGACCTGTCACGAAATCCATATTGATGTGTTCCCACTTCCATTCGGGAACCTCAAGTGGTTGTAATAGACCCTTAGGTACTTGATGCTCTGCCTTGACACGTTGACAAGTTAGGCACCTTGAGATAAACTCTGCAATCTCCCTTTTCATATTGTTCCACCAAAATGTATGTCGAAGATCTCGATACATCTTGGTACCTCCTGGGTGGATTGCAAACGGCGTGTTGTGTGCCTCCATCATGATTTTATGCTTTAATTCAGGATCGTTAGGAACACAGAGTTGAGAGTTGACTCGAAGTATTCCTTTCTCGTCGTTTTTTGCTTCGGGAATGGTACCTTCTTGTACTTTTTCTATCATGTTTATCAGTTCCGGATCGGTAGCTTGAGCAGCTTTAATTTTATCGATTAAAGCTGGTTCTACTCGCACGTGAGCAATCTTCGAGTGGGTCCCTGGTGTCTTTAGCTCTATCTCCATCTTTTGCAAGTCGTACAAAATACGCTTTTGTGTTGTCAGCAGTGCACTTGTACTCGCATAAGATTTTCTGCTCAAAGCGTCAGCTACAACGTTCGCCTTTCCCGGGTGATACTGGATTGTGTGATCATAATCCTTCAACAGCTCAAGCCAACGTCGTTGTCGCATGTTGAGTTCCTTCTGGGTGAAGAAATACTTGAGACTTTTATGATCCGTATAGATATCCACTTTTTCTCCGTACAAGTAGTGTCTCCAGATCTTCAACGCGAAAACGACTGCTGCCAACTCTAGATCATGAGTAGGGTAATTTTTCTCATAATCTTTGAGTTGTAACCTTTCCATGTTGCATAAGGACACAGCCTAGACCTTTGCCTGAAGCATCGCTGTATATGACAAATTCTCCCGATCCTGATGGAATGGTCAGAACAGGAGCTGAAACAAGTCTCCTCTTGAGTTCTTGAAAACTCTTCTCGCATTCCTCGCTCGAATGATACCGATATCTAATAATCAAACTTTCATCTCTTGGCGTTCTATGGGAGCCATTTGGGCTTTGGAAAAGGGCTTAGTATCGGGTTCAAGATCGATACAGAATTCAATTTCTCGGTTTGGGGATAAGCCAAGAAGTTCCTCAAGAAAAACGTCAGGAACTCATTAACAATAGGAATATCATTCAAGTTTGACGTGTTTTTGTTCAAATCAATGACATGGGCTAAAAAGGCTTGACATCCGTTTTTCAATAAACGAATGACTTTATGGCTAGAAATAATAGTTATAGATTTCAATGGTTTAGTTGCTTGAATTTGCATGACAGGTTGATTAGGAATATGAAAACTAATAATCTTATGAAAACAATCAATTTTAGCATGATGGGTAGTCAACCAATCAATTCCTAAAATCACATCAAATTCATGCATCTCCAAAGAAATAAGGTCAACAGGTAATGTGAGGTTGTTGATTTAAACTAGGCAAGATTTATAGATAGTAAATGTAATAGGTATTTCTCCCAATGAGATTTCAACTGATAAGACAAGATTTAAGTTTTCAATAGGCAAATTTAAACGTTGAGTACATATAGGTGAGATAAAAGAGTGGATAGAGCCAATATCTAACATGGCATAGACTTCTCGAGAATTGATGAATAGCTTACCGGTCATCACCTCATTCGATTTCTTGATCATCAAGGCTGTCATCATCCAATCGAGTCCCATATACTTCATCCGGATCTTCACGTATTTCAACCATGGGGATACCACGAAATAGTTCTCTAACGAACTGTTTCTCAGATTCTTCAACTTCATCAGTAGTAGCGTACCAATGATTTCCATTAAAATAGTATTTTCGATAGACTACAGTTTCCACGATAGTGACTAACTTAACCTGAATTCCTCTAAATTGTAACGCCCAAAAGTATAGATACATCATTTTTAAATAATCTTGAAAATCATAGCTCGAACACCATAAATCCCAAAGACTTATATGAAACGTCCATATATTCTGATCTTTTGTTATCGAGCATAACCAGGTGATGATATGTTTCCAACGGTCGAGCAAATTAAAGGCAACAATTTCCGCAAGTTCCGGATATCCTTTAAAGAACGAATTTGGAAGAACGACGGTAGAACTTTCACCTTCTTCTTCTTTAGATCGGATACAAATAATTTTTGCTTTAGGCAAATTATTCAACTCTAAGTTTGTAGAAGAATTGTTTGTGGCCTCTACATTCACTTCGGGTACTCCGTGGTTAACCTCCTGATTTCCAGATGCCATACTTAACTGTGGTCACAAAATAGATGTTAGTTCAAATAAACTGACTCATCACTTCATGTCCCTATATTCAAATCAACTCATTAGATAATAAAATCTAATTTAGGTGGGACACACTAGTGACTGATTATATTCGTCTCTCCCCTCCTAGTTCTACCCCAGATCTCCATTAAAGACCATATCCCTAAGCTCTGATACCAACTGTGACGCCCCCAAATCTAGGCCCACACAGCCCAAACTTGAGTCGTCAAAAGACTACAATAAAATTATTACAACAACGTACAACAATACAGTGGATAATACAACACAACTAAGTCTTCATTATTATTGCCACACTATTTTATAACACGTGAAGACTATGATAGCTATCCCCGCACTCTCACTCCATTCCCCGGCTAGACCCCGTTACGTTCTCATCTCCTGTTGAAAAACAATGGAACGAAAAGAAAGGGTGAGCTCAAATAGCCCAGTAAGAAATATCATGACTAAGATAATGACGAATAATTTATCATTAGCCTTCAACAGTTGAGTTCTTGATAGAATACAATAGACTACAAGGTTTATATCAAAAACTGCAGTTAAATTCTTAAACAACGTTCAGATCAATAATAGCAGCGGAATGAGCAATCTATTAGAAGAATAATGCAGACTATAATGTCCACTCGCTTCTCTTTTTAGTAAAAATATCATCAACTTTTATCATCTGAAATACCATTAGTCAAGATAATACAACTTCACAGTTCCTGGTCATAATCATGCAGATCAACAGTTCGTCTTTGCACTACGGGCCAAAGACATTCAATATAACACCAATGGTCATGATTATACCAGATTCAGCCTTTGGTCATAATCATACCAACCAACAGTTCATCTTTGCACTACGGGCCAAAGAGAACATTCACCACGTGTCATAAAGACACCGAACAGATGTATCGCCTTTAACCTAGTATATCGCCTTTAACCTATCATCTGTTCAACAATTATATCACATCTGTGCCCCCGGCCACAGATATTCACAACAGCTTGATTCTTGATGATTAGTACAAATAATAGTGATACAATTGATGAACAGAAGAAACAGGATAAACAATAAGTATCGGAAGTTTACTTTGTGCAGATTCAAATAATGTCCAAATTGCCAACATGATGTGGAGTGAAATTTAAAAATGATATTCAAGATCCACAGTTCAGAATAACGATTACAGTTCAATAGAAATGTTCAGAAAATAGGAAGGTTCAGTTGAACTAATGAAATTCAACTATTATGGAACATATAATATTTTCAGGAATTATAGAAGCAATAGTTCCATAATAAGTTTCGATTTAGGTGTATGGAAGAAAATAATATCCCTTACCGTAGCAGGTTTGATTAACAAAAGGTGAAGGGAATTAATATCCCTTACCATAGTAAGTTTGAATAATAGAAGATGAAAAAGATGGTATCCCTTATGAGTATAAAGGAAAATGATATCACTTACGAATATGGAATAAAAGTGTCATGTGATAATTCGTGTAGACAAATTATTTCCACACGAGACAAATAAAAAGGGTTATTCACCAACAGGCGATAATCCGCACCGTAAGGTTATTCCCATCAATTTGAATACGAATAGTTATTCACCAAACAGGCGTAATCCGCACCGTATGGTTATTCCCACAATTTAATAGAATTTGAACACGAAGAGTTATTCACCAAACAGGCGTAATCCGCACCGTAAGATTATTCTCAAAGATTAATAAGGAATGAATACATAAGGTTATTCACCAACAGGCGGTAAACCGCGCCGTAAGGTTATTCCCACAATTTAATACATGGAAATAAATGGCACAAGAAAGAAACGATATTATTTTCGAGAATCAAAGAATGATAATCCCTTCAAGTAAGAAAGAAAATAATATCCATTTATGATGATGAAAAGAGTGATACCCCTTACCGTAGTAAGTTAGAATATGAAAGAAGATAATATTCCTCACCGTAGTAAATTTAAGAGTGTGAAAAGAATGATATTCCTTACCACAGTAAATTTAAGAGTTTGAAATGAATGGTATTCCTTACCTTAACACGTGACTGGATATTGATTTAAATGAGGTTGATCAACCTATATATTTATAATATAAATTAGTAATTACCACATATAAATTTCAAAGTGTATGATAACTCGTATATTATGAACTATCAAAATTATATATATTTAACATAATTTTTGTAGTATAATATAATAACTTTAGAATAGTTTTTAAAATAATATTTCAAAATAAATCTTCTAAAGAAAGCTTTTAAAAATGAATCTTCTAATAGAAGAGTCTTCTAAAGGAAGATTTGTGAATACCGTGAAAAATAGGAATTTATAAAATTACTACTCTTTAATAAAAGACTTACTTGAAAAATTTCTGCACTCCTTTTGGCTTTCAAACTCTCAAAATAACCTTACTATTCTCAGAGAAAACTCATAAAATTCTTATAGAAAAATTTTATGTTTTAGGTGTGATTTTTCTATTCAGCTGAACAAGCTATTTATAGGGGAAAATGGGGTACTATGCGTGGTAGGTGGGCACTGTGCATTTGGTAGGTGAGAGAGGCTGCGCAAACGTTTTTTTAAAAAATTTCAATACTTGCACAGTAACTTTGCACAGTAACTTTAAAATTTTCAAAAAGTGAACAGTAATGAACAGTAACTTTTGTCAGCCGATGAATAGTGATTTCCGGGAGTGAACAGTGACTCCGGAGTAACTTTTCCGATGTGAACAGTAACTTCCGTCAGTGAATAGTAACTTTTGAAAAATAATAATATTTATTTTATTTTATTTTATTTTATTTATTCTACCTGTGGATCCAACATATAAAATAATGCTACAACAATGATAACAATAATGTAATAAACATGTTACAGATTATTATTAATTTAAATAATATAAATTACTGTGTATTTGCTACTGTGACAATTATTTGGTTCAATAATTTTAAAATACAACGCACCAGCAATTATTGACTCAATGATATAAAATGCAGTGTAATGACAATTATTAAATCAATAATGCAAAATACTGTGTAGCAACAATTATTGAATTGATAACATAAAATATTATACAACAACAATTATTGATGAAATGATGTGCAACAGTTAGGGTGTCAATTTCAGATCAATAATATAAGACACTGTGCAATACCGTGTGCTACTGTAGAGTACCGCATGCTACAGTAAAATACCATAAATTACCGTATGCTACTATTCTTTTATCACCGGTATTTTAACAGTTAACACCGTTGACTATTTTTATTTAAAAAGGTTACTTCTGTCGTTTTCTATATCCGACAATTATTCCGTTGTGGGGTCCACCAATAATTAGTTATTTCGGCGCCGTCGTACGACACGAATATTATATTGCGCCGTCGTACGGGCAGAACGAATATTCCCCGACAAAACGAATATTCCCCGACAAAAAGAATATTGTCCAACAAGGTATAATTTGCACGAAACATCCTTAACTTTAAACTTTATCGATTTAACCACTTACTGTTTCAGGAAAAATATATATGAAGAAAAATTAAATTTTGTATTTCATAAATTCGGGGTCTTACACATGAGTAGAGAAGAGATAGTGGCTACACATAAGTACATACTCTAGGCAACATTACCCATCGTATGAATGACACGGTGCATGATATTGCAGGACCTGATTTTAATTGGGAACAAGATAGAGAACTACCTATGAATTCTGATGCCAAAGCGTTCTTTAAGTTGTTAGACGAGGGTAGTAAATTGTTGTGGCCTGGTTACACCAAGCAAATCACATTGTCTGCAGTGGCTACGTTACTTAACATCAAGACTGATCACAACATGAGCCGTGAGTGTTTTAAGTCGCTATTGAAGACCATTAAGAGTATGTTGCCTGACGATGAAAAGTTGTCCGATAACTACTACTTTTGTAAGAAAATTGTGAAGAAGTTGGGTCTTGGATATTAAAAGATCAATGCATATCCGAATGATTGCATGTTATTTTATAAGGAAAATGAACAGTTCAAGCCTAATAAAGAGGGTGTGACTACAAAAAAGAAACATATACCTTTTAAGATTTTAAGGTATTTTCTAATTACACATCGGCTAAAAAGATTGTATATGTCTTCAAGAATAGCTGAATATATGACTTGGCATGCGATATCTCCAGCTAAAGATGAGGAACTTAACCATCCCGCGGATGGGCGGGCTTGTAAATATTTCAAATTAACACATCCATCGGAACCCAGAAATGTTAGGCTTGGATTGTCCACTGATGGTTTCAACCCTTTCAGTCACTCAGTTATTCCGTACTCCTGCTGGTCTGTGATTGTTACTCCGTACAACTTGTCTCTTTAGATGTGTATGAAACAACCATACTTGTTTCTTTCACTCGTGATTCCCGATCCCAAGAGTCTTGAAAAGAATTTAGATATTTACTTGAGACATCTTATAAACGAGTTAAAGGTATTGTGGGATGATGGAGTACAGACTTGGGATGTGTCCACGATTTTTTTTTTCAACTTTAGGGCAGCGATTATGTGGACTATAAGTGACTTCTCTGTTTATGATATGTTATCTGGATGAAGTACACACAAGAAATTGGCTTGTCCATATTATATGGAACATACGAAGTCTTTCAATCTATCAAATGGTTTGACTGTCATCGTCGTTTCCTACCGACAGATCACCCGTTTTAAAGAAATAGAGAAAACTTTCAGAAAGGGAAATTAGAGAATGATATGTCTGCACTGCGACTGTAGGGGACGGAGATGCGTGACCGTGTAACGAGATTGCTAGTCATCCCATTTGGTAAGATTGTTGCCTCAAACATAATCGATGGGTTTGACAAATTTCATAATTGGGTTCAGAGAAGCATATTTTGGGAACTGCTTTATTGGTCTACTAATTTGATTCGTCATAATCTAGATGTGATGCATATCGAGAAAAATGTGTTTGATAATGTGTTTAACACCGTCATGGATGTTATAGGAAAGATAAAAGATAATGATAAGGCACAGTTAGACATGAAAGATATTTGTAAACGTCCTGGATTACAACTTTATGAATCTCCTAATGGTAAGATGGTTAAACCGCATGCAAGGTACACATTGTCCAAAAAGCAGGTTGAAGATGTGTGCACGTGGATTAAGTCTCTGAAACTACCAGATGAATATGCGTCAAATATTGTTAGGTATGTTACAGGTGGGAAATTACAAAGGATGAAGAGTCATGACTGTTATGTCTTCATGGAGAGACTCATACCTATAGCATTTCGGGACTTGCTTGATAAACCAATATGGGATGCTTTGACTGATCTTAGTCGTTTCTTCAGAGACATGTTCAAAAACATTAAATGAAAAAGATACGTCTATACTTGAAAAGAACATCATTGATATCACGTATAAGCTTGAAAAAATATTTTCACCAAGTTTTTTTTGACTCCATAGAGCATTTACAAATCCATCTACCCTATGAAGCTTGTGTTTGTGGTCTAGTTCAATATAGATGGATGTACTCTTTCGAGAGGATGATGGGAAACCTTAAGAGGAAGGTGAAAAATAGAGCTTACGTTGAGGGGTCGATATGTGAGGTATATAGTTTCGATGAGATATCTACATTTGTATCAGACTATTTTCCCGATGAAGTCTTGACAAAGGCCAATCGAGTCTCGAGACATGATGATGGGGCCAATGTTGAACTAAATGGTCGACTTTCTGTATTTGGTCTATCGGCTTGCGCTTATAGAAAAGGGACGCACATATTCCTCTCTAAGCGAGAATTACATGCTGCACATATTTATATTCTTCTCAATTGCGAGGTGATTGACAAATTTGTGAGGTATACATGTAAAACTAATATTTAACTTTATATCTTAACCTGCTATCTCATATATTTACATGTTAAATGTTTATAATACATGTATAGATCATACAATGATGAGTTAAAAGCAAATCAAAATGGCATCAGTGATAAAGATATCCAACTCAGTCGTGATCAAAATTTTGCACTTTGACTAAAGAACAAAGTAAGTTAGTTAAGTTAATTAAGCACGACTTTTCACGTATTCATTTATGCATTCATTTAATTTAATAGAATTTATGAAGTAATAATTCATAATTTATAAAATTGTTGTAAGCTCTTAATGACGGAACAACTCCTTCAAATGTATAAGTCCTAGCTATGGGCCTAGATAAGGATCAAGTCAGCCGCAATAGTTACAAAATAAATGACTGTGAATTTCATACAAAGACATATGCTCGTGGTAAAAGAACAACTAATACTGGAGTGTGTGTTCAGGAAGATTGTTACAATGAGCTTGGTTGTGCCTTTTATGGGGAGTTGGAGAAAATCATAGAGTTGTCGTATAAGGGTATTTATGGGGGTCAGATTAATTTGTTTAAGTGCCGCTGGTTTGATTCAGAAAGAGGTTTACGTGTCGATCGACATGGAATCGTCAATATTAACCTCCATAGGTTCATGTACGTTAACGCACCATTTGTGTTGCCAACTCAAATAGTACAAGTATACTACTCTCCTAGTCCTGTTAAGAAAAAAGATAAATTGCCTTCAGATTGACAAGTTGTAATTAATACTCCTGCGCGTAGTCATGTCCAATTAGTAGACGAAGAGGTCTACTATGAGGATATGTTACATAGACGTTTTATAATAAATGTGGAAGACAACAATGAACTGAACCAGTTAGAGGGTGGAGATGAACCTAATGAATTGGATCCTGAGTTAGTACATGTGTTAGATGACGTTGATAATGAGGAGGAAGAGTTATTGACTAACACTGACACTGAATCTGAAGAAGATGATGATTATGAATCTCCACATGATGTTCAAAATGATTCTGACTTAGACAACAATTTTCATTAACTGTATGTTTAGTTTTACTTGTATTACATACATTTACATATATACATGTTCTCTATATTCTTGTCATGTTCATTTCATTTATAATTACATGTCATTATTGTTATTTTATTTGTGTATGTATTATCATAATAATATATTGACAATTTTATTTATAGATGTCTACTTTAGAGCTAAGAAAACGCGACTTGGGTTGGGATCCGAATCAGATCCCGAAGACCCCGGCTAATCTAGATGATCGGATTCTCGTCTAGATTCGACCTCCTTCTGACAGCATGTAAGTTATATAACTATCATATTAGAAGTGTTGTAGATACTTTATGTACTTATCTTTAATGTAAATTGTTGTATATTTTAGTGATTTTGCAGATCATAAGATTGTGGAGTGCATTTCATAATTATGTTTATAGAACTGGCCTATGCCAGTGATTACATGGGCGAGCATATCTCTCGCCCATAAATATGCAGTATGAGATGAATTTTAGGTATATTTTTTTAATTCTGTAAGATAGTTTAATTAATGAACTAATATTATTTTGTAGAGTGTTGTTAAATATTATTATTATTGTATTTTTATTTGCAGAAACGGTATTGATGGGATGACGCGCATGCAACAATTATACAGACACTTTTTTGGCAAAAGTGTGTCGTTTAAACTAATGATAACTTGAACAAAGAAAGACAGAAAGCCCTGTAGAATGCTCAGATTGACCATCAAGGAAAGGCTGAGCGGTACATGTATGAGTGTTGCCCCTGGTGGTGTGCGCAGCCTATATGGGCTGACATGTGTGAGTAGTGAAAGTTTGAGAGCTGGGCTAAGTGACGTAGGATTGCCACCACAGACAGAGCCTCAGATGCACCTAAAGGCGACAAGGCAAAAGGCTCCTATAGGGGCAAGACAATATCTCCCAGTTACAACATATTGCTGCTAATGTACGTATTTTGTAAAATATATTTGAATTTTAAGTTTACAGTTATTATATTAGTATGAGAGTATGTGATTAATATATGTTATGTATGGATTTCGAGTTATATTTGTAGGAGGTAGAGTCCCAGGGTCAGTCTATCGATTGGCTAAATGCGTATGTGGCCACCCGCAATGGTATACCAGATGCGCTCCAGATACGTGTAAGTTTTTATAAGTTGATATGTTGTTTATAATTTTTAACGTCAGTCATTTTTTAGCTTAATTAATTATTTAATTATAACCTATTTAATTTTTAACTTGATGACAGGATAATTATAACGCATTAATGGACAAGCGCTATTCTGTTGGCACCTCGCAGCTGCCGATAGATCAAGAATTATGGAAGAGGGCATCGGTTGTAAAGAAAAATTACGTCAAAGGCCAAGGACAGTGACCGTTTATCAGTGGCACGGACAGTTCTGCTACGCAGTATACTCAAACATCAGGCCACGTGAACATGATGCATACTGCTGCTGATTGTGTTAGAGCTATTTGTCAAGATAATGAGCTTCTTCATACACTGGGCGCACATCTGTAGTCTCTGGGACCTAATGAGTTAGCAGATGTAGTGGCGGCTGTAACATAACAACATGATGATTCCGAGGTAATCTTAATACTTGATACTTACAATGACTCAAATTTCTTAATTAATATATATTTAACATTATTTTATTTTTTTATTTTACATCCTCGTTTCTTCGAGGATGCGTGAAGACGTTTTTGTGTTCTCCTATTCGTTTTTTTTTTTACGTTTTTATTAGTTTATGCATGGATACAATATTTATATTATAATCACTTTTGTATATAAATTTTACGTTGGTTGGTTAGTTTATATATATTTCAATTCGAATGGATTGCATTTGATAAATTCTTTTTAGATATATATAATGAATACGTGTGATATTATAAATGCATGTGAGACTTACTGTATATATATGAACCGCTGTGTGTTGGGATATAAAGTAGGTATAAACAGGTACAATTATTTTGGGAAATTCATAAAATAGGTAAAAAAAAAATTAAATCCTTGGTATCAACGACCGCAATTTTTACCTCATATCAATGACCGAATGGGGTCGCTAATAAATTTTAAGTGATCGATAGTATCAGCGATCGCATGCGGTCGCTAATGTGGGTCGCTGAATGTGCAATCATGTGGCAACCACGTCAGCTTGGAGCTGAGTGATAAGTAGGTTTTATACCTACTATTTCGATGCCAACTTGCTTTAACTTTCGCTAGTTCTCATTGTTTTTATTACTATTCATGCTTTTATGTCTCTTTTGTAGGTTTCATGCTCCATAACTCATTTTTGGCCCGTTCCGTCTACTTGTGGACAAACAGGCTTGTTTTGGACTAGAACCTGTGTGGGAGGGGGGGGGGGAGAAGTACAATATTTTAGGACAAAATTGGTTTGATGTGGGTGTGAGTTGCACGAAGATTGGATGCTGCAGAATACTGTGCACAGAATGCATGACTGGTGCACGGCGCAGCTGCGCCCTTTTCCTTTGCAAAAACAGCGCAGCTGCGCCCTTCCCCTGCATCTCTGCCTCTGCCGGACAGCGCAGCTGCGCGCCCATGAAGAACAAAATCGGCGCAGCTGCGCCTTTGCTTCTGACCCTTCTCTGTCTGCCGTCAGGCGCAACTGCGCCCCATCTCAGTACAAAAATGGCGCAGCTGCGCCAGTCCTTCGCACCAAATTCTTGCTATGACTTTTTTAAACGGGCCAATCAAAAGCTACTTGCTACAGTGATCGAAAAGAAGCGACTGAGGCCCTATATAACAGTAGTATCAGTCTAAGGCTTGGATATAGAGAAAAGTTAGGTCATAAGGAAGAGGAGAGAGCTTCTTGTTCATTTTTATTCATTGTTTTCTTTGTTCTCTCTTGTTCCTCGTGATCTATCTAGAGTAGTTAAGCTTAGGGCTGGACTTTGGAAGTTTGAAGCATTGTGTTAACCTTGGAACTTCGGATTTGAAGAAGAGAAACCGAGCTTTGCATTTCTTAACCTTTGTTTTCTCTTTCTTTTCATTTGTAGCTTCAATGTATGAACATTTGTGGATGATGGTTGTTATTTCTATTATGAACTAACTTCTTTTATGGGATTATAATGAAACCTAGGGTTTAGTTCAATTTGTTATGCTTCCTTGTTGTGGCTAAATGATTATGTATAGATTGTCTAATGTGGTTTATTTTAATTGTTTAATTGCTTGATCACCAATTACCATGTTAACTCTCACGGAACCGAGATGGAGAGTGTGAGTTTAGAACCGACCATGTTAGCTTGTGTTCATGATTTCACATGACGTTGGATTGTATGATTAGTGCTAAGGATAGACATATACCAAAGCACCACACGTAGTCTTTTGAAAACTTGTGCTTAAACCCATTTTTCTCTAGGTCACATAGAAATATAGTAATTTAATTAACTTGGGTGTTCTTTCCCGTTCTGTTGCCCTTTGGGTCGGATCTGGGTTGGATATGGGTATGATGCAACGAGAGTTGGTCACGCTTTAGTTTCGTGTTTTCGACTAACAATCCGAGATAATCAATTAGGTTTAACAGGAAGTAGTGCAGTTGAATGACACCCTAGGTGAAGTTATAATCCCATACCTCATTTGTCTACTTAAATCGTTTATTATTTAGTTGTCTTTAATTTTCATAACTTAGATTTAATTCACAATTCCTTGATTTGCTTGACCACTGTTTAAAGAAATCAAAATAGTTATAAAACTGCTGCTTGATAGTGTAGCAACGATTCATAGTCCTCGTGGGAACGATACTTTACTTATTCTATATTACTTGTTGACCACGTGCACTTGCGTGTAAGTGTTGATTTGTCATGCGTACGGTTTGACACCCAACATTGAGTCATTTTACCAATGGAGTTGGTCGCTGATAATTCGGTACATAATGGTAGTCGCTAATATGCAGTTAGCGACTAGATAATATGTGATCGATATCAGCGACTGAATGTGGTTGCTGATAGGTATCAACGATCGAATGTGGTCGTTTATAGGTATCAGCGACCGGATACGGTCGTATATAGACGATCGCAGATAGGCTTTTTTTGTAGTGTAAGACGGGGAACGGATTAACAGCTAAAGAAATAATCTCATATCCCTTTCTTGAACTGAGTAAGGATCGGGTGTTTTCTATCAATGGGTAACCCTAACCTTACCGACGTTATAACGAGACACTTAACCACACTAGAAAGCTTAGAAATTTCTACGGTCCCCTGGCTTGTGTGTATAACTCCATTTTATAACCTCATTTAGGCCATCAAGTCTAAATTAGAAGATCCGATAGTCATTTTACAATTGTTATGCTGACTCCTGATTCACTGATTTGAAGCAAACACCATAAAATATGAAATGGACAGATAAAACTGCATTCAACAAATGAGAATTGACTTGCAGAAATGAGCACCAACCTCAATTATGTGCAAGAAAATGGAAACAAACCCATTACAACTTTTATGATGGCGAGAGAGGAAAGATCAGCCAAATAATGAACTTTTAGAGAATAATTTTTAAAATGTAGGCCTACTGATATTAATTTTACTATTGTTTGGATTTTGGATAGATCTTTTTGAGTTGGGGCTCATGGAATATTAATTTAACAGAGTACCTATATTAATATTGTATGAGAAAAATTTCCTACCTATCTAAGATTAGGGTTTTGTATCAATCGAGGATGTGAGATTAAATGTGAATCCAAATTTGTACTTGGGTCCATATTTTGCTCTCTGCGCGTGAGTCGCACCTTTGGAGTGACGATCGTGCATAATATTTTCAAGCCTTTGAATCCGTTTTAATTTTCTGAATCTCAGGACTCATAAGTAACACATTGCTAATCTGTCTTAAATGACAAAATTGCATTTTGTGGCTTCCATTTCTAGCAGCAAATTCTTGTTATCTGTTTCCATCCTCATCTTCATATTGAAATATTCACAAATGTGGTGTTGCAGGTATAAGATATATCATCCAATAAGTCATCCCAATGTTGGAACCCTAATTACTTTATATTAGAAACCTCACAAAATAGTAGAATAGTAACAAAACATTTTCCTCAATCATTATCCAATTTAGTACATAGAAGCATAATCCGAAGCGGCATGTCATTTGATAACTTGGGCCCACAGTGGTGAAATTGGGGGAATTGAATTTATTACATCACGGCCCATAATATCCTGAGAATAGATTAATAGATCATGTCCCTGACCATGCATTTATTGTCTGGGTGCTGTAATAGCCCATGCAAGTGGGACGTAACCATTTTACACTCTTGGTGGTTTATTAGTACTCTAAATAACGCTTTGGTAGAACATTGCAACTCCTGAACCAGCATTCGTAGTGAGCAGCCCATACAATTATGTTGGGGCCCAATTCAGCAGTCCATAAAACATTCTTGGCAGATTTTGCAAGCACAAAGGATAAGCGGATTAAGGCCTAAAAATCTGACAGTTTAGAAACTATTTTTCAGTAGTTAGCAAGTCCAAGTATTGGGCCCATGATAACTCAGCCATGTCCTCATTTATCTCCCCTGAACCGACTAAATTGCGGAGTGAAAGTTCCTGGGTAGTCTTCTTGCTTCCCGAGTCTGTCTATGCCAAAGCAAAAGGTAGCAGAATAAAACAAATGAAAAAAATTACTCCGGCACCCATTTGTTCTTGAATACGCCTTCCAAATGCATCCAATGCTCATGTCACCAAATCACATGCCATTTAATCACTTATATTTCTCGACGTGTCACTAGTAAAATCATTAATAATAGTTCCCCTTACTTCAATGATTTATCATCAAGCAAATCGAGTAATCTTAAAAGGAAACCTATAAAGTATAAATCAATATTCCAGCTAGCCCAAATTCAATTTTAAACCTGTGGTATCCAAATAATTATGGCAACAAGAAATTTTTCAAACCCATTTAAGACTTTTAATTGATTTATGTAATTACTTTTCCGATCCCATTTAGGATTCTGATTGACTTGATTATTTTTCCAATTAGGGATATTTCTAGGTTTCCTGTGTAAATAGGGATAAACTCAAAAGGTTTATTCATTCAATAATACTCCTTTTTTCATACTAGTTGTGAGAATATCCCCTCTTTTAGTTCTTTCTTCTTTTTCAAGCGTCCTCAATCTCTCTTTTTCGGGCTAAGTCTTTTTCTTTGAGTTTTAGACTTAGTTCCTGCCAGGTATTTGTTAAAGAGAATTTTTCTTAAAGTGACCTTGTATTTTTTATGCCAATTGTTAATTATCGCAAGTCAATTCAGACGAATGCCCTACGGATCCCAAGGATGCTAGGTCCATTCCTTTCATCTCAAAATATGAAAAAGCTCCCTTTTTCGGGCCTCGTGAAGTTTTCTGGGACTGTGTCAAGGACTAGGATCGCCATTCTTTTTCTCGCCCCGACAAAAAAGGGCCTGTTTCTTTATGCCACGACTTACAAAAGCCAGGAGAATTCTCCTAGTGCTAGTACTATTCTAAGTATATGTATTGAGAAGTAGGAATTTCCATACAATCAAGTTCGCTTTTAGCCAGATTCTTGCAAACATCTCTAAGGGTGGCAACACTGGACCGACGAAATATTAGGGAACCCAACACATGTGCACACTCAAGGATGTTGGCATTTTTTGATGCATTTAGCTATATAGAGACCTTTGTATCTACCAGGATCACGACTGACTCTACACGCTCTTGTCCTGGTGATGTTCTTCCACATGTACTTTTATTGCATCTTAGGGGGAGTTCACTGTTTGCCTAAATTTAAATAGAAATTTACACGCAAGTATACGCGGCGCACAAGTAATATAATGATAAAGTCGAGTGTTGAACCCATAGAGAATTAAAATTAATTATTACCAAACACTAATTTAATATCAAATTAATTCTATTTAAACAATTGCAATTATAAAATAAACTAATTAAAATTATCAACTAAATTAAACTAATGAAAATGATTAAATCAAATTAAAAAAATAGTTAAGATTATAATTTTTTTCAATGTTTTATTTAAATCTCTTCATTCCCTTTTTAATTAATTAATTATATAAAATTGTTAACTGAGATTTCTTAACTATTTAATAACCTTTTTTCAAGAATTAATAAAAAAAATTATTCCAATTAAGTTGCTATATTGCTATGCAAAATAACTTGAAACAAACTCATTAAGATCTAACTCTCAACAAAGTTACATGTGACATATCGTTATCTTCATCCTATATACTATTGTGCTGTTCTTTCTAGAAAGAATAAACAAATTCACATAACATCATATTTAGATCTAAACCTATACTCCACTTTTGATTTCACATAGATTATCCCAATAATTAATCACAATTAATTAATACATTAACACACAAAATAATTAATTAAGTCTAAATACTATAATCCATTCGTGAACTTTGTATAGATTATCACATTAATTAATGCAAATAATTAAATACTTGAACACACAAAATATGATAAACAATTCAATTATAATCAATTTAATTAAAAATAAATAAATTAATTTAAACTACACATTTAGTTCAATTGCAATCTTAATAATAAATTAACTCATAACTAAATAATAAATTATTCACAAATAATTTAACATCACAAAATTACAAAAATAAAAGAGAAAGAAAAGAAATTAAATCTGTGTTTTGATACCCGTCTGTTACTTGGATCACAGTCTTCAATCCCCAAACTCCGCCTTCAATTTTTGAATCCTTCACGTTGAATATTTGCTCCTAACTATGCTCATAAACTACTCTAATATAATATTATGCTATAAAACTACGTTAATGTATGTTAATATATCATAATGTATTGAATATAAGAGCTACATAGTCTATTTATAGGAGTACAATAATAATCCTAAGCATTAGTGGAAAAGAAATTCAATTTAAAATCAAATTAAAGACAAAATCGCGATTAATCCCGTTTTGTAACATTAATGTGTCAACCAAACAACCCCTTCGCTATTTGACCAGTCAAATATCCCAAAACAACCGCGCGCATAGCGCCATTCAAGTCTTAGCCTTCCCCTAAATGACGTTGTATGGTTTCCTAAAGTTGCTCCTGATGCGTGTCGCGCGGGTATAAGTACCAGACGGCGTCGTCTCATTGCTCCAGTCTCTCTCAAACCCCATACGCGTATGGCACAGCTTTTCGGATGCTTTATTTACGAAAATGCCATCGGTTCAGCAGATGTGTTTAATTACCATATTGCCACTAATAGCTACAGATTTACCATTTTGTCATCAAGGTTTATTTTCTTACAAAATAAAATATAAATTAATTAAAAATAAATAAATATATTATAAAAATACTAAAAATAATAATAATGTATAAAATTAAATATATTACCTAAAATCAATTAAGATGCTTAAAAACTAACAAATAATAAAGGCTAAAAATATTAAATAAATATGAATAAAATTCAATTATCAACTACTCCCAAACTTAACTATTTGCTTGTCCTCAAATAAAACAAAAATAAAAACTAAGACCTAAAATTACTCAAGCAATAAATTAATATGAATTTCAACATTAGCCTTAAAGATTTTTTAAGTAATAACTCAAAGAAAATTTTAAAATTATGCAAAATCCAAAAATTTTAACATATTTATTAATTTTACTTTACTTAAGATCCTTTGTGTGTGTGTGAATCCAAATGTATCAAACTAGTGAAAAAACTTATATCTGCTCACATAATTAAATGTCTCATAAAAGATATCAAAATATATATATATATATATATATATATATATATATATATATATATATATATATATATATATACAACAAAACTCTATATTTTTATTTTTTACATCACTCAAAGCTAATACATGCAAATATAACTTAGAGGATCAAAAAGTTTTTAATTTTTTAAGCACTACCAGGATTATTAAATATCTCTTTAAGTTTTTTTTTCAATTAAATGGGTGCATTTATACTCCATCCTATTTTTTTTTCCAACCACGATAAGTGCATTTTATGCTCTATCTCACCAGCAAATGCGTTTTACGCTCCACCTCACTTAACCACATAACTCTCTTAACTTATTTTTTCTCCACAAGATACATTAATTTTAATAATCCCAAAAAATTTACCTAAATCATCTATCCTAAATTATATTTTACCACAATTTCGCTACAAGTTACGATCAAATAAAAATATAGAATTCAAAAATACCTATCATGAGCATTTAACCAAATAAACTTTACTTAAGTTAAAACTAGTTCAAATAAATGGACATGTGCATAAAAATTAAAGGATCTCAAATAAAATAATAACCAATAAAAAACCAAAATTCAAACTAACAAAAATTTATCCATTTTTCAAAAGTTATTAAATAAAAATTAAATTTTTTATCATTGACCAAAAACTTAATTCAAATAATTCATTGCCCAAGTGACTCAACCTAAAAATAAAATAAAATATGTTAATTAATACACTTCCTTATTTTCGTAGGAAACACGATTGCACTTAGCATGTGCAACAAGCCTTTAAACCCCATGGTTACCCCAGGTGGACGAGTTGTGTCTCGTGAGAGTTTGCAGTGAATTTACCTACAAAATTCCAAAATTTAAACTAAAATAAAACCTAATTTTTTTTAAAAAAAAATTTATTTTAAAATTTACCCATACCTCCAAACTTAAAACAGACACTGTCCTCAATGTATAAAATAAAGAAAATAAAGAATAAGGGACTCCCCTAAATATATAGGTTTTTTCATCCTCATCTGTTAAGTCTGGACTGCCTTGAATAAACCTGAAACAAATAAAAATAAAATATTAAAACAAATAAATAAACAAATAAAAAAGTAAATTTTACTACTATAAAAATAAAATCTACTAAAAATAAAATAAAAATAAAAAATAAAAAATAAAACTTGGGTTGCCTCCCAATAAACGCTTGTTTTATAGTCTTAGCCTGACTACTCCATTTTTTCTTCAATTAGACTCGATCGTAAAAATTATTTTTCCATGCCTCCTCCTTTTTATTTTTTATTTTTTTAATTTCCATGGCATCTTTAAAAAATTGTGAACCACCCCTAAACTTGAATTCATCCAAGTTAACAAAGTGAACCCGATAGTACTGCTCAAAATTTTGAAATTATTGCACAAAAGGCACAATCGAGTTTTTTTTACTACCATGTGAATTAAAGACTGGATCATCCTCATCATTCTCTTCTTTTTTCTAAACCTTGCTCCTCTTCTTTTCAGCCTCATCATTATCTTCATCATCCGAACGAGACCTCTTAAGATTTACTTTTTTAGCCATGTGTAACTCCTTGTCATTTTCTAATATATTTACCTCACACAACTCTTTACCTTCCTTCTCAAGATTTATCTCTGTATTGCTAGGTAACATATTGCGAAGACAACTGTTGACTAGATTGACAAGTTGTTCTCTTCAAATCTCATCCTCTTTCATTTGAATCTCTATCTCACCCATTTGAATTTCCAAATCTCGTATTGATTCTTCAACGCTTTTAGTACTACTCTTGGAAGAATACATAAACCTTGCAAAAAATTCCTCTAAATTTGATTTTTTCTCTTGTTGCGATGGAGGTTGTTGATACAAAAATTCGTAAGATTAAGTTTGATACGAAAATTCTGATGGGTATGACGAATTTGGAGCAAAATATTGTGCTAGATCATTATTATTCCATAAATGATTCGTATAATCCTGCCAACCAGGATGATAATAGTTTGGGGTGTAACTAGGCTGTTGATTATAATCATTCTTAACGGACTGCTTCTCAAATGCGTCAATTTGCCTTTCAAGCATCGAAAGTTGATTAACCAATGGCTTAAATATTGCTGCCCTTGATGAATCCATCCTCTCAAAATACCATTCATAATTAAATACAGTCATCGTACTTGAAAGGAAAAAGAAAAGAAAATAAAAATCAAATAAATAAAAATATACAAGTTTAAATTAAAACTAATTTGACTAGAATTAATGTGACGACTCCAAATCCGGGTTCCATAATCTCGAGTTTGGTTCTCACTATTCAACACATTACTAACAATTAAATACATACATTGCATTTAAATATCGCGGAATAATACATATTGGTTCCCTTCAAAAGGTTACAATACCAGGGTCTATCAACCTTAACATAATAACAGTTCCTATCACAAGGAATTACAAAAGGTTTAACAACCGTAAATACATAATTAAAGATCTAATTAGCATGCATAAGCTAACTTAAGCTCTGTCTTTTCCTTTTCCCTTATCCTTCTTTGAGCAATCAGGATTATCTGAAAAATGGTTCATGATATAGCAAGAATGAGCAACTAGTTTGCTCAGCAAGTTTAGAACAATCATATAGATTTAATATATCATGAATGAATGGGAAATATCATCAATAATTCAACAATAGATATAACAATTGTGAATGAAACAGGATTCAAATTTTAATAAACAGAATATTTGAATCTTAAAATGCTGAGTGGTCACTAAGGACCCTGAACTAACGAGGGTATAATAGGGTTTCCTCTGACCCTTTGAGTTATTTGGTTTTCAAGGGGATCAGCCTATTCAACCCGCTGTATATGCATTACATTTAGTCACTGGCGCCCAAAGTCGGTTTCCCGACACAAAATCCCCTAATTTAGGGTTGTTCAATTCTCAGACTTAATATAAGAAATCCGCACCCAACAATGGTTTGGATAAGCTTTTAAAAGTATTCAAGTTATTGAATTTAGAAACGTAATGTCTAGCTGAATTATTAGCTTAAGACATTTTTAATACAGTTCATGAATCAAGAACTAATAAGCTTCAAGTGCACTAAGTGCGATTTTATAAACAATATGGATGTGGGATAATTTTAAATAATTAAACCACTTCAAGCTTTGACAATAAATACAAGTCTAGAAACTTGTTCAGCAATAAATGAGTAGGGTTAGAGAACTTGCCTGTTTGCTCAGTTACAATAATTGTCTAGCTTTAACTAACTTGCTTTGAAAGACCTAACATTAATAAAGTCGGTCTAATAATTAGTACGGCGTATTTGCATAAATATACGCTTAATAACAAACTTATTTACCACACATAAGTACTAACACATAATTTACATTAGTCAAAACAATATTATTAACCTTATAGACACTTAATCATTTTAGGTTAATAATTTAATAAGTTAGAAAATATTTTTCTTAAGTGTTGGACACTTATTAAACCCTTAAACAACTTATTATAATTGTTTAATTAAATTCAATTTATTTTATTAACTCAATCTCTTTTTAATTACTATTTAATATTGATTAAATAGAAATTCATTAATTAACTCTAGTTATTATTTAAAATAAATAATAACTAATTGTACTTACTTATTATTTAATTATAATTAAATAATAAATAATTATTAACTTAATTTTAACCTTCTTTAATTTAATGTTAATCAACCAAAATTAACTAAGTAATAAACCTTACTTATTATTTAATTAAGGAAATTAAATAATAGTTTACTAATCTTAATCCTCTTTAATTATTATTTAATGTCAATTAAATAATAATTAATTATTTAATTAATTTTAATTATTATTTAAGGTTAAATAATAATCAAATCATTCTTATTTATTATTTAAATTAAATAATAAATTATTACTCTAATAACTTAATTTCCATTAATCGTTATTTAATGCTAATTAAATAATAATTAAATACTTAATTATCCTTATTTATTATTTAATAATTTTTAAATAATAAATAATTAATTTATAAATTTTATCTCCCTTTAAGTATTATTTAATAGGCATTAAATAATATTGCTAATTTATCATCTTTATTTATTATTAACATTTAAAATAATAAATAAATAATAAATTTATTTAACTTAACAATGGTTTAGCTAACTAGATTAATATTTAAAATATTTAAATATTAAACTTATTGAAAAATATTCTCCCCAATATTATTTTTGTATTATTATTATTTTTGTTATAATTTTAAATTAATTTTCAAATATTTAAATTAATTAAAATTTACCCGAATGGCATTTTCGTAATTAAGTTGAAAAACCGGACCGATGGCAATTTCGTAATTAATCAGAAAACTGATCAGAGGGCAAAATGGTAATTCTGCCAAGAAAAACACGGAGGGGCAGAATCGTAATTCCGCCGAAAATTTCTTACCGCGCATGGGCGCGCGTTTCAGATTATACGGCCCAAAACGACGCCGTTTTTGAGAAACCGGAAACGGCTTCCGCGCGGAGTGAATTTTCTACGGACGCCAAACGACGTCGTTTGGCTCCGCGTTTCTTGTGAACAGTAGCTGCGCGCATTGCGCGGCCAGTTATATTTTTTTTTGTTCCGGCAGAATGTGAACAGTTTTCCGGCAATACCCATTTTAATAAAAACTATACCAACAAGTAAGCTTTAAATCATCAATAAAAATCCAAAAAAAGTACCAATCACCTTATATTAATTTATAACATAAAAAAATAATTTTTCATGATTTAATATCATTATTTTTTTATAAAATTTTTTACATCACATAAACTACCATAAATCATAACTTTTTGTATAAAACTCCATTTTGAGTGATTCAAACTTTGTTTTTCTCATGATTTAATGTTCTATAATATTAGAACATCAAACTTAAGTTTTATAAAAAAATATTTTTGGACATAAATTCCAAAACTTGTTTACACACTATTAAACACATATTTTAGCATATAAAATATACCAAAATACAAATCAAACATATTAAACTCAAGCATGACATAAATATTACAACTACACATCAATAACTATATTAACATGTTTATACTAACATGATGATTTATTTAATTTAAAAATAAAACTTCATTTAAAATAACCATTACCTTGATTTAATGGATATTCTTCTTTTTCTTCCAAAATAAGTTGTGAAGGAAGATGAGATGAACTAGCTTAGCACTCCTTCTCCTTCTCTTGCTCTCTCTCAAAATATTTTGCTCTTAAACTCTCTCTTTTGATTTTTGGAGCAAAATGAAATAACATCTATCAAGTTTTCAAGTATACTTGAAAAATTAATAGATACACATAATGTATCTAATAATTTTGACCATTACAAGCTAGCTATTGGATACTTACACAAGTTAACAAGCCATGACTTGGTTGGTGAAAAGAAGCATGGTTCATGTACTTAAAAAAAATAAAACAAGCAATCCTTTTAATTAAATAAATAAAAAATCAAATAATAATAATAATAATAAAACAACACATTCTCTCTCCTCCTTCTTGTATGCTTCGGCTGATCTTCTTTTTTTTGTCCCAAATTCAAAGTCACATTTCACTTTTTAAACAATTAATATTTAATTTAAGTATTTTCCAAGTGGGCCAATCATTGGGCTTTAATTTAAAATACCAATTGGGCTTCTATTAAATTGTTTGGGCTACTAAATTGTCAAATTTTATTATTCTCCACTTGGGCTACTAATTGACCCATGTTGGGCTAATTTAATAATTTACACATTAATTATTCAATCCATGATTAAATAAATAATTACATTGAATAAATAATTAAATATTCTAACCCATAAGTATTAAATTACTAAATGGACTTATAAATATTATTATTAATATTTCACATTATTTACATTAATTAATAATCATATTAATTAATTTATTATATTTAATTCACTCATTATATTCAATTTAATTGAATATTTAATTAATAGGAAACTTATCAATTATTTTGATATTAAAACTTTAGGGTTTGTTCACTAATTTAATAACATATTAGTGACCCTCTTTAATTAATTTTAGTAATTAATTACATAATTATTTAATCACATAATTAATTAATCACATAAAAAGATTTAAATAATCTCGTAAAACTAACTTGTTGGAAATTAAATTAATAATTTAATTAATAAAGACGTGGAAATTCTAGGACATTACAATTAATATTGGCAATAATTATTAAATTAATTCCTTAACAACGGCGCCAAAAACTTGTTTACCTAAATTTAAATAGGAATTTACACGCAAGTATACGTAGCCCACAAGTAATATAATGATAAAGTCAAGTGTCGAACTCATAGGGAATGAAAAATAATTATTACCAAACACTAATTTAATATCAAATTAATTCTATTTAAACAATCGAAATTATAAAGAAAACTAATTAAAATTACCAACTAAATTAAACTAATAAAAATGATTAAATCAAATTAAAAAAATAGTTAAGATTATAATTTTTCCAAAAATATTTCATTTAAATCTCTTCACTCCATTTTTAATTAATTAATTATATAAAATTATTAACTGAGATTTCTTTACTATTTAATAACCTTTTTTCAAGAATTAATAAAAAGATTTATTCCAATTAAGTTGTTATATTACTATGCAAAATAACTTGAAATAAACTCATTAAGATCTAACTCTCAAAAAAATTATATGTGGCATATAGGTATCTTCATCCTATACACTATTATGCTACTCTTCATAGAAAGAATAAACAAATTTACATGTTATCATATCTGGATCTAAACATATACTCCACTTTTGATTTCATATAGATTATCCCAATAATTAATCATAATTAATTAATATATTAACACACAAAATAATTAATTAAGTCTAAACACTATAATCCATTCGTCAACTTCATATAGATTACCACATTAATTAATGCAAATAATTAAATACTTAAACACACAAAATATGATAAACAATTTAATTATAATAAATTTAATTAAAAAGAAAATAAATTAATTTAAACTCCACATTGGGTTCAATTGCAATCTCAAAAATAAATTAACTCATAACTAAATAATAAATTATCCACAAATAATTCAATATCTCAAAATTACAAATATAAAAGAGAAAGAAAATAAATCAAATCCGTGTTTTGATATCCGTCTGTCACTTGGATCATAGTCTTCAATCCCCAAGCTCCGCCTTCAATCCTTGAATCCTTCACGTTGACTATTTGCTTCTAACTACGCTCCTAAACTACTCTAATATAATATTCTGTTATAAAACTATGTTAATGTTTGTTGATATATCATAATGTATTGAATATAAGAACTACATAGTCTATTTATAGGAGTACAATAATAATCCTAAGCATTAATGAAAAAGAAATCCAATTTAAAATCAAATTAAAGTTAAAATCGCGATTAATCCTGTTTTGTAGCATTAATGTGTCAACCAAACAACCCCTTCGCTATTTGACTGGTCAAATATCCCAAAACGACCGTGCGCATGGTGCCATGCAAGTCTTAGCCTTCCCCTGAACGACGTCGTATGGTTTCCTGAAGCTGTTCCTGATCCTGACGTGCGTCGCGCGGATCTGTATAAGTACTAGACGGTGTCGTTTCATTGCTCCGGTCTCTCTCAAACCCCATGCGCGCATGGCGCGACTTTGCGGATGCTTTATTTACGAAAATACCATCGGTTCAGCAGATGTGTTTAATTACCAAATTGCCACTAATAGTTGCATATTTACCATTTTGCCATCAATGTTTATTTGCCTACAAAATAAAATATAAATTAATTGTAAATAAATAAATATATTATAAAAATACTAATAATAATAATAATAATAATAATCATAATAATAATAATAATAATAATAATAATAATAATAATGTATAAAATTAAATATATTACCTAAAATCAATTAAAATGCTTAAAAACTCACAAATAATTAAGCCTAAAAATATTAAATAAATAGGAATAAAATTCAATTATCATTCACCCCTACATAGGAAGATGTCTATGCAATTTATTAGTAAGCTTCCATACATTCTCCTTGTACGTTCCTTTTCTTTTTTTGAATCATGCCTATTCTGACTATTCCGACTTGTGTTCTTACAGACTTCCCGTCAAAGGCTCGGCTTCTGCTGTTTCAACCCATTTGCTTAAGAGGGACACTGAATGCATATCCTACTTAACTGAGGCTTTCAAACAGGCATCTAACTACACTTCTCGATTCAAAGGTGATGAGCTGCTTCCAGATTTTGAGACTTCTAACCAGCCAAAGACCTCTTGACTTTCCTAGGTGTGGTACTTCTTTCGTGACTATAAGCCAACTAATTGGGATAATTGGTTCACAGTGAGTCAATCCTTTATCGTGCCCCTTTCCGTTAATAGCCTACCTGGTCATATTGCTATCTCGCTTCATATTTCATGTCTTACTTGTAGATGGACCCTCTTCCCGCGTGTTCTGGCTGGCTACCCTTCTAACTCGAGGCCTATCAGTCGCCCTTACTCCTCTATTCTTGGGGACTTTGTACCATCGTTTAGATGAGACCATCTTAGCTATGAAAGAATCCGTTGGAAGGTGTCTCTCTTTTGTAACTACTGTTTTCTTCATATTGCACCTCTCTCCTACTCATCAATGCCTTTTGATTTATTTAGGTATGACGTGAACTATTTCGCCCTGGGTTCCTTCCTATAGCTTTTCCTCTTCGAATGCTTTCCTAGCCATGCCATGCCATCATATGTTTCCAAGAAGAAGAAGAAGTCACCTCCACCTTTCATATCGCCTAACATCGTTCCCTTTACTTCCCGGTGGATCAATCGTAAGGGCACCTCGGATCTGCGACAGTATATTAATGACTTTTCCTCCTTCGTAGCTCGTCCTTTCACCATTATTCCTAAGGGTGGACATATTCCGCATTATTACATAAAGGTGCTTCGTTCCAATTTGCACCCATCAAAGATCTGGAGTGACCATCACTTTTTTGTTCTTGTTTCTTCGGGTCGAGGAGTTGCCTTATTCTATATGAGTTTGGGTCCGTGCTTTATTCTCCTCAAATAGTGATGAGGCAGATGGGTTTTGATCAGCACTGTCTTATTAGTGGAACTCTTAGAGGAGATCATGAGAATTCCCTTGAAAGCTTTGTCCCTATAGCTCGCTCTTTCGTGTGGGAGTTTCTGAGGCTAGTACTATTTTGATACCCGGGGTCCGTTTTGGTATACTTTTCCTAAATTTTTCTAAGTGTTATTTATATAAGTTAGGCAAACGAGCAGATAACTTAGCCACTGAAACTCTGAATAGAGTCATGTAAGTTATAACATGTTTAAAATATATACAAGGTGTTTTGCCTATGGTTTCATATCGTTTCGATGCCCAGGGCCCGTTTTAGTCTAGTTTTCCTAAATTTTTCTAAGTGTTCTTTATATAAGTTAGGCAAACAGGCAGATAACTCGGCCACCAGAACTCTGAATTAAGTTCCATAACTTTTAACGTGTTTAAAATATCTACAAAGAGTTTTGCTTATGGTTTCGTGTCGTTTTGATGCCCGGGGGCCTATTTTGGTCTATTTTTCCTAAATTTTTCTAAGTGTTCTTTATATAAGTTAGGCAAGTGAGCAGATAACTCGGCCACCGAAACTCTGAATCGAGTCCCATAAGTTTTAACCCGTTTGAAATATCTACAAGGTGTTTTGCCTATGATTTCATGTCGTTTCGACTCCCAGGGGCCCATTTTGGTCTAATTCTCCTAAATTTTTTGAAGTGTTCTTCATACAAGTTAGGCAAAAGTTTTTCTCTAAGTGTTTTACAATTTATATAATTAATATAATTTCAAAAGATATACTTAAATACATACATCAATATAGTTATTTACCTCACGAATATGTGGAGAAAAGCGGTTGGCAAATACAACCGTGTATACTCGAACAGCCTCCTCCCGAACCTGACCCAAGAGTTCGTCGGCGGATAAATCTTAATCTATAGAACCATGAACGACCTTCTGAGCTAGTTGGTAGATCCGCTGGCATGATGGTGCCCCTGATCAGATTGCACTGCTCTCCATGCATGCCTCTATGATCTTTCGAAAGAAATCTTCGTATAATGATGGGCCGACTCCCGATCCATTAACATCATCTGCTTCGATACAGGCATGATGTGTAGCTCTCGCAGCAAGTATTATAGTGTAAGATGGGACCTGCGGCATGTCTAGAATCCTACTTTTCTTTGCTTCCCCTATAGCCTGAAGCCAGTCCTCCATCTCCTCATCCTTACGCGTCAAAGGATCTAGGTCGGTGTCCTGCTGACAACTAGCCGCTCTCCACTAAGTCAAGAAAACCATCTTGAAAAAAACACATAAAGATATGAAAAGCACAGTTCTTTAAAGAATATGAATTATATGAATTAAATTATAATTAAAATAAAATGATAAAATTACTTAGAGCTTTAACCTCTGCCTCAGGTGAGATATAAACATCCTCACCTTTCTTCTTATGTGTGTGCCATCAAAACTCAAAGTGGGAAGGTGGGTGCTTTAGCCTATCCTGGAGTCTCTCCCTGAAAAGCTTGTAGGGCTGAAACCCCATGCAGTGCGGCACACGACTCCGTCGTCAGGCTATTACACGTTGTGCCGACATCTTCTAAAAAGCAAAGCCCTCCCAAATGCTGCACATCCCCACACCCCACTTCCAATAAAGTATGGACTAACATATCTAAGTGTCTGTCCATCGGCTATCTTGCTTTGTGCTTTCTTCATCTAGTCGTGGACCCACTTATACCAGTTCATCTCTAAATATCCCCGAAGAACGGTCATGTCATGGGCTTCTTTATCGTCTTTAAATCGGTAATATCGCTGCACAAAAACATTACAATATTAATAGCCAACATAAACCGACATGTCAATGATAAATAATAACATGCGAATGACATAGGAAAGTAACATATGAATAACATCTTACCTGAAACTCATCTTTAATAAGTTAGCGTGAGTGCTCATCCACGTCAACCCATCTCATCTAAGCGTTTGAGAATCAGTTTCACAAGATCCTAAGTAATGTGTTCTGCGCAGTAGCGTCTAGGATACGACAATTGAAATTAATACATTTGAATATTCTAAAATATATATACATGCGTTATTTTATGTAAAAAAAATATTAAATGCTATAAACATAATCTAAAATAACCTGTTACTCCCGACACGACATATATGAGGTGCCTAAGGGGATTCCCTAGCAAACCAATGTGCTAATCCCCTCGGCAGCCGATGACAATCACCTATGCAATGTAATATGTGAATAAATTCATATAAATGAATATCCTAACGATAATATAAAACTAATAGTAAGATGTAAAAATATTTAAACATGTTATCATACATGGATCTCTGCTCTGCCCATCACCCCCACGGCCTGTACGTCCACGTCTAGCGTGACAACCACGGTTGTTGTGTGGCATACGGGCCATATGTATATAATTGTAAAGATATAAACAAAAAATTAGAAGACATTTTTTATCAAGATAATTATGCACCTTAATTAATAGAGTAATATAAGTTACACAATCTTGGTTACTACTACAAATTATTGCATATGGATATAATTAAAAAGACATAAATAGTACATACTCCAAATCATTTATATCATAAAAGCCATCAATATCAAAATCGTTATCTTCGAGCAATAACTCTTCATTGTCGTTGTCATCATCATCTTCGTCATCCTCAATAATTTTTTCATTTATATCTTCATCCTCAACAATACCGTATTCACTTTCGACAGCAATAATATCATCCTCGTATTCACTAGAGTCACTAATAACTAACACATCAACTAGTGTATCACTAGTAGACTCCAATTGTAAAGGTTCATCGTCTGGACGAAGAGTTGTGCCTTGAAATCATGAGCTTTAGTTGTTATAACATCATACTATGAGCTTGCGGGAGTCTTAACACTCCGTGTGTAGTACACCTACGTTGCTTGACTTGCTAAAACAAAAGGCTCGTATGAGTTTTATTTTAACATTTACTGTCACCAGTCTTGAGATCTTATCTACTCTAACCCCATTTTCAATATCAAACCAATGACAATTGAAACAAACTAACTCTTTTTGATTTCAATGTTTGAGAATGACTACTTCGAGTAATCGTCCATACCGGTCATCCCAAATATTATCGTAGTAGCTACCTTTAACCATTATACTAAAATTAGATGACAGGACTTCCCCATCATTGCAACACTTAAATCTGTAATTGTTGACAATGAAATATGTATAAGTATCTACAGATCTTTCAAGGCCATCGACTATAAACTTTAGTCAAATGTCAGCTTTATCATCTATAAGCACCTAATGTACAGTTAAACACCATATTTTACGTCATAAGTTTCATTAATGAGGCTAAATACATTTTGAAATTAATTTAAGACACCTATTACATGTTGTTGCACAAATTCTTTATTTATCAAATGTTGCAATTCCTCGTCTGATTTAATCGGACTCGCTTCACGTATCTCAGCATCGTACTGACTGCAGTATAGTTATATACGACATTGTTAGCTGGAACATATGAACTTAATATGTATGTAAAGATCTTTTAACAGTTATAAACGACATAATATCAGTTACTTACTTAATGTATGACGTTACTTCATTCATGTTTTCAAGTGCATACAATGTGGCAGCTGCATACTCACTATTGATTAAGAATCGCCTTTTTTTTTCCAGTCGAATGGTTGTACTGGATGACTAAAGGCCGTTAATTCTCCATTGTCCTCGTATGCAACAACCTCATTCTGACATAATCAATTGTGCCTCGTCAGAACATTAGGCTCAAAGTACAACGAGTAAAAATTAACAAGCTCCCCCATAACATAATTTTCAGCAATAGACCCTTCTACATGGGCTTTATTCTTCACATTTTTCTTTAAACGTGGCATATACCTATATGTGTTATATATGAATGTATACATTAATTACGAAACATTAATGAACATTTTATCAAAATTACTTAAACATTAATGTCATTACCTCTCAAATGGATACATCCATGTATATTGCACATGACCACTAACCTTGGCATTGTACGGTAGGTGAATAGACAAATGCTCAATTGAATCAAAAAATAATGGAAGGATGATCATTTTTAACTTGCACTGTATTTCCATTATGCCCATTTCCATTTTTTCTATGTCCTTGAGCTGGAGCTCCGTTAAGCATAGATCTCTAAAGAAATTAGAAGCTTTGTCAATGCTTCAACCACAAGTTTTGAAAACAAGTCGATAAATGCCACGGGGATCAACTTCTCCATGAATACATGACAATCATGACTTTTAAAACCATGAAACTTAAGCTCATCGACTTTACAACATCTTGTTATATTTGAAGAATATCCATCTGGGAGCTTCAGTCCACTGATCTAGTTACATATCAAGATCAATTGTTCTCTAGTCAAAGTATACTCAACTTTGGGTATTATCGTCTTACCACCCTTTTCATACATCCACAAATGTTGCCTAATGTTCATATCTACCAAATTAAGCCTTACCTTGTTGTTGTCCTTTGTTCTACCACTGATATCTAACATTGTATAAAAAATATTATCAAATACATTCTTTTCGGTATGCATCGGATCTAAATAATGACAAATGTAGAGTGTGACCCAATAAGGCAGCTCAAAGAACATATAACAATGTGTTCAGTTGTGAAGCTTACCATACCTATAAGCTCGCTCTAATATGTGATTCTTTCCTGGAGGTGAAAAATTCAAATGCTTAATCTAACTTAACACTGCTGTCCCAGAAAGACGATCAGGCACGTGACGTTTCTTTAATTTCTGATTGAATTGTCTAGTCATCTTTCTATAATGATGCTTAATTGGCAAAAACTGTCTAGAAGTTGCAAAAAAACTAATTTTTTCCCATATTTCAGCCGCATACCTTTAACTGACCCCATGCACACGAGACATGACAAGCTCCCGTGAGTCGACCATCCACTGATTATTCCCAATGTCAAAAAATCATTTATGGTCCATAGTAAAGCTTCCCTCATGTCAAAGTTCTCTTTAAGAGATACATAATAAGTTTGAATCCCTTTATTCCATAACATCTTCAACTCATCAACTAAGGGTCTAAGGTAGACTTTGATGTCTTTACTTGGACTCTTTTCACCCAGAATTAGTAAAGTCGTGAACATGTTGGGATCTTTTATGCATATTGAACGTGGGAGGTTATACATAACAATAATCACTAGCTAGGTTGAGTAGGGCTTAGTGTAAGGTCCATTAAACGAATTAAAGTTATTTGTAGCAAATCCAAGCCTAATATTGTGAACCTCTTTAGTAAATGAAGGGTGCTTTCTGTCAAAATTTTTGCACTCAAGCCCATATGTCGGGTCCGACAGTTGTCTTTCGACTATGTCTTGTGTTGAATGTCACCTCATATATTTGGTTGTATGTGTTGACATGAACAACTGTTGAAGCCTCGGTACAATAGGAAAGTAGCATAATATCTTTCTTGTCACGTATTTTTTCGTTTTCTTGCTATTCTCAAAGTACCTACTTTTACTTTAGATATCACATGACCTCTTATATTTATTTTCATTATCGTAATACAACGTACAATCATTTTCGCAGACATCAATCTTCTTATACCCTAGATTGAACCTTTTGACCAGTTTCTTCACATCATAGTACGATTTCGGTAACTTATTGTCTGCCGGTAAGAACTCATTCACAATGTTGAGCAGCTCATTAAAACCTCTTTCACTGCAATCATGCTCATGCTCATCATGCTCATTAAGACCGTGAGCTTTTCGTATCCATCATATAGTGGCGTCACTAATTCCTACAATAATTTAGCCCTGTCATTGGGATCTTGCTCGATGCTACCGTCATCCGTATTTGTATTCCATTAGAAAAATGAACCAGCAACTTCGACTATCATGTTAGTGCAGTCATAGGTTTTGTTAATTTTAGATTGTGGCTAAAATTCACATTCATCTAACCAAGTTTTTCCATGATAAATCCATGTGTTATATCCCTACTTGAACCCATACGCAAATAGGTTGCACATGACATCACTCATTTCCTTCCACACTTCATTCACATATATCTTACAAAGATATCTGATCCCATCGCCGCTGACTTGCTCAAATGCAATATTAAGAAATTGTTCAACCCCACTACGATACTCAAAGTTAAGCCCACTATTATCAGTGGTTACCCTACGTTCCATCCAACTTTGATCAATAGACATCTTTGACTACAGTCTGCTATATATATATATGCGTGCATATGAGTTTTCTAATTTCATCTCCTATTCTAACGGGCCAGACTTCTATCCCATTCCCAAATACGTCACCCTACTGATGCTAACAACTTAAACACATTTAAATTTTAAGAAATTTTTGCAGCACCTCCCTATGGTCTTCAAGTACACGAAATGGACTAACACGTAAATATGCACTCGAAGAACATAAAGAGATATATACTCATCGAAAATTCTCAAAATATAAAAACGTGCTCAAGTAGTTAACACCGGCCTAAGTGGGATCAAAACATTCAAGAACAGTCCCAAAATGGGGACTATTCGAGATTCACTCCTACTAAGTGAATCTCGAACGGGTTTCTAAGCTTTCTAAAGTATATGAAAATATGCAAATGCAATTAATAATCTTAAAAAAATTCAAAAGATATTCGATTAAGTGTAAATGACAGCAAAACAGGTCAGTTAATATTTGAACATATATCGTAACTTGTGGTATCAAAGTAGACAATATGTGAACTACTTAGTAAGCGTGGGGGAATGTTATGAATACTAATGTGAAGTTGTTACATTATATTGGCTTCACATCTAAATAATTAGGATCATCTGGGTATTTTTTTACCTTTGTTATTTAGGTTGTGTCCAAGTGAACTTTAAAATAGAGTTTTGCTTTAATTATTACTATGCTAACACTGAACATAACATCTCAGGGGTTGTACTTAAGTATATATATGAAGAACTTTTACTGCTTTTGATGCTGCAATAAAGAGAGCGGACATGATTGTCACCTCAACAATAGACGAGAATCTAAAAGAAAGCTTCGGGCCGATATACTTTAGCCAAAGTTCTATCAATAGCTTGTTCAAATATTCACAGTGCTCCAACGGAGTCACAGGTTGTATAAATATGCAAATGGATGAAATTTTAATTAATTGAATTCAATTACAAATATCGAATGAAGAAGAGGAAATGGAAGACGAATCTACCGATGTTTGTTGGAGGGCTTGATTCCACTTCTTATTAAAGTTTTCCACAACATTCTGCTGTTGATAACTCCCGTACTGTAAGAAAGGTTGACAACTCATATTATGCCATTTATTTTCTAATATAACTTATGCAACCTACATTTTATCAAAAGAAAAAACGATCCTAAGCATGATTACATGAACGTTGTGTATGTAAACATGTCTCAAACCAAAACACCTGAAATTAAAAAATAAATAAATGAGATGGGGCAACACAGGAATTCTTCCAAAATACATGAACTGTAGGCAATCTTTTGGAAGTGGTTTTTATACTTAAACGTTTGCACTGTAATGATTGTGAGAAAGAGGAGATGATAGTTAGTGCATCAAGTATAACTGCATGAATTGCCATATGAGAAAGCTGAATGCCTTTTCCAGCATAAAATCCCAAACACCAACCCTATTGTATACTTAGAAAATTTTGACATCAGAAAACAATCTCCATGTCCAATTATGGTGGATTTTTTTTTACATTAGGAGAAAAGTGTTCTAATTATCTGTTTGCATGTTTTCTCTCATCTTTGTGCAAAGATAGATGCTTGCCTATTCAGCCATAACTTGACATATTTTCTTATAAAATCAGCTGTCAATATTGAACAGGGTATCACAGATATAATTGCACATAAATCTCATGTAAAAATATAAAAATTCTTCAAGATATCAGTGGAATCATCAAGCCTTCAAGGTAGATCCTAAATTTCTGTTTCATACTCTCATGCACAAGTACAACATAAATTTTAAGAAATTCCTTTAGTAAACAAGATTTACTCATACATAGCTTACTGTTTTGGCATGATGACACTATTACTTGGGCCTCCAGGCTGCGGGAAAACCACTTTTCTGTTGGCACTCGCAGGAAAAATTGACAACAATCTTAAGGTCCTTTCTACTCACATCATGCTCCTGCAAAATTAAATGATATAAATTAGAAAATAGTGAATAATACTAGTAGAAATTTTTTCAAAATATTAAGAGACCCTAACGCTAACTTAAAGTCACAACTTTTGATCATACTTTCTGATAGATGAAAGAAATTAGAAAACAGTTAATATCCATCCATATAAAAATTTCAAAATATATGAGATGCTGATGCTAACTTAGAATCGTAGCTTTAGTTATAGTTTTGATTAATCAGACAGACATAATTGTTGATCATTGTTATTGCAAAATCTTATAATTTAGTTGACATGAAACATCTCTTATACAATGGGTACAAGTTAAATGAGTTTGCTCCTCAGAAGACTTCAAGCTTATATTAGCCAATATGACCGGAACATTTCTGAAATGATTGTAAGAGAAACTCTCGATTTTGCAGCAAGATGTCGGGGCATTAGAAATAGAGCATGTAAGCTTTGTTCCAAAAACATTCACGATTGAATAAGTCTACTTACACAAACAACTAAACACAAACACCAAGCACAAACTCCATTTCACCATTAAAAAGTAGGGTATGGCGCGAAAATCCGTGTCAGGTCCCACTTTTTAATGGTTGAAATGGAGTTTGTTTATAAGTTTGTGTTTGGTATTTGTATGTGTAGAGTTGTCCTTCATGATTTTGTGTTTGTACATTTGTATGGCAGATTAGCTAATTAAGTATCGCAACGTCAAGTTTGGAGAAACCTTCTGTAGCCCGTAGCTATCTTTACTGGCACTGTGACCTTACTACAGGGAATATCTGATTATATACTAATTACATTTGTTAACAACTATCTCCTCAAGCTGCTAATTCAGCTGTGTTTCAGCATTATGGATTTGTCTCATCTAATATAGATCTTACTGAAAACCAATTACAAAAAGTAATGCAATATTTGAAGTTTGATGGTGACTCTAAACTTTCAAAACCTAAACTAAGAGGAACTCTTAATGAGTGTTTCTCCCATTTTAAGTTTGTTAATCCTATCTGTGATGCCCTTAACAGAAAAAAGGAAAAGAATAAAAAAGAACTGAATAAGGAAAAAGAAGTTCACATGAAAATAAATTCTTGTTAACAATTATCTCTATAATGGCTAATTAATTTAGCTTAAGTGGCATATTGATTCCATCGTACCATAACAAGCTCATTTTTTTTCAAAGATCAGTTCATACATAAGAAAATAAGATAATGAAAACAAATGAGAACCAACTTTCAATTTAATCTGGCAAACAACTTAGCATAAACATTTATTAAGTTTAAATTAAAATTGTTCCATCTCTTTTGTTTTGGAATATGCATTATGTTTTGTTTATCATAGATTAATTTTAGGGATTTTGCTAAATATAGATTTTATAGAGAACCACAAAACAATGTTTTTCTATATATTCAAGTTCATCAATAACCAACCTATATATATATATACACTTGTAGTGAATCTGGATAGACATCAGTGGAATTTAGATATCTACCTAATCTATACATTGGAATGTTTATTAGGATAATAAGCTAATATATATCTTATCATGTTGTTATGCTGAGGTTGTTAAGGAGGTTGTTGTTTCCAAGTATGGTGGTGACTTAATACCCTCCCGCAAGTTGATGGTGGTTGGGAGCACGGTCAGCTTGCTGTTCAAACTTGGGATTGCTCAAAGCTTTGGTGAAAATGTCTGGGACCTGATCATGGGTGGAGATGTATCGAACCAAGAGATCCTGTCGAGCCACCTTTTCCCGAACAAAGTGAAAATCTACTTCAATGTGCTTGGTCCATGCATAGAAAACTGGATTTGCTACCAAATAAGTTGCACCAATATTATCACACCATAAGATAAGCGGTGCTTTCAAATAGATTCATAATTCAGAGAATAAGAACTGTATCTAGGTTAACTCGGCAGCAGTATCAACCAAAGATTTGTATTCAGCTTTCGTAGACGAGCGTGCAACTGTTCGTTGCTTTTTGGATGACCAAAAGATCAAATTATTGCCCATAAAAATGGCAAAGCCTTCTGTGGATTTCCGATCAAGGGAACTACCAGCCCAATCTGAGTCACAAAAGGCCTGAAGAGTTAACAGTGTGTTGCAAATATCGAATGATCCGTTTGACAGCTGCCCAGTGTTCCTCAGTAGGACTATGCAGCGATTGACAAACTTTATTAATGACAAAGGACAGGTCTGGTCGGGTAAGCGTGGTATACTGTAATGCGCCAACTATTTGCCGAAAAAAGGTTGGATTGGAGTATAAAGGAGCAGTAGAAGACATGGTAGGATGAGCTGCAGCTGGAGTCTTGACGGACTTACAGTCAGCCATCTTGGCTCTAGTAATCAAGTCCTTAATGTATTTTTGCTGAGATAAAAGCAATCCAGTTGATGTACGGACTGCTTCAATGCCTAGAAAATAATTGAGATGACCTAAATCTTTGAGAGCAAATTCCTTACCCAAGGTCTGCATTAAATCTCCTATAGCAGCAGAGGTATTGTGACGCCCCCAAATTCGGGTTCCAAATACCCGGATCCGGTCATCACGATCCAAACAAACATTCACCTCTAAACAACATACAATAACTAAATGCGGAATAATAAACATATGTTGTTCATTCAAAAGGTGTTACTAGTCCCAAGATACGATAACCTTACACAAAAGTACACAAATACCCTTAATAAATACTTAGGGTTTATATTACATAACAATTAATTTAATTAACTACAAGGCTGTATCTCGAAGTCTCTCACTTCATCTTTCCTTTACCCTTGTTCTTTCCCGAAATCTCGGGTTGCACTGCAATAAGGTTTCATGATATAGCAAGAGTGAGCAACTAGTTTGCTCAACAAGTTTAAATAACAACAAGGAACAATATATCATGAATGAAAGGGAATAGCTGAACAATTCAATAATGTGAATAACATAAGCAGGAATAATAATTTGCTCTTAAAATTAGGATAGTCAAATAGACTATGAACTATAAATATCCACTGGAGTCAATAGCAGGTTGACCCATTGGTTACTACCAGAAATATGTACCCAAGGGGATCAACCTCGGTACAATATGTGTATGCATAACATTTAATTTTCGTATTTTTGTACCTGATATTAGATACAGGGTACTCCCCTATAATAAATGGGTGTTCATAATAGTCTAAGAATCCGCATCTTCAATGATTTGGATAGCTTTTAAAATCTTTAACATAAATGTCTAGCCGAACAATGACTTAGACCTACTTTGAACAGTTCTTTAAACAACAGAACAATAATTAAGTACAAGTCAATGATTGTACGATATCAAGTGCAATAAGTGCGAATAACAACAATATCGATGTGGAATAATTGTAAAGTAATTAAACCACTCAAAGCATGCTTGGAAATAACAGTTCAAGCTTAGATAAATAATTTGCTCAATGAAATGAGTTTAGAGATAAGGGAACTTGCCTGTCTGCTCAGCTACAATAAATGTCTAGCTTTAACAAACTAGCTTTGAAAGACCTAATATTAATAAAGTTGGTCTAATAATTAGTACGGCGTATTTGCACAACTATACGCTCACTAAGGTACTTATTTATCATATAAGTACTAACACATAATTTACATTAGTCGAAATAATATTATTAACCTTATAGACCCTCAATCAAATTAGGTTAATAATTTAATAAGTTAGAAAATATTTTTCTTAAGCGTTGGACACTTATTAAACCCTTAAACAACTTATTACAATTGTTTAATTAAAGCATAATTAAATTTAATTTATTTTATTAACTCAATCTTTATTTAATTACTATTTAATCTTGGTTAAATAGAAATTAATTAATTAACTCTAGTTATTATTTAAAATAAATAATAACTAATTGTACTTACTTATTATTTAATAATAATTAAATAATAAATAATTATTGATTTAATTTTAACCTTCTTTAATTTAATATTAATCAACTAATAGTTAACTAAGTAATTAACCTTACTTATTATTTAATTTAAGGAAATTAAATAATAGTTTACTCATTTTAATCCTCTTTAATTATTATTTAATGTCAATTAAATAGTAATTAATTATTTAATTAATTTAAATTATTGTTTAAGATTAAATAAAATTTAATTTATTTATCCTTATTTATTATTTAAATTAAATAACTTAATTTCCCTTAATCATTATTTAATGCTAATTAAATAATAATTAATTACTGAATTATCCTTATTTATTATTTAATAATATTTAAATAATAAATAGTTAATTTATAAATTTTTATCTCTCTTTAATTATTATTTAATAGGAATTAAATAATAATTGCTAATTTATCACCTTTATTTATTATTAACATTTTAAATAATAAATAACTAATAAATTTATTTAACTTAACCATGATTTAGCTAACTAGATTAATATTTAAAATATTTAAATATTAAACTTAATGAAAAATATCCTCCCCAATATCATTTTTGTATTATTATTATTTTTGTTATAATTTTAAATTAGTTTTTAAATATTTAAATTAATTAAATTTAACCCGGATGACATTTCTGTAAATAAGTTGAAAAACCGGACCGATGGCAATTTCGTAATTAATCAGAAAACCGAACGGAGGGGCAAAACTGTAATTAAGTTGAAAACTGATCCGAGGGCAATTTTGTAATTTCGCCGAAAAACGACCGGATGGGCAATTTAGTAATTTCGCGGAAACTGGTGCTCGCACATTGCGCGCGTTAAGCCATAAGCAGGCCTAAAACGGTGCCGTTTTGAAGACATTGCTGTTGGCTTCCGCGCGTACGTGCGGAGTAACTTTTTCTTATTCTAAACGACGTCGTTTTGGCTCCGCGTCTGACGGCCAAAAAGGCTTGCGCGCATTGCGCGGAACCCTTTTTATTTTTTTCCTTTGCAGAACGTGAACAGTGTTCCGGTAATACACACTTTAATAAAAATTATACCATCAAGTAAGCTTTAAATCCCCAATAAAAGTCCAAAAAAATTACCAATCACTTAATATCAATTTATAACATGAAATTTTAATTTTTCATGATTTAATATCATTCTTTTTTTATAAAATTTTTTACATCACATAAACTATCATAAATTATAACTTTTTGTATATAACTCCATTTTGAGTGATTCAAACTTTGTTTTTCTCATAATTTGATGTTCTATAATATTAGAACATCAAACCTAAGTTTTATAAAAATATTTTTGGTCATAAATTTCAAGACTTGATTATACACTACTAAACACATATTTTAGCATACAAAATATACCAAAATGCAAACTAATCATATTAAACTCAAGCATGACATAACTATTACTACCACACATTATTAACTATATTAACATATTTATACACACATGTTGGTTTATTTAATTTAAAAATAAAAATTAGATTTAGAATAACCATTACCTTGATTTAATGGTTATTCTCCTTTTTCTTCCAAAATAGGTGGTGAATCTTGAAGACATAAACCAAGAACTCATTCTCTTCTCTTAGTATTTTGCTCTCAATATTTTCTCACACTCTCAAATGCTCTCTAGTTCTCTCTTTTGGACTTGGAGAAAATAATGAAATGAAATCTACCAATTTTAAGTATACTTGCAAATTATTAGATACACATAATATATATAATAATTTAGGTCATGCCCCTAGATGACAACTTACACAAGGAATGACTAAATGACACATTAGGTGAAAAGAGGGATACTCCAAGTACTTGAAAAATCAAACAAGCAATCCATTAATTAAATAAATGAAAATAAAAACAAAAATCACTTTTCTCTCTCATCTACCAACATGGTCGGCTGATGCAATTTCTTTTGTCCCAAAATCATAGTCACTTTCCACTTTTTAAATAATTAATAAGTTATATAAAGTATTTTCCAAGTGGGCCAATTATTGGGTTTTATTTAAAATACCAATTGGGCTCTTAGTAAATTGTTCGGGCTACTAATTTATCAAATTTTATTATTCTCTACTTGGGCTACTAATTGACCCATGTTGGGCTAATTTAATAATTTACACATTAATTATTCTATCCATGATTAAATAAATAATTAGATTGAATAAATAATTAAATATTCTAACCCATTAGTATTAAATTACTAAATGGACTAATAAATATTATTATTAATATTTCACATTATTTACATTAATTAATAATCATATTAATTAATTTTTTATATTTAATTAACTCATTATATTCAATTTAATTGAATATTTAATTAATAGTAAACTTATCAATTATTTTGATATTAAAACTTTAGGGTTTGTTCACTAATTTAAATAACATATTAGTGACCCCCTTTAATTAATTCTAGTAATTAATCACATAATTATTTAATCACGTAATTAATTAATCACATAAAAAGATTCAAATAATCTTGTAAAACTAACTCGTTAGAATTTAAATTAATAATTTAATTAATAATGACGTGGAAATTCTAGGACATTACAGGTATTTCCAGTAACTATGATATCATCAACATAAACCAATAAAAATAAGTGAATGCCAAAATGGGAATAAAGAAACATAGACGTATCAGAGGAGGAAATGGTGAAACCCAGTTGTATTAAGAAATCAGACAGACGTTGGTACCATGCTCGGGGAGCTTGTTTAAGCCCATAAAGAGACACACATGATTCAGATGATTGATGTCCTCAAAACCCGGTGGCTGTGCCATAAAGACTGTTTCATCTAAGCAACCATGAAGGAAAGTATTATTTACATCCAACTGATGAACATGCCAGGAAAGTGAAATAGCTAAAGATAAGACCACACGGATAGTGGTTGGTTTGACGACCAGACTAAATGTTTCTGCATAATCCACGCCTTTTTCCTGATTAAAACCCTTAGCAACCAAACGTGCCTTATAACGATCAATCATGCCATTGGCTTTGTGTTTAATCCGAAAAACCCATTTACAACCCACAATATTCATAGAAGCTGATTTGGGTACAAGAACTCAAGTCCCTTGGGAAATAAGAGCATTGATTTCGGAAACCATTGCAGCGCGCCAATGACTGGAATGGACTGCTTATGAATAACAAGTGGGCTCACTTGCTGGGGAAACATCCATAAAAAGAGCATGAGGTTGGGGTTGTTGAATGCGACGTACCATCGCACGAGTGAGTACCCCTGAAGGAGGCACAAGTTGAGGGACTGCTGTTGAGGAAGGAGTATCAGCCGACTAGACTACTGTGAGTCCAGGAGAGATAAGTGACAGCGGAAGAGAGCAAGGTAAGGGGGTTACGGTAGAGGACTAAAAAGGAGGATCATTAGAGAAGGAAGCAAGATTACGCATTTTCGGTGGAGGAGATGAAGATGTTATTTTCGTGGATGATAAGGTTGACGGAGCAGGTAGTGAACAAGAAGGAGAAGGTGAATAATGTGGAATGGACGAGGAAGGAGGGATATGTGAGGTGTTCGGTTGAGGAGGAAAAACTGGTAGAATAGCCCATGGTGATGAGTGTAACAGTGGAGGTTGAAGAAGAGGAGGTTGTAAAGAAAACAAAAATGAGGTTTCATTAAAACGGACATAACGAGCAACATATAGTTTATTCGTTTTTAAATCTAAACAACGATACCCCATGTGATTTGGACAATTGCCAAGAAAAACACACGAAGAGGAACGAAAATCAATCTTGTGAGTATTATATGGACGAAGAAAAGGAAAACACATACATCCAAAAACACGTAAGAAGGAGTAATCTGGAGGATGGCCAAAGACACATTCATATGGTGATTTATGAAGTGATACGATGGAAGGCATTCAATTGATTAAATAGACGGCAGTGTCAAAAGAGAAATGCCAATATTTGAAAGGAGTTTGAGAGTTAGCAAGAAGAGTTAGTCCAGTTTCAACAATGTGTCGATTATGGTGTTCTACCATGCCATTTTGTTCATGTGTATGAGGACATGTGATGCGATGAGAGATGCCAATGAAGGTAAATAATGTGTTTAATTTTTGAAATTCACCACCCTAATCAGTTTGGATCGATTTAATAGTAGTGTTGAATTGGCGTTCCACAAGTTTTTGAAATTGAATAAAAATAGAGTAAACATCAGATTTAGTGTGCAATGGATAGAACCAGATAAACTTAGAAAACGCATCAACAAAGCTAATGAAATACTTATGACCATCACTTGAAAGAGTAAGCGATGGAACCATACATCACTGTAAACTAAGTCTAGAAAATGTGAAACACAATGACTAGTAACAGGAAGATGAAGTCGGGAAGATTTTCCCAATTGACACGCAGTACAAAAAATGAAATTTTGAATCAGAAACAAATAATTTATTATTGGAAATGATTTTATTAAACACTTTGGAGTGAGGATGTCTGAGTCTACGATGCCAACAATCAGTGGAAGCTTTATTTGCGAGAAACACAATTGGAAGCTTAGTTGCAGAATTGGCACTTGGTAGTGAGTACAGTCCATGATCACTCGGTCCGGACAATAGCAGGGTCTTCGACTTCTGATATTTCACATAGAAACACTTGGGGTGAAACTCAAAAAAGACATCATTGTCATGAGTAAATTTATTTACGAAAAGTAAGGATTTGGTTAGATCAGGAACATGAAGAACATCATGTAAAACAAATGAACTATTTTCAGAATGTAATTTAGAAGTGCCAGTATGAGAAATATGCAAACTAGTACCATTACTAACGCGTAAAGTGTCAGACCCAGTGTAACGCTATGAATGGTCAAGAAACTGTAAATCAGGAGTGGCATGATGAGTAGCCCCTGTATCAGGAAACCATGCATCATTGATAGGACCAGGATAGAAAGATGTTACATGGTAGTGGGCGGATGAGCATGGTTGTACCGATGACGGCAGTTGTCGGCAGTGTGATTATACTTATGACAGATTTAACACTGCGGAGTGGGCTGAAAGAAGGACCGGATTGTGGAATTATTCCAGCGAGTTCCAGAGTTTTGCCGCTGTTTATGGCCTCGAAAGTTGTTGCAATTTCCCTGTTGCTGGATTGAGTACCAGATCCCTTTTTGAGCGAGATTGACCGTTGGAGATGGGAGAACAGAGTTGGCATTGCCAGCTGGTTGCAGTTGTGAGTGAGCGGAAGGGATGGAAGTTCCTGAGAAGTTCTGAGTTAGGAGTTCATGATTCATTAGAGTGCCAAGTAGATCAGCAAATGATGCCGGTTCAGGCCTGTTGGCAAGGCTGGGAATAACACTGTGAAAATTTGGACGAAGTCCTTTGAAGATGACACAATTAAAATCAGTTAGCGACATCCGACGTCCTGCAACGACAAGTTGATCACTAATGAACTTAGCTCTATTCAGAAATTGTGTAACAGAGTCATCATTCTGTTTAATTTCTTGCAAACTAAGGAGCAAATTAAGTACTCTCGTAGTTGATGGCGACGCATATGTAGTTTCTAGCATAGCCCAAAGTTCATGAGATGATTGTGCGTCAATAATAAGAGGCACAATATCCTCACGTAAGGAGGAAATGAGTAAGCTTAACAGATTCTGATCTTGCTGATACCAGATTTGATAGTCTGGGTTATCAGTAGGATGGCCGCCGACAACAGTGGTCGGTAAGTGTTTCAGAGGTGGTTCTTGTTTGTCATCAACGAACCGTAACAGATTGTTTCCACGGAGAAGAGGCAGCAGTTGCGCCCTCCAAGATAAATAATTCTCTAGATGTAGTTTCACAACAATGATTTGGGTAGGATTTGTCATGTTTAATGGTGATGTGAGGGTGGCTGCAGTTAACATTTGTTGCTGTGATGGGGAAGAAGAAGACCCAGAAGATAGAGACGACATAATGTTGATTTTAGCTCTGATACCATATAGAGAACCACAAAACAATGTTTTCTATATATTCAAGTTCATCAGTAACCAACCTATATATATACACTTGTAGTGAATCTGGATAGACATCAGTGGAATTTAGATATCTACCTAATCTATACATTGGAATATTTGTTAAGGATAATAAGCTAATATATATCTTATCATGTTGTTATGCTGAGGTTGTTGAGGAGGTTGTTGTGTCCAAGTATGGTGGTGACTTAATAGATTTAGTTATGGTCTTGAAGATCAATTGTGGCATTCTAAATGTTACTAACCTAGTTTAAGCCAAAAAGGTAATTGATTATACTTGGGACAAGGGAAGATTAAAGGAAAAATTATAAAACAAGGTTCTCATGATCTTCAATCAACACAAAGCCAACAACAACAGTCTAATTTCTTCAATGAATTAGATTTCTAGTGCATATAAATCTATTGTAGTTAGTAACTATAAAGTATGTTATGTTGTCTATGTCAAACCAAACAAATAGTTGACATATATAAATATATATACATCTACATATATGAAAAAGGAGTTATATTCTTTACTAAGACTTGCAGTTGAGGATTTATATATGTATATATATATACATACGATGAGGTAGAGGAATAGGAAGAAGGCAACATCAAAGAGAAAAAGAAATTCATGATATTTCAGATCCTATAGATAGAATAACAAGATACCAAATCCACAATGCTAAAATGAACCTTCTATACACGCAATTTGGGAATAAAATCACTGTACCTTCTACCAATAAACCTTCTCACGCCCAAATCGCTAAAATCGCATATACCTAGTAAATGTGCGTGCCACAAAGACAAAAAGGAATAGGGACAACAACTTGGGAGCTTCCGTTAGAGTGAGAGGCACGAGCGTACCGCCGGTGAATAGGTCGGGGAAGAGGGAGAAGGAAAAAAACACTAAAATTTGGGATTGGGGTGTAAAACTGAAGGATGTCGTCGAGCCTAGGGCACTAAAATTATAAAGTCATTGTCGACGGCGTTGCCGTCGACAATGACCCATTGATAATGGGTCATTTACGACGACATCCCTGTCGTCAGTAGTGATTTCATTGTCGCCCCTTTTATTTCCCTCCCTTGCCATTTTTTGGCACAAAAAAAATTCATTATCGATGACGTAACCCTCTTGCCCGACGGACTGCTGTCAACCTTCATGCCATGTTTGGAGGGAACAAACCCATTCGCAATGGCAGTCATTAGCGACGGCCATGCCATTGCCATTGGATTCATTCTTAACAGTATTGATGCCGCCGACAAAAAGTTCGTCACCCATGAGTTACTTTTTTGTAGTGTTCCTCGAAAAAATATTAATTCCGTCGTAATTAGTCATTTTTCTTGTCGTGTATATAAACATAGTATGGACTTTATAGACATAAAAAAAATGAATTTTAGAATTTTAGTTAAATTAAATTAGGGTTAGGGTTTATACTTTGCTTCTTTTCTTCTTTTCTTTTGCTTCTTGCTTCAAACTTGAAACTTTTTTTTTTCTTCTTCTCCCTTCTTGGCCGACTTCTCCCTCTTTCTTTTCTTCCTTAGCCTAGATTTGGAGTGTTTATCTTGCTCCCCCATTTGTTTTATATACCAACTAGTTTAGCTATATTATTATTATTATTATTATTATTATTATTATTATTTTATTTTAACCTTTTGACTTTTCTCTTATAGTCAAGTCCCACATCTTTGGCTATTTACATGACTTAGCCTAACTCAATTGGTAGCTCAAAAAGTGGTCCAACACCTCTAATTAACTTGATTAACAACTAAGTACGATTAAAGTTTAATTAAACATGATTAACTAGATAACTTTCAAAACTACGGTCAATGTTTTGCCAAGTCTTTCCTTTCTTTTTTTTTCCAAGTCTAGCCAAAGTTGTGCATGGGAGGGTGGCCACATGACCCCTCCATGGCCGGTTATGGGATGGATTTATCCTCTCAATTTCTCTTCTTTTTTCTACACACTTGTGTATATATATATATATATATATATATATATATATATATCAACTTTGTTGACTTTTCCTTTTTTTTTCTTTTTGAATTACTTATTCTCTCAACATTTTAATCAAATGTGTTAGATTTTAAAATTAGTCTTTGTTAATGCATTCCATTACATTTATACACGTACATAAGCGATTTTAGGTATACCCATGAAATTAAGATTTACAGTCTAATTTAGAATTACATTCTAAATTTTGGTTTAATTTTAAGAAAATTTTAATCTTTATTAACATGTACACCATTACATCTATATTTATATTCCTAATTAGGGTTTGGGTTCCACTCAGAGAGAGAGAGAGAAGAGGGTTATACTTCCAATCTCGAAGTTAATAGTAATACTTTTTTAATGAATGTCATTTAAGTTTTTAATGATTTTTTTAATAAAGTTAAATGAAGGTAGTATTGAAAAAATTAGGTAAAAATAATATTAAAATGAAAAGATGACAAATAGATTTGGACAAATCAAAAAGAAAATTAGGATAAATAAATTTGGAAGGAGGATGTATTACTCTTTCGCTGCATTATTAATTCTCTAACAAACACAACCTTTAAAGTAGGTGAATTCGGCTAAGACTAATCACCTTATTTAAGTTTTAATTAACACAAAATTAACAAACCACAAACTTACAATTCTATTATGCTAGTTCCAAACATACAGTAATATTGACCACCATATCCAGAAGCTTTAGATGAGGACAGCAGAAATACATTCTACTCCTTCATTATTCTTGTAGCAAACCCACAAAAACTACAAAATTAAACAATTTGAAAATATTTAATGCTGCAGCACTATTGGTATCAAGCTTGAGCTGCCAATAAGTTTGGTTTAATACCATCATCATGTACCACACAACACACATTTGTACTTCCTTTTGATACTGCTCAAGACCATCTCTTTGTTACCTTAACCTTCAAGCCATACTTCATATTCAGCATGATTGACAAATTAGGAACCACAGGGTGCCCTTCCACCACCTGCACATGGTAATTATGGATTATGGCTGCGGCAATCGACTTCAATTGAGTTAAAGCCACTCCTTTCCCCGGGCAAGTCCGAGGTCCAGAGTTAAACGCCATGAACTTGTAAGATGGCTCATGTTTGATTGTTCCACGATCCGAAATCCATCTTTCTGGCTTAAACTCCCTGCAATCTCTTCCCCATATGGTTTCCATCCTTCCCATCGCATAAACAGAAAAAATCACCCTCATATTTGGATGAACATGGTCTCCGCTTGGAAGAATGTCCGGTTTAATAGCCACCTTATGCTGGAATGGAATGGAAGGGTAGAGCCTTAAGGATTCACAGAGTGCAGCATGTAAGTAAGGCGCTTTACTCAACTCTTGCACGCTGAAAAGCCTGAATTTTTCAGCTTCATTTTGAGGTATGTTTTCTTTGAGTTCTTCGATAATTTTCTCTTCCACTTTTGGGTGTGTGATAATGAGCCAAAGAAACCAAGTGAGAGCCGCACTACTTGTGTCTCTCCCTGCAAGCATGTAACCGAATATGGTGTCTCTCAAGAACTTGTCATCCCGCTGCAGCCCAAAGGACGTGTCGTCATTTTCATTGATATACAATGTTAATAGATCAACTCCGTCGGTTTCTTCTTTTGATTTCTTTCCCTCAACGTCTAGCTCTTTTCGCTTCTTTGATACACAATTATTTATAAAATGGTCTATGATTTTCCATGCCTCGCTCATTTTCCTTTCTGAGCCGATGTTTAGCCAACGTTGGATCTTCCAAATAGGCCGGGGGATGACATGGCGCAGGAATATAACTTCTAAGGCTTTATCCATGGCTTTTGAGAATGGAATTTCAGGGAATTCGACGGAGAGGCACCCGAGATCATAGCCTGTGACAGACAAGAAAGCTGTTTCAAAAGTAAGTCTCTGAAACAATTCCTGCATGTCCACCTCTAGGCTTTTTTCGGATACGTGTTCAAGGACTGGGATTAGCCCTTTTTCCAGCTTCTGCAAGCTTGTTTTCGCTGAGAACTGATGGAATTGGTTATCATTAAGCAAAACCTGAGCAAGTTTCCTCTGGTTACTCCACAAATCCGAGTCGGCATTTGAGATCCAATCTCCCAAAAGATCGAAAATCTCAATGAAATTGGCTCCCTTTGGGAAATTTTGGAAGTTGGTTGTCATTATATACTGCACGTTTGTGGGATCAGCGGTGAGTAGCATATCCATGCTAGTAAACCAAGGGCCTTTGAAGAGAAAAGTAGTCCTTGTGCGCCGCCCTAAAATATCTACTGCCTTTTCATGAATCTGGTTGACATAGCATGAAAGCCACGGCAACATTCCAAGCAGTGGCCAGTTCCATGGGAGGCCATCATCACAAAATGACATCCTTAGATAGAGAAGGCATATAGCAGGTAGAGCAATTTCAAAATAGCTTAGTACTTCCATTTTTGTTGTAAATGATTTTGAAACGTACACACATCACTTTATATTGGTTGATGGCCGGATGTTCTGAATTAAATTAAAAGACAATAACATGCATGCACTTGACCCGCATTTTTTAACAGGTAGTTTTAATGAACAGTACGTTGGTTGATGTGAATGCATTAGAATTAGGTGGAAATTGAATTGTCATATTTTAATGAATGACTTTCAATGTATGTGGACGATAAGAATATAATAGTGTTCATTCCATTACTCATTCAATTCCCACCAATTGATTTCTTTCCAAACAGGTCGGTTTAACTAAAAATTCACTCTCTCTCTCTCTCTTAACTTCCTGGGATCCAACATAATATTTGGTTGCGTTACATTGCAACAATTAAATATAATACATATTTTATTTATAAAATATTTATAACTTTTATTTTTTTATTTAAAATAAGATTTTCTTAAAATAATACTTGTATCAAAAATACGACTTCTCATGATAGAATTTCAGTATATAATAAATATTTTATTAAAAATAAGACACATTTCAAAATAATAAACTGATTTTCAGTAGGACCTTTTCTTTTCATAATAATAATTTTTTTCTAAATAGAGTTTGAGAAGTATCTCATCATATAACTCAAAATATACTCTCTAGAAAACAATTATTTTCTGTCTATAAAATGTGTTCACTTTCTCTCAAGAAAATTTTCTTTTTTTCTCTTTAGAATTTTCACTACTTCTCTCTTGAAAATTTTCACTTTTTCTCTGTAGAAAATTTCATTTTCCCTCTCTAAAATTTTGTCACTCTCTCTTTAGAATTTTGCCAAATTTTCTATTTAATTTTTTCCGACACTTTCTCTGTAAAAATATTGTACTTTCCCTCTCTAGCTTTATTACTTGTTCTCTAACAATCTTATTTCAGTTTATCTCTCAAACTTTTTTCACTTTTTCTCTCGAAAATTTAACTAGTCAATTTTTTTATTTTTCATTCATTTCTTTGAGGCAATTTAATTAAGTAAATCGTTTCCTAACAAGGAATGCTTGAATCATATTCCTAAAGAAATGAAATAGACCAATCAAATTTAAAGAGGAGAAGGAAAATGATATATATTATGCCGTCCACTTTTTAATTATGAATTATATGAATAATTATTAGTGGTAATCTTTTTTAAAATATATGTAATAACTAAGGCCCTCCTATTATTCATAGCAATCCCATATATTAATAAGTTTCGCAATTGTAATTTGACGTAAATTTATCACAATACATAATAAGACTGAGAGGAGAATGACAATTCTCATTCCATTCATATTTCATTCATTAGGTTATTCCATTCCATCCAAGCTAAAGAATGAAAACCAAATATAACATGCATAAGAGTTTTTAATTTATTTATTTTTATTTCAAATATGTCTTAAATGATTTGAGATTTACTTCATACCATTATCAATTTACATATAATGATGACATATCATTTGGACATTATTTTAAATAAAAATATTAAGATATCTAACATTTCTTATTTTTTAACAACCAACCTTCTTAGAAACCACAATCACCGCGCGCCCCACCCTCCATTACCACTTCCTTCGCTGATATGTAGTCAATCTAATTTGGATTCATGGTGCCAAATCTCACAGTAATATATAAATAAATTGTATTTATATAGTAGTAGGGACTAGGGAGTTGTAGTTATAAAGTAATTTAATTTACTTTTGAAAGCAATAAATTGTGTATTTAATAGTATTTTTGCATATTTTATGATTTTTAATTTTATTTTTTTAAATTAAAAGAAATAATATTAATTTTAAATTTAAAAATATCTCGAGATTACTTCAAAAGTCAATTAATCCTTTATTTCTGCTTTGAATCGGAAGTGTGGTCAACCATGAGATTAACTAAATGGAATATCATGTTGTTCTGAAAAAGGACAAATAAGGGGGGAACATTTTAATCTAATTTTTTTTTTGTTTTTATTTTTTTACTTTTCAACTTCAAGTAATATTAATAAATAAATAAAAAAGATTAATCTTTAAAAAAAATACTGTATATCATTTTGATGGGCCCGAAAATTGAATATAACATTTATGTTGCACATTGCAATGTCTATTTTCCAGCAAAATTCGGAAATAAATTGGTCTGACCTGCATCTACTTGTAATTAAGTAATGCATGTGCTAGCGTAACAAAATAATTCGGCGTGCGATCAATATAAATATATTATAGTGTAAATTGATACTCTCTCTGTCCCGGAAGGATGTTTATTTAAGGACAAATTTTATACAAATTGAAATAGTTCAGAAAAAGAGAGTCTAATTTTGTTTTATGTTGCCCGTGTACTGGTATGTATGTTTATGTATGTATTATTTAATTTAATTGTTTCTTGTGTTTATAGAAAGTAAACTAATATGAACCGCGGTTCATTTGTAATGTAATGTGATTGGTTTAATATTTGGTTAAGACGATATGGGCAGTGATAAAATAGTCAATAATTTTTTTTCTATTTGATTTATGTTCAATTTAATAAAATCAATAATAATTTTATATTTTAATAAGAAAGAAGTATAATTTTCCATTACTCATTGAATATATTTAAGACTCGTACCCAGAAAACACGCAAGTATAGATTTAAAATTGAGAACTGATATTTTCACAAATACATTTGATAATTTTATAAGATTTCTTTCACATAAATACTAAATTGTATTAATGAGTAAAATCTTGTAAAAATATTAAATTTTATTTGTAAAATTAATAATTCTCTTAAATTTTTGATTCGATTATCTATTCTGTTGAAGGAACTAATATGACTTTGTGTCAGACTATTCGTCAAGCATTTTGGCCTCTCCATACAGCAGCGTTTTTCTTTAGTTTTTCATGAAAGCTCAGTCTCAAATTGTGTTGCGGGAATATAACTGACAACTGTAGTCACCGCTAGCAATAATCCTTATGTACGCAAACATAGTTTTAGCCACATCTACTGGGAAGACTTTTCCTTATTGTTAAAGGGCTTAAAATCGCCTGTCGGTCTTGCCATCGCCCATCGTACCATCGTTCAAAACTCCGTGGACTGCCGATAGCAATAAGCTCTTTTCGATGACTGCCGAGAGATAATTCGTCGCTTATGATCAAACTAAATAAAGAATTTTAAATGTCAATAGAGACGGAAAGTCCATCGCCTATGCTACTGTCCGTCATCTATGTATCTCTACTCAATTGTAATGGACGATCTGTCGCCATTAGCAATTGTCTGTTGCCTATGGTGTTTTTTTAACAAAAATAAATAAGTCATTTGCGACAGACATATCCATCGCCTATGACATATGTTTGTTGAGAACGACCTTTTCTATAAAATATATTTTTAATACTTTCAAAATCCCCTGTTTTTTTATTTTTAATTAATGCCCCTATTTAACAAAACAATGTTTCACAAATATATATCAAAAACAGCTAAATGTATTTAATTAACCTCAAATACTTAAAAAATCTTAATCACATAAAATTATACATAACATCATAATTGTGGAAAACCTTAACTTGTATTTATTGAAAGAAAACAACTTACAAACAAAAAATCTTACTAATTATAGAAAATGCCACTTAACTAAAACTAACTACTAATAGCTGGAAGAGTATAAAGCTTGTTGTTCAAATCTTCAGTGCCTTTAAGGTGAGAATGTGAGCCTTGATGTTAGCTGACTGACATTAAGAGGACACCTCAGTAATATGTACCCCCTCCATTTGGAAGTGTTCAACAAAGTACACACTCCCATTTTGGATAATATATGAGAAAGATGAGCGCAAATGCCAAGGCCTTAGTAAAAAATCTACAGGTTGATCAGAAATAGGCAGATGATGAGTAGTTATAATGCCTTTAACTAACAAGTCTCAAACAAGATGGCAGTAAACAGGGACGAAGCTAGAATATGGCTGGAGGGGGCCACGCCCCCCCCCCCCCCCCCCCCCAACCCAAGATTTGAAAATTTTATTAGGCCATGTATTGGAAAGTGGAAAAAAATAAAAATATTATATATAAATATAGAACTTGAATAATTATATATTATAAGAGTTGAAAAGTAAGAATAAATGAGAATTTATAGCAAACTAATTTTATTATTAAATTCATTATAATTGTAGTTTTGTATAATTGGGGCATAATATTATATATGTATTATTCCAATTGAATGATACATTTGTAAATATGTAACTAACTAAAACCCTTATTTAATTTTTTTTTATTCTTTGTTTATTTTATGAAACTTGATATTTTAATTTTTTAAAGTTTAATGAGTGATCATAATATTGTATATGTTAATTCCAATTGCATATTCAATTTGTTTTCTGATAACTAACTAAAACTCTTACTTATTTGATTGTAAATTTATGAAAATTTTATTATTAAAAATTTCAATGAGTGGTCCAATAATATTGATTAACTCATTCTTGTATTGTAGTTAATTGAATTTTTTATTTTTTGTTTTAGAATCATGAAAAAATCACATACTATTGATTCATTTTTCAAGAGAAAGCAATCAAATCATATTGACACATCTTTGCTTACCTCTAAGCCTAATGTTCAAAGATATCTGTCTACCCCTAATTTGAAAGAACGACGGGTGCAATTATGACGAAGTTTTGATATGTTCTAAAAGACTTTTTCTTACTATATGTTGTCGTCTTTGTTAAAACAAATTATATTACTACATCATCTTTGTTTTAATAAAAATATGTTTTGTAATGGTGGAACTTTACTTTTTAGAGATGAATATATATTATGTTGTTAAAAAAAAAATTGCGCCACAGTAAAAGAAACTAGATGAAAAGAAGAGACAGTTAAATCATTCAAAAGAGCTTGAAGCTAGGTAATCTGACAACAAACATTTACCATCATTAGCTTCTTTTAAAGATCGAGACGAAGTGTTTTATGTGACGCCCTATATCTGTATACTCACTACAACATATGATGCTCACTATCCACCATATTACATACTATCTACTAGTAATATTATTAATTTAACTAATCTATTATATGTGCATTACATTCTCCGGTCTCAACCCTTACTAGCTATTCTATTACATAATATCATTAAACATTATACATTAATACAATAATTACATGATTAACTAGTCTTCCTCTGATTTAAATCTCCCTTTTCTCTTACCCTTTGACATTGAGCTTTTAGCCTTTTCACTTTTATATGCAATATTTTAGATTTCCAAGAATGAGTAGCAAGTTTGCTCAACAAATATATAAATTATGAAATGAACCAGTATAATATGAACAGTAGCATAGATTTTCAAAGAATAATCAGAATCTGATATTGATAAAAAATATGGACAACAAATCCTTCTTAGGAAAATTAAAAAAAAATTATAAATTTAACTAAGAGATCGTAGGGTCCAAAAATGTATAAAAATGTTCAACGGATTTATTTTTTAAAATACTAAGACCTCTCCAAAAATGTTTGACAGTCACAAAACTGCAAACTCTCCACATGTACTATAGGGAATCAGTCTATCGTACCCTATGTTATGTATAACATTATCCTTCACGCTTATAGCGTTAAGCCAGTTACCCAACAATATCCCCTATAAAATATGGTTGTTCATCTCAGTCTTAATATTAAAATTTCTCACCAAATACATTGGATTGGACAGTACTTTGGAACATAATTCAAAGAATTCAATTTATTTTATACCAGAATAGTCGAAGCAACTAGCATACTCTTATAAATAATTCATGAATGCTTCAAATTCAAGTGCCTCCCTCACTTTTTTGCAATTGAAAAGTGTAATCGAAAAATCGAGGACTTCAGGGTTAAGTACCTTCATCACTTTTTTGCAGTTGAAAAGTATAATTGAAAAATTGAGGAATTTAGGTTCAAGTGCCTCCATCACTTTTTTGTGGTTTGAAAGTGCAACTGAAAAATTGAGGACTTTATGATCAAGTGCCTCCATCACTTTTTGAGTTCGAAAAGTGTAATCGTTTCGTTGATGTCTTATGTTCAGGTGTCTCATTACTTTTGAAGAAAAAATGTAACTTTTATTGAGAACTTATGTTCAGGTAGGCACCTCATCACTTTTGAAGAAAAATTGTAACTTTTCATTGAGGGCTTAGGTTCAAGTGTCTCATCACTTTTGAAATTTGAAAGTATAAATTGAAATCGGGTGCCTCGTCACTTGGTCATCCAATTTATTGGCAAGTGCAATTTACGAGGACTTGACCACCATTTAGAGTGAACTACCATCTTAGGTAGATTTTTAATCTATCAATTCTTGTGCCACCTCCTTTGGTCATCCACTTTCTTGGTAAATGATATTCCCGAGGACTTCAACCACCATTTTCGGTGGACCACCATCTTGGGTGGATTTTTAATTCGTCAATTCTTGTGTCTGATCCTTTGGTCATCCAATTTATTGGCAAAAGATATTCCTGAGGACTTCAACCACCATTTTTGGTAGACCACCATCTTGGGTGAATTTGTAATTTGTCAATTATTGTGCCTCCTCCATTGGTCATCCAATTTCTTGGCAAGGGATATTCTTGAGGGCTTAAACCACCATTTTTGGTGGACCACCATCTTGGATGGATTTTTAATATTCTCGACTCTACAGTTCAGAAATCTTTTCATGGTAAAATTAGTATTTGGATTGTCCATCATCTTGTGTTGACAGAATTTTCGTAATAAAACTTCTCATAGTTTAGACATGAGCATCAACTATTAATTCTTGATGTTTGCTTATTGTATGTTACTAAAGCATGTTGTCTTGAATAGGCTATTTCTGCCTTTGAACATGTTTTTTGAAAGCTAGTTTGAGCCTCCTTCCTTCTTGCCCTTTTGTGGAGTTACTTATTGGTCACTTAAAATATTGAGTTTGTTAACCCCTTCGACTAAATCATCCTCCCCTTGCCATTCAAAAATGGTTCATTAAACTCATTTGCCAACTCTGAAGGACGCTTTGTCGAAACTATTTCTCCATAAATATTGTTCGGTAACCTTAATAGTTGTCAATCCATAGTCTATTCATGCACCTTGTCCTTAAGAGAGGGAACCGTACGGGAGCTCTCCTAGGATGGCCTTGGTGTATACTTGTGTCGTGTAAAACTTGTTGACTTGGTCATTGAGCATGACTTATTATGAAGTAATACTCATGGTCGGTGCAACTCTGCCCGCAGCTTCTGAGTAATCACCTATAAAATGATTAGTCATATGTATCAAATAAAAAATATGTATAAGTGACGATATGTATCAGTTTGTAAATAGCATTTGTTCATAATATAATAATAATAACACTATAACTGTTATGCAACAGGGTTTGGAAGTCAATGAGGGCTTGGGGCAATGAGGATTCAGCTGAGCCATATGCAGACACAATCTTGAGTCGACAACACCATCATGCTTGAGTCTACTAATGTTTGATTGGATGCCTGGTGGCCGCAAATCTATTGCTCAATGGGTGAGATTCACAATATTGCTACAGAGTAGAAGGTAGACCAGCATGGGGTAACCAACCTTATGCTTTGAGATATAGCTAAAGACCACATGGTCAAAACTCGTAATGTCTCTTTTAGACACAAACAAGTTGAGCCACAGGTGTGGGGCATCCCATATTCTATTAAGCCTTGCCTGTTGCTTGGCCCTTTTCACTCAAACATTTTTCCTTGCTTGTTGTAGTATATGGGCTTCTGACTCTAGTTGCTTCGATTGGTGAAAAAAATTCAAACTTATTTTCGATGACATTCACCGGTGAGACCTCTTTAGTTCAAATCTTCAGTGACTTTCCTTGGTGAGATTTGATCCTATTGGTTATTCTCCCCTTATAATAGTAGGCATACCCCTCACGAACTCTACAAGCCCCCAACAGAGTCGCCAAAAACTATAAACGATGGATTTCATACCTCGTTAAGGTTAGGGTTTCGTTGTAATCAAGGAGGCGAGAAATCTGCGAAGAATATGGAATTGATCGGGAGATCAGAGAGGGGAGATCAGAGAAGGGAGATCGATGAGCCACTACTCGAGTAACACAATGCAGAACTCTCGGGGTCCTGGTATAATCGCTAATGTCCAAGAGCCTATCAAGTGTTTGAGGGTCTTGAGGGAATCCAAGCACAACTTTGAGGGTCCAAGTATAATCACGAGTGTCTCAAGTTAGAACTTGAATTCGAAGTTGCCAACAAGTTCAGAGATGATTAATTCAAGCTCCATTAGGTCTGAAAAGAATTCTCTAAGTGACAAAAAGTCTCTTCTCTTATGAAGTGAAGGAATATTGATAGAGTTCCCTGACAATGGGTCCCGTGACTCTAGAGAAAATTTCAGAAATACCCTTAATAGTAAGAAAATTCCCAGAATACCCTTAGTTACCCGGGTAATGATCCAATTGTCCTGTTCTTCTAACCACTAATCTAATACCTTAATCGATTCCCAAATTGAGTTGCTGCCACAAGCCTTCTACCTCGGAACTAATGAGGGTCCCTCTTGGGTCTCTATCAATCCAACCTGATAATTAAGTAGTTTAGATAAGCTTTGTATAGTGATAAGCTTGTTAGGTTAGTCATGTAAGACCCCGAATTTTATGAAATACAAAATTTAATTTTTCTTCATATATATTTTTTTTTGAAACAGTAAGTGGTTAAATCGATAAAGTTAAAAGTTAAGGATGTTATGTGCAAATTTTATTTTGTCGGAGAATATTCGTTTGGTCGGGGAATATTCGTTTGGTCCGACGGCGCCGAAATAACAAATTATTGGTGGACCCCACATCGGAATATTTGTCGGATATAGAAAACGACAGAAATAACCTTTTTAAATAAAAATAGTCAACGGAACTGTTAAAATACCGGTGATAAAAGAATAGTAGCATACGATAGTTATTGGTATTTTCTGTAGCACTCGGTACTCTACAGTAACACACGGTATTGCATAGTGTCTCATATTTTTGGTCTGATAATTGACACCGTAACTGTTACGCATCATTTCATCGATAATTGTCACTGCATAATATTTTATATTATCAATTCAATAATTGTTGTTACACAGTATTTTGCATTATTGATTTAATAATTGTCATTACACTGTATTTTATATCATTGAGTCAATAATTGTTGTTGCACTGTTTTTAAAATTATTGAACCTAATAATTGTCACAGTAACATATGCACAGTAATTCACATTATTGAATCAATAATTGTCATTACACAGTAACGTATGCTTTATTTTACATTATTGTTATCTCTATTATGATGTTATTTAAACAGTTGTATTTCATTAATTTATTGACTTGATATCTAAGAGCTAACTATACTGTATTTATAACAATTAGTCATAATAATTGAATTGATAAAGTTATTTGTTTATAATATAAAGTTAGGTGATTATTATGTGATATGAAATGAATGGTGTAGATTAAAGTGTGAATTATTGTTGAATAATTGAATTGATTTGTTTATAATATAAAGTTAGGTGATTATTAGGTGATATGAAATGAATGGTGTAGATTAAAGTGTGAATTATTGTTGAATAATTAAATTGATTGTTTATAATATAAAGTTAGGTGATTATTAGGTGATATGAAATGAATGGTGTAGATTAAAGATAATATAATATTTGAAATGGATGGTGTAGATTAAAAGATGATCTTTAAATGAATGGTTTAGATTAAATGAATGATAAGATTTTTGGCTATAAATAGAAGCCTTAACTTAAGGATTTTTCATAAACTTTCTTACTTGTTCTTTCTTTCTCTCTCTAAATACTTCTTGTGAAAGTTCTCTCTAAGTGTGTTTAAGTCATCTTGAGTATTTGTGAAGATTTATAAGTATACGTGTACTGTTCAAGTTAATCAACCTCATTTAAATCAATATCCAGTCACGTGTTGAGGTAAGGGATACCATCTTTTTCATCTTCCATTATTCAAACGTACTATGGTAAGGGATTATCATTATTTGATTCTCGATAATAATATTGTTTCTTCCTTACTCATAAGACGTGCCTTTTATTTCCATGTATTAAATTGTGGGAATAACCTTACGGAGCGGATTGCCTCCTGTTGGTGAATAACCTTTCGTATTCATTCATTATTAATCTCTGAGAATAACCTTACGGAGCGGATTGCCGTCTGTTTGGTGAATAACTCTTTGTACTCAAATTCTATTAAATTGTGGGAATAACCTTACGGAGCGGATTGCCGCCTGTTGGTGAATAACCCTTTGTATTAATTTCCTTCACCTTTTGTTAATCAAACCTGCTACGGTAAGGGATATTATTTTCTTTCATACTCCTAAATCTAAATTTATTATGGAACTATTGCTTCTATAATTCCTGAAAATATTATATGTTCCATAATAGTTGAACTTCATTATTTCAACTGAACCTTCCTATTTACGTGAACCTTTCTATTGAATTGTAACCGTTATTCTGAACTGTGGATCTTGAATATCATTTTTAAATTTCACTCCACATCATGTTGACAATTTGGACATTATTTGAATCTGTACAAAGTAAACTTCCGATACTTATTGTTATCCTATTTCTTCTGTTCATCATTTATATCATTCTAATCATCCAAAAATCAAGCTGTTGTGAATATCTGTGGCCGGGGGCACAGATGTGATATATTTGTTGAACAGATGATAGGTTAAAGGCGATATAATAGGTTAAAGGCGATACATCTGTTCGGTGTCTTTTATGGCACGTGGTGAGTGTTCTCTTTGGCCCGTAGTGCAAAGATGAACTGTTGTTTGGTATGATTATGACCAAAGGCTGAATCTGGTATAATCATGACCGTTGGTGCTATTTTGAATATCTTTGGCCCGTAGTACAAAGATGAACTGTTGATGTGCATGATTATGATCAGGAACTGTGAATTTGTATTATCTTGACTAATGATATTTCAGATGATAAAAGTTGATGATGTTTTTCCTAAAAAGAGAACCGAGTGGACATTATAGTCTGCATTATTCTTCTAATAGATTACTCATTCCGCTGCTATTATTGATCTGAACGTTGTTTAAGAATTTAACTGCAGTTTTTGATATAAACCTTGTAGTCTATTGTATTCTATCAAGAACTCAACTGTTGAAGGCTAATGATAATTTATTCGTCATTATCTTAGTCATGATATTTCTTACTGGGCTATTTGAGCTCACCCTTTCTTTTGTTCCATTGTTTTTCAACAGGAGATGAAAACATAACAGGGTCTAGCCGGGGAATGGAGTGAGGGTCCGAGGAATAGTTATCATAGTTTTCACGTTTTGTAAAATAGTGTGGCAATAATAGTGAAGACTTAGTTGTGTATTATTATACATTGTATTGTTGTACGTTGTGCTTTGTTGTAATAATTTTGTTGTAGTCTTTTGACGACTCAAGTTTGGGCTGTGTGGACCCAGATTTGGGGGCGTCACAAGTCATACATATCTACAATCTTATCTAACCAAGCTATGTTGTAATCTGTCTATATATATAACATGCACTACAGCAGAAATAAATAACAAATTCCTTTTACCACGAGTTATTTTGGCATAAGAGCCTTACAACTCACGTTTTTTTTCCCATGGTTGGCTCTTCACCCTCCTCCTCCATTCCACAGCCGCTCATCAACTCCAATCTAGCTCCTCCAACCACCATCACACTCAGTTAAGCCCACCATTTCCTCTCTATCAAACTAACACCCCATAACTTTCTTCTATGGCGTACCCAAGTTGAGCCTTTCCTTTGTGGCCAAAATCTTTATGACTACATTGATGGTACCATCCCACGCCCTGCTGCAACTTTGCCCACTCCTAATGTAGATCACCCTCTTCTCAATCCGGCAGCCACCTTATGGGATAATCAAGATCAACTCTTTGTTAGCCTTCTTATCTCCTCATTAACTTAAGATGTTATTCCTCTTGTCATTGGCCACACTACATCCAAGCATGTTTGGGATGCGCTATCAACGACATTTGATAATACCTCCACCACTCGCATCCTCTAACTCTATCTTGCAATGCAAAAGCCACAATCACTAGATGAATCCATTACTTTCTTCCTTCAATGCTTGAAATCGATTTCCAATGAACTCGCTATTGCAGGACAACCACTCTCCCATGCTAAGTTTAATATTCAAGTTCTCAAAGGCTTGAAACCTGAATTTGACAACCTGAAATCCTCTCTTTCTCTTCACAACACTCCCATTCCCTATTCCCATCTATTAGGTATGTGTCAAAGCTATGAAATTCTTCATGAACCAAATCTATAAGCCCTTCAACTATCCACTGAAACCTCCACTCCCACTGCCAATATGTGACAGCGGCAACAAAATTGCAATCGTGGCCGAGGACGCGGTCGTGGGAATCGGGGTGGACGTTTATACTCCTCTAATTCCTATACTCACTCTTCCCACCTTCAATGACCAAAGTGTGTCTTTTGTGGCGGCACTAACCATGACTTGTATCGTTGTTATTATTGTCCACAAAGTACCACCTCTCTTTCCCCACTTCAATTACACTCATCTACTCCGTCGGCCTATAATGTTGTCCATCACTCCATGTCCGTGCCAACTAACAATGTCTCTCTCCATTCTCTACCGTGGTACCAAGATTCGGGAGCAAATTATCACATTACACTGGACCTAGCAGGTGTGAACCATGTTGACGAATACTCGGGACATGATCAATTACATGTTGCAAATGGTAATACTGCCCCCATTCATCATATTTTTTCTGCTACTCTAAATTTTAATAATCGCCCGTTCCGTTTACAAAATATTCTTCATGTCCCTAACGCATCTAAAAAGCTTCTTTCTGTTCAACAATTTTGTCATGAAAATAACGTGTTTTTTGAATTTCATCCTTCTTGTTTTTTTTTTTGTTAAGGATCGCATCTCCAAGAAAACATTCTTAAGCGGACCGACTGGAGATGGGTTGTACACTATTCGTACTACACCAAAATTCTCTCTTACCGCCTTTGTTTCCGAACGCACTAGTATGGATGGTTGGCATCGCCGTTTGGGCCACCCACATGATCGCGTTCTTCGTCATGTCATCACTCAAAATGGGTTACCCATCAGTTCAAATAAAACCTTGCCATTATGCACCTCTTGTCAAATGGGCAAGTCATGCAGGCTTCCTCTGTTAAGATCCGGTCAATCTAGTAGCTCTATTTTACATTTAGTTACATGTGATGTATGGGGTCCTGCCCCAATTTCTTCATTACATGGAAATGAATATTTTCTTCCTTATTGTCTGAACTTGGTGTTCCATTACACGCGCCTCCAACGTTATGGTGTGACAACATTGGCGCAACTTATTTAGCCTCAAATCCAGTCTTTCATGCCAGAACAAAGTACATTGAGATCGATTTTCATTTTTTCCGTGATATGGTTCATCGTAAGCAAATTTGTATTCAATATATTTCCACACATGATAATGTTGTTGATGGTCTAACAAAGCCTTTGCCATTGTCCAAGTTCATTTGCAATCGAGACAAGCTCAAAGTCGTTCCTGGTAACTCCATTGGCTTGCGGGGGATATCAATCCAACCTGATAATTAAGTAGTTTAGATAAGCTTTGTATAGTGATAAGCTTGTTATGTTAGTCATACATATCTACAACCTTATCCAACCAAGCTATGTTGTAATCTCTCTCTATATATATATATATATCATGTACTACAACAGAAATAAATAACAAATTCCTTTTACCATAGTAAGAGTTATTTGTCTCTTTCATTTATTTTCGGGTTTTTCATCTTAGTTTATTTAATTCTTTAAGTTAAATGTAAATTCTAATTTATACTTAGTTCTACAAATATAAACATGACCCCTCGTGCTTCCTACAATAAAATGTGCTAGTTTCAGATCTAGGATCCCTGAGTATTCTCTTACATAGGTCGCAAAATCAACCTGATTTGGACACCATGCTATAATGTGCCGTTTTGTATGTCACCGACCGCTAGGGGTAGTCTAATTGGTCGGATTCTCCGTCTCTCGGTTTGAATTTCACCAGCCAAATCACTTTAGGGTTAGAATCCTCTATTACACCTATCATTCAATTTTTCCTTACACATTTAACGACGTAAAATTTATTTTAAGGGACATTTTTAGCAGCACAATTGTTTGTTAAAAATTTTATTGTGTCGATATCCTTCTACAGTTCATGTTTGTTATCCAAAAAATGCAACAATTTAGCTCCTATATGTTGTGATTGAACTTAAAAGATGATTTTTTTAATTATTATTTCATAACGGATTTATCCAAGTATTTGATTACTGTATTTATTATAAGCCAAAAACAAAAGTTGATTCATACATGACTTTGAGCTTAAATCATGCTATTAGGAAACTCAAATGGTTGAGGTTTCAGAATACATAAATACAATTGTAATAATTACTATATTCAACTTGAGAAAACCTCAACCTCTAATTTGATTAATTTCTGTGAGTAATTTAAGCAAGAGAAAATTTAGATTGAGAGGATGGTGCACACAAAGAGAGAGAGAGAGAGAGAGAGAGAGAGAGAGAGAGAGAGAGAGAGGGAGGGAGAGTTGGTTCCTCCCCTTGTGCGTCTTTCCCGGGCATTTTGGCAACATTGAAAAATTTCACCATTCATTCCCTTAAAACCAACTCAGTAAAAACTACCTCTAATTTTAATTTTTGTGGTGTAGTCAAACATCCACCCCACAATCCATAGATCAAAAAAAGTAAACTGCAAAAATTACTCAGACCACCAACCTTTTCCCCACGAGAAAATCAGAAAAAAACCCTTTTACCTTTCATATCTCTGGCCTCTAATACAAGACTTTGGGTTTTTCCCAATATCAATCTACTATTCTTTGTTCTGGTGGTAGAATGGTTAAAAATCAATAGGAATAAAACGTGCAATGGTTACAGAACAACAATACAGTTTTGCGAAATCAAGGTCTTTCCATATTAAAAGGATGTTTGAAACTCCAGCAAGACAGGCATATAGTTGGGCTTCTGAAAATGGAAACAACAAAGATTCCATGGATGAGGAGAGGATGCAATTCAGAAGTCAGGTTGCGAAAACACCGGTTGATGTTCAACAACTACAAAATGTGCTTGGAACATCCAACGAAAAGGGTCCAGCCACACGCTTGAACAGAGACGGACCACTAACAGGTAGTCTCTAACCCGACAAAATTCATAAAAAAAAATACCATCGAAATGGAGTATTTATCAGGAGAAGGAAAGATAATGCATGAATTCTTGTTTGGTAGTCAAAATAATGTTTTTGTTTAAAACCCAATTTAGATTAATGTTCCTTCTTTGCCTATAGATATAGACTTGATGAAGGAAAGGTTTGTTAAGCTGCTATTGGGAGAGGACATGTCAGGTGGTGGTAAGGGTGTTTCTTCGGCTTTGGCTTTGTCGAATGCCATTACAAATCTTGCAGGTAAGTTTAAAGTTGATCAGACTTTCACCTGCAAATCATAAGATATGAGGATGCATTATGACTGTTCAGGTTATGTATTGGGTAAAATATGAATCTAACAGGTTTCTGATATGATGCAGCTTCTGTCTTTGGAGAACAACGGAAGTTAGAGCCTATGGACCCAGACAGGAAATTGAGATGGAAAAAAGAAGTCAATTGGCTCCTATCTGTAACGGATTACATTGTTGAATTTGTCCCTTCGCAACAGAAATCAAAGGACGGAACAAATATGGAGGTCAAATCTCTCTGTATTAACTTATAAACTTCAACAGACGCTTCATTTGCACTTCCATTATCTTTATGAGAGTTTATATTGTAGACCTCAATACACCTGACCCTCTATGACAGATAATGATCACACAACAGAGAAGAGACCTACTCATGAACATCCCAGCTTTGCGCAAGCTTGATGCAATGCTCATTGTAAGAACCCGAGGCCTCCATTATATCTCCTTAATAGTAATAGATAGGATAAGTATATCATAGCCATCTTAAATATTGATCTAAATAAACGATATTTAATAGGATTGCCTAGATAACTTCAAGGATCAGAATGAATTCTGGTATGTCTCGAAAGATGCTGGCGAGTCTGAGAAAGGTGTACAGAGAGACGACAAATGGTGGCTACCAACCATTAAGGTTCCCCCAGATGGCTTATCGGATGCATCGCGAAAATGGCTACAGTATCAGAAGGAATGTGTCAACCAAGTTCTGAAAGCATCCATGGCCATAAATGCTCAGATACTATCTGAAATGGAGATTCCTGAAAACTACCTTGAAACACTACCCAAGGTGAGAAGAAAATTTCCGCTATACATTTCCAGTAAAGGTTGGAAACTAAAATTTGGCTTATTTTTTCGTATATTTTCTTTTGGTAGAATGGCAGATCGAGCCTTGGTGACCAAATATATAAAAGCATTACGATAGAGTTCTTTGATCCTGAACAATTCCTATCAACCATGGACATGTCATCGGAACACAAAGTTCTTGACCTCAAGAATAGAATCGAAGCGTCTATCGTGATTTGGAAGAGGAAAATGATTCAGAAGGATGCAAAGTCTACCTGGGGTTCAGCTATTAGCTCAGAAAAGAGGGAGCTCTTTGAAGAGAGAGCAGAGACCATCTTACTCCTTCTAAAACAACGGTTCCCAGGACTACCACAATCCTCGCTAGACATTAGTAAAATCCAATACGATAAGGTAAGAAAAAATGTTATATATATATATATATATATATATATATATATATATATATATATATATATATATTTCTTATTCTAATCTTTTCATCTAAGATAAAACAAGATGTAATCCTTTCATCTTAACTATATAGGATGTGGGGCATGCCGTTCTGGAGAGCTATTCACGAGTATTAGAAAGCTTGGCAAACACAGTCATGTCTCGAATAGAAGATGTCCTATACGCTGATACTATCACTCAAGATCCATCACTTGCAGTATCTAGAAGAGAAACATCAATAGATTCCTCATCATTTTCACGATCAGGTAATTTCTCAAGCCCAAGGGACGAGACAGAGAAGTTGACTCCTGCAGAAACGCCCAATTCAATGACACTATCCGATTTCATGGGTTGGAATATGGAAGGGGGAAGAGAGACATAAAAAGAATAACTTTACAGCTTAGAGTCATTAATCCAGGGAGAAAAAGAAATCTATTAGCAAACCTGCTAACATTATGACCAAGAATAAGTTTTTTTTTTACATTGATGAACTTGTATCAAGTCGCCTAAGGAATCTATGGAGCGCCATTACCAGAGCTCAAAGTAAAAGCAGAAAGAAAAAGGAGAAGAAACAAGAACAAAATGACAAGAGAGGAACAGACAAACAAGGAAAGAAAAACAAATAGTGGCAGAGCTATACCCATTACATGCAAGTATTCAGGCACCCTTGTATGGAGTTTATCGGTTTAGTATTCCTCGTCTGCCCTTCCATTTTTAGTGGGTATGGAAATATGAGTAATTCACTAGGTTTGATACATCTTTGATATTTTCTTTCTACCTTTTATATAGTTTTAGCACCCGGGACATACTTTATTGACATCTTTTTTTCCTTTTTCCGTTTTTCCCTTTTACCATTTGGACATCACATTTTCTAATGGACTTCATATTGCTTAATCCTTTTCCCTTCCAAAAGCCTAGCCTATTAAAGAATCCTCTTAAGCTATTGGACAATTAACCCTACAAGAAGACGATATATAGCACGCTCATGTTCACCCTCCGGTAAAACATCTTCATAGAATAGGCAAACCAAGGTATGTCAATATGCACACAAATTGGATAGAGGTATGAAGTGCAATATCATAATTTTGAAACACTGAAGCAAGATGATGTTGTGATAAAATGTTAAATGCTCCAAAAGTTTTAAGCTGTTTGAGAAAGGGACAAAATATCAATTAGAAGTTTCTAACAATGAGGCAGGTCTAAGATGTAAGAAGATCTCATGAAAGCACTACATTAAGGTTTGGGTCAGTTTAACCGTGACGATCCTCAACAAGTATAATAGAGGAACGACTTCAATTATTGTTCCTGTACTTGCCAATTACAATACATAGCTGGTTCAATCATACCTACGACAATAGCCAGACTTTTCAGTCTTGATTTGGCTGCCCTCGTGATTTAAATGATATGCAATTGTGTAAATCACGTTCATGCTTTCCTATAAATTATGCAAATTTTTGGGGAAACTCGGCATTTGATTATTAGGAAATATGTAGGGTATGTCTTGATCCAAAATAACAAAACTCAGGTAAGTTGTTGATACTCCTATGTAACAGCATACCATAGGAAGAACGAACCAAAATTCTTAGTACATAAATTTTCAAACAAGATTCATCTAGGCAACGCTAGTAACCGCAGCATGTATAGCATCTGCAAGATGAGGGACTTTCTGAGAACTAAGACCCGCCATGCTGATCCTCCTGCAAAAAAGGAAGTAAAAGAACTCTTTTAAGCCTAAATGCCATCAAGATTTATCTTTGAATTAATCTGATCATATGCGTAGATAATACATTAAACCTATTTCAATTACATATACACGCGTGAAAAGATGGAATCCTTGCATCTTTCTTTTTTTATAAAATGTACACAGACTTTAGTAAAAATTTTGTGAACTCGGATTTAGAGAACTCCTTTTTCAATTTTATAATAGAAAGGGATTAATAGGCCTTTTCTTTCTTCCTTGTGATAAGAACTGATGCAAATGAGGTCTCCACTTCCTAGTAACCCTCATAATTCAACTAAACCCAAGCCACCAGTTTTTAAGGTATTAGTAGTTAGAAGTTAGAGGGGACCGGGGTGAACACATGACCTTAAAGCATGGGCAGTAGGACCTTAGTCACCCGTGCTTGGGTGCTAATTTTAAGTTTTGATGAGGCGACAGGGATCAGACTGACTGATATAGGAATGTATAACTACACTTGTATATTTGAAAGATCAATAACTTACAAAAACGATTATTTTTTAAGTCAATAAAAGAGTACAGCTACAGCAGTAGCAATATTTAAACTTGATTGATGGAGACTACACTGCTGTCTTTTTTGTTCAAAGAAATGTTCATAGAATAATTGATTATATGAATATATATGACCAGTTATTTTCTTGCAAATAAACTTATATGGTGATTGTCAGACATGATATGAAGACATCAAGACAACTTGCAGAACATTGAATTAGAATGAAGATCTAACCGCCCTACTAAATTAAAAAACTTGGGCCTTATCCAGATGTTATTTCAAAATATACTCTGCTTACCCATCAGATGTCATGTATATATGATACTCTTTGGTCATGAAGGCGACTTGCTCAGTGTTTAACCCTGTGAAAGTAAACATCCCGATTTGCTTGATAATGTGACTCCAATCACCTGGAGTGCCTGCAAAATGCAAAATGATTTAAATTAGATATAGTGTTATCCTGTACAATGTTTAAGCACACTCACAGAAACCACCAAACGGAAGGGATATCCACATAAAAATCAAGGTCCTCGGTATTAAAAACAAGTGAATCCTTCCCTGGTCATGTATAACAAAAGACAACCAGCAGAGTGGTCTTTGAGTTCCCTTGTTTAAACTGAACTTCAGAAAGGAACAAGTATTTTTGCAAGGACCGTAACAGTTACAAATCCTAAATTGTGAAAAATGCAATTTTACAAACAACACTACAATTTATGGCAACTGGATACTCAAAAGTCCTCAGCTGCATAGTTATTATCAATGGGAATACTCAAACAATATCAAAAAGGAATGGAACAAATCATAAAAGGGATTGCCAAACTGAAAAAATTAGTGGAAGGTATTCTTGCCTTTAGCTTGTAAGGCATCAAAGAGTTTCTGGCGCATGCTGATAATCCGCTCAGCCATTGCTTTCAGCTCAATTGTCCATTCATTATACAGGTCCCTGCAGGCAATTTATTGTTAAAATTAAGACATCAGAAGAACAAAATTCCTAAGAAGTCATAACTGACCGACACTGGATTGCTATTTTAGATGTACGGTTTAAGTATTATTGTCCTGCAGGCAATATTGATTGTAGATTAGTTCATCTAATAATTCCATAGACATAAAGTATAACCCTGTTAAAATTTTCGCATTTTCATATTTTAAGAGGAACCCAAAGGACAAAGAAAGCCAAATGCACCTAAAATTTAAACCTAACATTTGCACTTGCTGATGTGTGAAGGGTTATTAGAAATACCATAATTAACGAAAAACTTGGTTCAAATCATTTTCTAACTTAGAAGGATGTGATACGCAACGTAACCAGGTCCATGCAGTACTAATGTATTGTAAGTTACTTAGTTTACCTGCACAAGTCTATTCAAACTGGTGTGTTCATGTTATATAAAAATAGTTTCTGTATTGCTTCTCTTTAACCAAGGTATACCTGTCCTTGAGTATGACAGCCACAATAGATGCACCATGAATAGGTGGACTAGAATACATGGGCCTGATAACTAATTTCAGCTGGCTCTCAACCCTGCTGGCTACATCAGCAGTTTTGCAAACCTGGATACAAAAAATATGTCAGATCCATTCACACAGAGCAGTGAGTTACAAAGAATCTGTTTGCCTACAATAGATACCACTTTAGAAGAAAAGAGTTGAGAGTAATTGAGTTCAAGACAGCCTACCTGAAGAAAACTATCTCCGAAACAAATGCATGAGATTCATTAGTTGTACTTTTGGTAAGTTAATGAATCAACTTTCAATTAAATGCAGATGGTTCATCGATGCATGTTAAGTATATGATCTTAGACTGGATACTTTCAAAGCACTGGAATTTTTTGCTTTTAAGTGCCAAGACGCTTACAATGCTGAGGGCACCGACACGTTCCCCATAGAGTCCCATGTTTTTTGCGTAACTCTGAGCTGCAAGGCATTCACCACCATCTGCAATAAACATGCGAACAGACTGTGCATCTTTATCGAGGCTGCCACTAGCAAAACCCTGGAAAACCAAGACTCAGTACATTAATAATCATGGTACCCTTGGACCAGCTCCAAACATATAGTAGTATACATAATCACCATCTTTAAGATTTCATATATTTATTACAGCCAACACAGCCTTGCACTCCACTCATCTCCTGTTACCTGATATGCACTATCGAAAAAGGGTAACAAGCTTTTTGATCTCATTAACTGTCTGATCTGCTCCCACTGCTCAAGGGTTGGATCAACACCTGTTGGATTGTGAGCACATGCATGAAGAAGCACTATTGCTCCTGATGGGGCAGTGCCAAGATCCTCCAGCATGCCTGTTTTCAAAACAAGGATCATCACATAGGAACTAAATTCGTATTTAGTTACTACTAATATAAAATAACCAAAAACCTATAAAATGCTAATAATTAAGAGGACTTTAAGAATGAAGATATAAGGGATATGTAACACCAGCCAATACCCAGAGCTATACGTCTTAAATCACAAAATAATGTGCTTATAAGATTTAAAAAGAAATAACAGTATAGAAGAAAAACATCGTGATATTGATTTCACTGCATACTAGCAAGTAATCTTGACATGAAATAGCTTGTTAATACAATCAAGAGGCTGACCTTGGAAGTCCAGTCCACGCGTTCCAGGGTTATAGTAGCGATAAGTCTTCACTGACAACCCTGCTAAAGTGAAAATTTTCGTATGGTTTCCCCAAGTTGGCTGTGGAATATATATTGTGTGCTGGCAAAAGGAAATGTAAAATAAGATGAACTTTCCCTGATTTGTTATTGTAAAACTAAAGGAGGAAAAGTACTAAACATGTGAGCTACATACTTCATGATAATGTCTTTTCAGGAATTCACCTCCAACCCTCAGTGAGCCAGTTCCAGATAAGCACTGGACTGTAGTGACTCTGTTCTCTTGAATGGCTGGGCTGTTCCATGAGGTATGCAACATATGCATTAATATACAGTAATTACAAACACTTAAAGTAATACTAATTACAGTTTCATAACAAAAACGAAGTACAGACAAGTTGCTCAAATTCATTTAATCACTTAAAATGAAGGACAAAGGTTTCTGACATTAAAACACAAAGTCCCTTTCAGAAGAAAAAATTCCCTAAAAGCAGAAATTAGAAATATATCTAACTAATACTGGCTACTTTCTAAATGTTTTCTTTTTGTAGAAGGCATAAAAAAGAACGCTAAATTCAAATTAGCAATCAAATAGATTCTGCCATTTATAGTTTTCTAAAAGAAAAATTAATTAGAATCAAAACTGTTTTCAAAGGGTTATTGGGCATCTTTAAGTTGATTTTCCTATTATGAGATATTTTATTCTTAAGGCAAGGTACTTCAATCGTGTTCTTGAAATTATGCACCATTTACATTAGGCCTTCTTTCAAATATAGCAGTCAGTGAAAGACAATTGTTCAGGGCTTATAACAGAGCATACAAAGTATAATTTTGCAAGATGTAACGCATTCAAATTACCTATCAGCACCAAAAATGAGCTTGGCACTCAATTTATTAAAATCAGCGAGCCCAATAATTGGAAGATACTCCTTAGTTCGAGACCTGAATCACAAAAAATTGTAGATCAACATTTAAATCATTTGAATTTCTCCACCAATCAATTATATTGACAAACACACTTACTGATCATTCACAAGCATCTGCTCTGCTTTTCTCACCACATTAAGAACAAGAGGTTTTCCTTCCTGTTATTAAACATGAATTGAGCCAGCAAAATTATATATCGGTGATTCAACTATATATCTGTCTGTGTGCGTCGGATTGTGGTGTGCGAATAAAACCGGTATAATTTATGGAGAAACTAACCTCAGTTCGATAAGCACCAACACCTAAATTCAACTTGATAGGGCTTAGATCTTTATTGTAAGCAACAGTGACCTGTTTGATCCAACAAACCAGCCAAAAACAGTACAAATAATTTAAATTAACTCATAAATGGGAACATTGGCAGTTTAGCATAAAAATGAACAAGTGAAATCAACTCAAACATAGGCATAAACACAAACATATGAGAAGCTGGTAGCTAAATTAATTAAGCATTAACTATTGCATTAGCACATGAATATCATATATATAGCTATACATACGCAATCACACATATACATATGAGAAAGAGATACAGTACCCCTAAGATGGGATCTTCAGGAGCGCGAGCAACATTAGAGAAGACAGAATTGAGATGATCTGACGAGGAAGACATTTTTTGCTAAAGATTAGGGTTTTGTGAGAGCTAAATTAAGGAGTTGCTATGTGATCAGGTGAATTTGCACAATATATAGAACACGGTATACGAAATGGAAAGCACTACCGAAACTCGGTGGGCGACTGGAAAAAGAGAAGGTAATCAACCTGTGGGTACAAAAATTAATTAATTTCTTTAAACCTAATTAACTAATGAAAAATGATTCCACACCGTCTAAATTATAAAATTAATATTAATTTTTTTAAAATTAATTTTAAAAATTTTTAAATTTAAAATTATGATAAATTTATTTAATTTATATAAATTTAATTATAAATATTATAAATTATTTAAAAATATTATTAATTATTAAATTTATTATTTTAAAATTTTAAATAAATCATATTAATTTTAAATTTAAAAATATGTTAAATTAACTTTTAAAAATTTTATAATTTTATAATTTAGAACCGAAGAAGTATATATTACCAATTTATATATCATTTTTTTTTATTAATTATGTAAGTAAGTATTAAGGATAACTTTTTATAATAAATATGTAACATGATTGTCGACCACGCTTATAATTATAACCAATTACAAATAATGATGTATTTATATATTGTATACTAATAACAAAATATACACAATTTAATGATAGATTTTGTTTTTATTTTTATTTTCATATTATTTATGTATATTTTTCTGTATATAATTTTTGCACATAAAATTATTTATCATATATTTAGTCATTAAAACTCGGCAAAAAAAGTAACAATACCCAGTAGAAATATAATTAATTAGTTTATTTAACTCGCAATAATTAATTAATTACTGTTAGATCGGTATTACAATCAGCTGACGCGGCGACCATAAAGGGTGGTCGATGATGACGTGGTGGTTATTAATAGGGACCTAGTACCTAGCCCACCACTTTTGTAAGGCAGCGGCACAATATATTCTCCGTCCCAAGAAGAATATCAGTGTTGGGTTTGAATTTATTTATAATTAATGTATTTTTTGCATCTCAACATTTAGAATTTTATTATACGAAATAATTTGTACAATAATTTATATAATAATTTTTTATAAAATAATAAATTTTATAAAATAATTAAAATAATAAACCCACTATTTTATAAAAAATTATTACACAAATCATTACATGAGTCATTACGTATAACAAAATTACAAAGTCTATATGGAACTTTGCTATGAGTAATGATCATAGCAATTAGGGGTGATCATTCGGTTATAACCGAACTGAATAGGTGGTTCGGTTATAACCGAAAATCGAATTTATCAAAAAATTACTATCCGAATTAATAACCGAAATGACAAATAACCAACTTATCAAAAATCGAATAACTGAATTTCGTATTCGGTTATTACTCGAATTTACTTCTATTTTTTCAACAAAAAAAAAAATCATTGGAGTTGTTTGGTTGGTGCAATTATTGGAGCTACAACTAGTGGGTGTGTGGGTGGATAAATGATATTTATGGACGTAAAAGAGTCACCCTTCTTTCCGATGTTATCTTTGCATTTGGATCCATTGGAATGGCGGTTGCTCCAAATTCATTTTTTTTTACTATTCGGTTAATCGGTTAACTGAATAGTACAATTTTCTTATCCAAAATCGAAATCAAACACCGAAATAAATTTTGGTTATAACCGAAATTACCCAAATAACCGAAATATTTTGGTTTTAAAAGTTTGGTTCGGTTATTTCGGTTATAACCAAAGTTTGCTCAGTCCTAATAGCAATGGTCCATACAATGACCTTTATAAAAATAGTGGGCCCCACCATTTTTACATGATGGATCCCACAATTTTTACAAATGTCATTATATAAATTATTGTTATGAATCATTACTTATAGCATTTTTCGTTTATATGTCAAAGACCTGTTATACTTCAGACTTTAAAAAGTCCACACTTGTACTCTAAATTTTTAATTTTAATTTTAAATTACACTATACGGAATTTTAACAGTGGCACACTGGTGCTTTTTTTAGAGGCAAACATGTCAATTCATTTCATTTCTCTCCATTTGTTATATCTTCATTTTCTTCTAATTCTATCTTTTTCACCATTACTTTCTCTCTCCTCCATGAATTGAATTGAGAATTGAAGCTTACCCATGTCGAATCAACGTGAAAGCAGTAGCGATTCAGCAAGGAGTACTGCATCTTCTCGGTATCATGCTTGCAATTGTGGAGTCTCATCCTCTATGTGAACTTCTTGGAGCTGATATAGAGCAATAGAAGCAAAACCCGGCAAAAACAATCCTACTTCAATTCCTATTTGGGCAGACTTAATCCAATTCCATTTCCAAATAGAAGTCTGTGGCAACTTAAAATTCTAACTAACAGCAGCTTAGTTAATTTCAATTCACAGCAGCATCATTCCTGTTCTCGGTAGAATTGATAATCGCAAATTGGGTCAGTTTGCGGCAAGTCTAAAGAGGATCCAACTTGCGGCAAACTAGACTCCTAGAATCGGCAGGAAATTCAAGCAAATCTTGCGGCTATTTAAGTCTTCTCTTCACGGCAGGAAACCAATGGAATTACAATCTGATTTTGGGAGGATTTCAGAGTCTAATTTCGGTAGGATTTATTTCCAACATACGAGTTCAAGGGGTCCTAAAAATTGAAAGGAAAAAATTTGCAGTTGAAAGTGAAGTTGCAGAGTATGGAGTTGAAGATGAGAAATAATTGCAAAATGTATCGGTTCTTTGTTTTCTACTGGTGGGTTTTGTTGGTATGAAATGCTTTATAATGTCATCTTAGGACATATTATGTGTAGGTGCTATTGAAGCAAATATCAAAGCACCATTATTGTGTATTGCATATGGCTTTGTAGTGCTTATATGAATAGTATTTTTTATGTCATTTGTTATCTCCAAACAAAAATTTGTTGCTCTTCATTGCTCTTGATTTTTGTTCTACTTTAAGAACAATATAATGAGTAATACATTTACTACAAACGACCAAAAGTTGAACACATTCATTGAAAAAAGTTAAACCAAAAGCATCATTGTGGACAATAAGTTAAACCAATTGCCAGATATTTACATCAAGTTGAACCATTGCTTACATAGAAGTGAATATATATATATATATATATATATATATATATATATATATATTCTCTTCTGCCAGGGCCTGATGGAGAAGATAATAATGGCAATAATGATAAGCAACAATCTTTGTTGTATCCCTCATGGACATCCCAAGGGTCTTGATTGCCAATGGCAAACCACAACATTGTTTCGCAATCTCTCTTGCCAGAGATTCTATACCTTCTAATGCCAAGACATTGCCTGCACTCTCTGCAAACAAATTCCAAGCAGCTTCCTGGCTTAAAATATTTACTTCAATCTCTGGCAGGCATTTCCCCAAACACTTGGTGGCTATAATATTCATAGTGGAAGCATCAACTGAAATTAAATCACACCCCCCAAAGATTGGCAATATTTATAAAAGAATTAGTGGACAAGGCTTGAATGGGTAATCCATCAACTCTTAACCAAGCAACTCCGAAATTAATAATGGTTGGATCCATGTGTAATGTCAATTAATCGCCTTCGCAATTCCATGATTCTCCACTCTGTTTCTTTCCTCTTGATTGATTTAGAAAATTAAAAAAGCTTGTTTACCTTTTGAATAGATTTTTTCTCATTGGATCGATCTTCAGCTTTGAACATATGAACCCTACCTCTTCCTTTTATATGGAACAAACCAGAAACAATGTTTCATATTTTCCTGAAAGTCTAGAATAGATTCGCCATGAATTTTTCCTTTCCTCAAATTTGATTCCTCACATTTTGTTGTGACTGGGATCAAATTCTCTATAACAAAATTTTCATGTATCTCTGTTGCGAGATCTACAGTGACATTTTTTAGGGTCTATGGCGACGGTTTGTACCGTCGCTATAGCCCTACTCTATGGCGACACGACAAATTGTCGTCGCTATAGGTCTCGTGATAGAGATACAGATGAATTTTGTTACAGAGAATTTGAAGTCGCTGTGACTAGGCCAAGTTCAGATGTAGCCTTTCCCATGAACAAATTTCCTTCACGATAAGGAAGGTGATGTGTGTGATGAGAGAGAACATGGAAATATAAATGCATATGGTGTTTAGACAATTTTACGCTCAAGAAAGTTACTGCAAGAGTTGAATACTGGGACTTCTGGTTAAAATCCCAAAGAGTGCAATTTAAAACTAAAATTATAATTTTGGGGTGCAAGTGTGGATTTTTTAAAATTTGAGGTGTGATAAGTAGGGTCTAACATGTAAAATTTGGAGTACAAAAAATACATTAGTCTTTATTTATTATGCATTCGTTCGGAGATTTGGCATTGATGTTAATGGCGGCTGCTATCTTTGTGGTAACCACTTCGAGAACTTCCACCATCTGTTCTTTAATTGTTGCTACAGCTTCTAAGTTATGTTTACAGTTATGAGATTTTGTGGCTGGAAGGGGTTCCCTGTGACGCCCCCAAATATAGGTCCACACAGCCCAAACTTGAGTCGTCAAAAGACTACAACAAAATTATTACAATGAAATACAACGTACAACAATACAGTGGATAATACAACACAACTAAGTCTTCATTATTATTGCCACACTATTTTATAACACGTGAAGACTATGATAGCTATCCCCGCACTCTCACTCCATTCCCCGGCTAGACCCCGTTACGTTCTCATCTCCTGTTGAAAAACAATGGAACGAAAAGAAAGGGTGAGCTCAAATAGCCCAGTAAGAAATATCATGACTAAGATAATGACGAATAATTTATCATTAGCCTTCAACAGTTGAGTTCTTGATAGAATACAATAGACTACAAGGTTTATATCAAAAACTGCAGTTAAATTCTTAAACAACGTTCAGATCAATAATAGCAGCGGAATGAGCAATCTATTAGAAGAATAATGCAGACTATAATGTCCACTCGCTTCTCTTTTTAGTAAAAATATCATCAACTTTTATCATCTGAAATACCATTAGTCAAGATAATACAACTTCACAGTTCCTGGTCATAATCATGCAGATCAACAGTTCGTCTTTGCACTACGGGCCAAAGACATTCAATATAACACCAACGGTCATGATTATACCAGATTCAGCCTTTGGTCATAATCATACCAACCAACAGTTCATCTTTGCACTACGGGCCAAAGAGAACATTCACCACGTGTCATAAAAGACACCGAACAGATGTATCGCCTTTAACCTAGTATATCGCCTTTAACCTATCATCTGTTCAACAATTATATCACATCTGTGCCCCCGGCCACAGATATTCACAACAGCTTGATTCTTGATGATTAATACAAATAACAGTGATACAAATGATGAACAGAAGAACATGATAAACAATAAGTATCGGAAGTTTACTTTGTGCAGATTCAAATAATGTCCAAATTGCCAACATGATGTGGAGTGAAATTTAAAAATGATATTCAAGATCCACAGTTCAGAATAACGATTACAGTTCAATAGAAATGTTCAGAAAATAGGAAGGTTCAGTTGAACTAATGAAATTCAACTATTATGGAACATATAATATTTTCAGGAATTATAGAAGCAATAGTTCCATAATAAGTTTCGATTTAGGTGTATGGAAGAAAATAATATCCCTTACCGTAGCAGGTTTGATTAACAAAAGGTGAAGGGAATTAATATCCCTTACCATAGTAAGTTTGAATAATGGAAGATGAAAAAGATGGTATCCCTTATGAGTATAAAGGAAAATGATATCACTTACGAATATGGAATAAAAGTGTCATGTGATAATTCGTGTAGACAAATTATTTCCACACGAGACAAATAAAAAGGGTTATTCACCAACAGGCGATAATCCGCACCGTAAGGTTATTCCCATCAATTTGAATACGAATAGTTATTCACCAAACAGGCGTAATCCGCACCGTAAGGTTATTCCCACAATTTAATAGAATTTGAACACGAAGAGTTATTCACCAAACAGGCGATAATCCGCACCGTAAGGTTATTCTCAAAGATTAATAAGGAATGAATACAAAAGGTTATTCACCAACAGGCGGTAAACCGCGCCGTAAGGTTATTCCCACAATTTAATACATGGAAATAAATGGCACAAGAAAGAAACGATATTATTTTCGAGAATCAAAGAATGATAATCCCTTCAAGTAAGAAAGAAAATAATATCCATTTATGATGATGAAAAGAGTGATACCCCTTACCTTAACACGTGACTGGATATTGATTTAAATGAGATTGATCAACCTATATATTTTTAATATAATTAGTAATTACCACATATAAATTTCAAAGTATATGATAACTCGTATATTATGAACTATCAAAATTTAACATAATTTTTGTAGTATAATATAACAACTTTAAAATAGTTTTTAAAATAATATTCCAAAATAAATCTTCCAAAGAAAGCTTTTAAAAATGAATCTTCTCAAAGAAGAGTCTTCTAAAGGAAGATTTGTGAATACCGTGAAAAATAGGAATTTATGAAATTACTACTCTTTAATAAAACACTTACTTGAAAAATTCCTGCACTCCTTTTGGCTTTCAAACTCTCAAAATAACCTTACTATTCTCAGAGAAAACTCATAAAATTCTTATAGAAAAATTTTATGTTTTAGGTGTGATTTTTCTATTCAGCTGAGCAAGCTATTTATAGGAGAAAATAAGTTACTATGCGTGGTAGGTGAACAGAAAAAAATTCAGCAGAGGCTGCTGCGCAGCCTCCACCAACTCTTCAGCAAATTCTCACATTTCTCACATTTCATGTGGGCCCCACAATGGGTCCCACATGTTTCTTACTATTCACGTACTATTCACGTCACTATTCACGTCACTATTCACGTTACTATTTCAAATAGTAAAATTAATTATTTTATTATTTATTTATTTATTTATTTATTCTTCCTGTGAGTCCAACATATAAAATAATGTTACCACAATAATGTAAGAAACACGTTACATATTTTTATTAATTTAATAATATAAATTATAGTGTATTTGCTACTGTGACAATTATTAGATTCAATAATTTTAAACTACAGTGCACCAACAATTATTGACTCGATGATATGAAATACAGTGTAATGACAATTATTGAATCAATAATGCAAAATACTGTGTAGCAACAATAATTGAATTGATAATATAAAATATTATGCAGTGACAATTATTGATGAAATGATGCGTAACAATTACGGTGTCAATTATCAGACCAATAATATGAGACACTGTGCAATACCGTGTGCTACTGTAGAGTACCGTGTGCTACAGAAAATACCATAAATTACCGTATGCTACTATTCTTTTATCACCGGTATTTTAACAGTTAACACCGTTGACTATTTTTATTTAAAAAGGTTACTTCTGTCGTTTTCTATATCCGACAAATATTCCGTTGTGGGGTCCACAAATAATTTGTTATTTCGGCGCCGTCGTACGGCCCGAATATTCCCCGACAAAACGAATATTCCCCGACAAAAAGAATATTGTCCGACAAAATAAAATTTGCACATAACATCCTTAACTTTCAATTTTGTCAATTTAACCATTTACTGTTTCAGGAAAAATATATATGAAGAAAAATTAAATTTTGTATTTCATAAATTCGGGGTCTTACAACCTCCCCTCCTTATGAAATTTCGTCCCCGAAATTGACGTACCTGGCATTTCGAAGAGGTATGGATACCTAGACTTCATCTCAGATTCTAGCTCCCAGGTCATTTCCTCAATATCTTGGTTCCTCCATAAAACCTTAACTTGAGGTATAACCTTTGAGCGTAAGATCTGCTCCTTCTTATCTAGGATCTCAACAGGTACTTCCTCATACGTTAAATCTTCTGCTATAACGTCTGGTTCTAACTCAATGACGTGGTTTGGGTCCTTCACATATTTACGTAACATAGATATGTGAAAAACGTTATGGATGCGAGACATACTTGGTGGTAAGGCTAGTCTGTAAGCTACAGTTCCCACCCGATCGAGGATTTCAAATGGGCCAATAAATCGAGGGTTGAGTTTTCCTCTCTTTCCGAATCTCGTAACCCCTTTCCATGGAGAAACACGTAAGAATACATGATCTCCGACGTTGAATCTCTCATCTCTCCGATGAAGATCGGCATAACTCTTTTGTCGTTCTTGTGCTGTCTGTATTCGTTGTCGGATCATTTGGATCTTTTCGGTCGTCAAGCGTACCAACTCGGGTCCCAACAGTTTTGCTTCTCCTACCTCATTCCAACATACTGGAGAGCGACATTTGCGTCCATATAAAGCCTCGAATGGAGCCATACCTATACTTGCTTGGTAACTGTTGTTGTAGGAAAATTCCACCAATGGCAAGTACTTATCCCAACTTCCTTTGAAATCTAGTACGCAAAGTCTCAAAAGATCTTCGAGGGTCTGGATCGTCCTTTCCGATTGTCCGTCCGTTTGAGGATGGTATGCAGAACTAAAACGTAGTTCAGTGCCCATAGCTTTTTGTAGACTGATCCAAAAGCGTGAAGTGAATCTAGGATCTCGATCTGAAACTATGGAAACTGGCATGCCATGCAATCTCACGATCTCATTTATGTACATACCGGCAAGACGTTCAAGTGAAAAGTTTTCTCGTATAGGCAAGAAATGAGCGGATTTGGTCAATCTATCTACGATGACCCAAATTGCATCTAAGCCTTGAGAAACTTTGGGAAGACCCGTCACGAAATCCATCTTGATGTGTTCCCACTTCCATTCGGGAACCTCAAGTGGTTGTAAAGGACCCTTAGGTACTTGATGCTCTGCCTTGACACGTTGACAAGTTAAGCACCTTGAGATAAACTCTGCAATCTCCCTTTTCATATTGTTCCACCAAAATGTATGTCGAAGATCTCGATACATCTTGGTACCTCCAGGGTGGATTGCAAATGGCGTGTTGTGTGCCTCCATCATGATTTTATGCTTCAAATCAGGATCGTTAGGAACACAGAGTCGATAGTTAACTCGAAGTATTCATGTCTCGTCGATTTTTGCTTCGGGGATGGCACCTTCTTGTACTTTCTTCATCATGTTCATCAGTTCCGGATCGGTAGCTTGAGCAGCTTTAATTTTATCCATTAAAGCTGGTTCTACTCGCACGTGAGCAATCTTCGAGTGGGTCCCTGGTGTCTTTAGCTCCATCTCCATCTTTTGCAAGTCGTACAAAATACGCTTTTGTGTTGTCAGCAGTGCACTTGTACTCGCATAAGATCTTCTGCTCAAAGCGTCAGCTACAACGTTCGCCTTTCCCGGGTGATACTGGATTGTGTGATCATAATCCTTCAACAGCTCAAGCCAACGTCGTTGTCGCATGTTGAGTTCCTTCTGGGTGAAGAAATACTTGAGACTTTTATGATCCGTATAGATATCCACTTTCTCTCCGTACAAGTAGTGTCTCCAGATCTTCAACGCGAAAACGACTGCTGCCAACTCTAGATCATGAGTAGGGTAATTTTTCTCATAATCTTTGAGTTGTCGAGAGGCATAGGCTATAACCTTTCCATGTTGCATAAGGACACAGCCTAGACCTTTGCCTGAAGCATCGCTATATATGACGAATTCTCCTGATCCTGATGGAATGGTCAGAACAGGAGCTGAAACAAGTCTCCTCTTGAGTTCTTGAAAACTCTTCTCGCATTGCTCGCTCCATATGAATTTTGTGCTTTTCCGAGTAAGCTGAGTTAATGGAGTGGCGATTCGAGAAAATCCTTCTACGAATCTCCGATAATAACCAGCTAGGCCCAGAAAACTTCGGACTTCGGTTACTGTCTTGGGTTGTTCCCAATTTAGTACCGTTTCAATCTTCGCAGGATCGACTGATATTCCTTGACTAGAAATCACATGCCCAAGAAACGTGACCTCCTCAAGCCAGAACTCACATTTCTTCAACTTGGCATATAATTTGTTCTCACGGAGCTTCTGGAGTATCAATCTCAGCTGTTGTTCATGATCCTCACGACTTTTGGAGTATATGAGGATGTCATCAATAAAGACAACCACAAAATGATCCAAATATTCCTTGAATATTCGGTTCATCATGTCCATGAAAGCTGCAGGAGCATTGGTTAGTCCAAAAGGCATGACTAAAAACTCATAATGCCCATAACGAGTTCTGAAAGCAGTCTTTGGAATGTCCTCAGCTTTAACCTTTAACTGATGATATCCAGAACGGAGATCAATCTTTGAGAAATGTTGAGTACCTTGTAATTGATCAAACATGTCATCAATTCGAGGTAACGGATACCTGTTTTTTGATGGTGACATGGTTCAATTCTCGGTAGTCAATGCACAATCTCATACTCCCGTCTTTCTTCTTCACAAATAGAACAGGAGCACCCCAAGGTGATGCACTCGGACGAATGAAACCAGTATCCAACAATTCCTGTAGTTGGACTTTTAACTCTTGAAGTTCAATGGGAGCCATTCGGTATGGAGTTTTGGAAATGGGCTTGGTACCAGGTTCAAGATCAATACAAAATTCAATTTCACGGTTTGGGGGTAAACCAGGAAGTTCCTCCGGAAAAACGTCAGGAAACTCATTAACAATGGGAATATCATTCAAGTTTGACGTATTTTTGTTCAAATCAGTGACATGAGCTAAAAAGGCTTGACATCCGTTTTTCAATAAACGAATGGCTTTATGGCTAGAAATAACAGTTATAGATTTCAATGGTTTAGTTGCTTGAATTTGCATGACAGGTTGATTAGGAATATGAAAACTAATAATCTTATGAAAACAATCAATTTTAGCATGATGGGTAGTCAACCAATCAATTCCTAAAATCACATCAAATTCATGCATCTCCAAAGAAATAAGGTCAACAGGTAATGTGAGGTTGTTAATTTGAACTAGGCAAGATTTATAGACAGTAGATGTAATGGTCATTTCTCCTAATGGGGTTTCAACTGATAAGTCAAAGTCCAAATTTTCAGGAGTTAAGTTTAAACGCTGAGCACATGCAGGTGAGATAAAAGAATGGGTAGAACCAGTATCTAACAAAGCGTAGACTTCACGAGAATTTATGAATAGCTTACCGGTTATCACCTCGTTCGAGTTTCGTGCCATTTGGGATGTCACAACAAAAGCTCTCCCTTGAACTACAGATTTTCCCTTATCCGCGCTAGCTTTTGGTATCATCACTGCAGCTGGACTTGATTTTGTGGCAGGACAAAATCGCGCAAGATGACCCTCTTTCCCACAACTGTAGCACTTTTTGGAATGCAGTGTACAGTTTGGGCTGATGTGACCTTCCTGACCACACCTATAGCATCTCACTGGTGGTCGATCTTCTCCCCTTGAAACTGGGGTCGGTGCTGGTGCTGGTACTGGTGCCCTTCCATAATTATTATGGAATCTCTTTCTTTTGAAATTGTTCCCACTGGATTCTCCTCTTCTGTTATTTGATGTGGAATTACCACCGAAGTGTTGGTTACCTCCTCGATGGTTCTCGTTCCTGTGGTTGTTATCATTTCTCTGATCATTGACTCTTGGCTGTAATTTTTCATCTGTTTGCTCCACCCTTTGAGCCCTATCAACAACATCTGAATACAAATTAAATTTATGAGAGCTAAGTTGTTGACGGATTTCGAATCTTAGACCACGTAAGAACATCCGACTCATCCATGCTTCGTCATCTACTAGATGAGTCGCAAAACGAGACAGTTCAGCAAACTTAGCTTCATAGTGAGAAACTGTCATGTTTCCCTGCTCCAGCTTAATGAATTCCACTTCCTTCATATGGCGGATGCTTTCTGGGAAGTACTTTTCATTAAATAGCTCTTGGAATTCTGTCCAAGACATCTCAAGTGCTGAAGGGTGGATACGTTTTACCGCTTCCCACCAGTGATCCGCCTCACCTCGAAACATAAAGGTAGCAAAGGGCACCTTCTGATCATCAGCGCATTGTAGGACATCAAGTATTTTTGTCGTCTGCTTCAGCCATGCCTCCGCTTTGAGTGGGTCAGGCTTCCCGTGGAATTCAGGTGGTCCCAATTCTTTAAATTGCTTGACAGTGATCATCCTCAAATTACCAGCGTTTCTACCGTTATTGTTAACTGGATTTCCTCTTGCCTGATTCTGCATGAACTGCATGAAATTCCTAAAGAATCCATCATTCATCATGTTATCAGGAATATTATTTCCTGAGTTGGCAGGAGGATTGTTTGTGGCTTCTTGATTTTCGGCTACATTCGCTTCGGGTATTTCGTAGTTAACCTCTTGATTTCCAGATGTCATACTAAACTGTGGTCACAAAATAAATGTTAGTTCAAATAAACTGACTCATCACTTCATGTCCCTATATTCAAATCAACTCATTAGATAATAAAATCTAATTTAGGTAGGACACACTAGTGACTGATTCTATTCGTCTCTCCCATCCTAGTTCTAACCCCAGATCTCCATTAAAGACCATATCCCTAAGCTCTGATACCAACTGTGACGCCCCCAAATCTAGGCCCACACAACCCAAACTTGAGTCGTCAAAAGACTACAACAAAATTATTACAATGAAATACAACGTACAACAATACAGTGGATAATACAACACAACTAAGTCTTCATTATTATTGCCACACTATTTTATAACACGTGAAGACTATGATAGCTATCCCCGCACTCTCACTCCATTCCCCGGCTAGACCCCGTTACGTTCTCATCTCCTGTTGAAAAACAATGGAACGAAAAGAAAGGGTGAGCTCAAATAGCCCAGTAAGAAATATCATGACTAAGATAATGACGAATAATTTATCATTAGCCTTCAACAGTTGAGTTCTTGATAGAATACAATAGACTACAAGGTTTATATCAAAAACTGCAGTTAAATTCTTAAACAACGTTCAGATCAATAATAGCAGCGGAATGAGCAATCTATTAGAAGAATAATGCAGACTATAATGTCCACTCGCTTCTCTTTTTAGTAAAAATATCATCAACTTTTATCATCTGAAATACCATTAGTCAAGATAATACAACTTCACAGTTCCTGGTCATAATCATGCAGATCAACAGTTCGTCTTTGCACTACGGGCCAAAGACATTCAATATAACACCAACGGTCATGATTATACCAGATTCAGCCTTTGGTCATAATCATACCAACCAACAGTTCATCTTTGCACTACGGGCCAAAGAGAACATTCACCACGTGTCATAAAAGACACCGAACAGATGTATCGCCTTTAACCTAGTATATCGCCTTTAACCTATCATCTGTTCAACAATTATATCACATCTGTGCCCCCGGCCACAGATATTCACAACAGCTTGATTCTTGATGATTAATACAAATAACAGTGATACAAATGATGAACAGAAGAACATGATAAACAATAAGTATCGGAAGTTTACTTTGTGCAGATTCAAATAATGTCCAAATTGCCAACATGATGTGGAGTGAAATTTAAAAATGATATTCAAGATCCACAGTTCAGAATAACGATTACAGTTCAATAGAAATGTTCAGAAAATAGGAAGGTTCAGTTGAACTAATGAAATTCAACTATTATGGAACATATAATATTTTCAGGAATTATAGAAGCAATAGTTCCATAATAAGTTTCGATTTAGGTGTATGGAAGAAAATAATATCCCTTACCGTAGCAGGTTTGATTAACAAAAGGTGAAGGGAATTAATATCCCTTACCATAGTAAGTTTGAATAATGGAAGATGAAAAAGATGGTATCCCTTATGAGTATAAAGAAAAATGATATCACTTACGAATATGGAATAAAAGTGTCATGTGATAATTCGTGTAGACAAATTATTTCCACACGAGACAAATAAAAAGGGTTATTCACCAACAGGCGATAATCCGCACCGTAAGGTTATTCCCATCAATTTGAATACGAATAGTTATTCACCAAACAGGCGTAATCCGCACCGTAAGGTTATTCCCACAATTTAATAGAATTTGAACACGAAGAGTTATTCACCAAACAGGCGATAATCCGCACCGTAAGGTTATTCTCAAAGATTAATAAGGAATGAATACAAAAGGTTATTCACCAACAGGCGGTAAACCGCGCCGTAAGGTTATTCCCACAATTTAATACATGGAAATAAATGGCACAAGAAAGAAACGATATTATTTTCGAGAATCAAAGAATGATAATCCCTTCAAGTAAGAAAGAAAATAATATCCATTTATGATGATGAAAAGAGTGATACCCCTTACCTTAACACGTGACTGGATATTGATTTAAATGAGATTGATCAACCTATATATTTTTAATATAATTAGTAATTACCACATATAAATTTCAAAGTATATGATAACTCGTATATTATGAACTATCAAAATTTAACATAATTTTTGTAGTATAATATAACAACTTTAAAATAGTTTTTAAAATAATATTCCAAAATAAATCTTCCAAAGAAAGCTTTTAAAAATGAATCTTCTCAAAGAAGAGTCTTCTAAAGGAAGATTTGTGAATACCGTGAAAAATAGGAATTTATGAAATTACTACTCTTTAATAAAACACTTACTTGAAAAATTCCTGCACTCCTTTTGGCTTTCAAACTCTCAAAATAACCTTACTATTCTCAGAGAAAACTCATAAAATTCTTATAGAAAAATTTTATGTTTTAAGTGTGATTTTTCTATTCAGCTGAGCAAGCTATTTATAGGAGAAAATAAGTTACTATGCGTGGTAGGTGAACAGAAAAAAATTCAGCAGAGGCTGCTGCGCAGCCTCCACCAACTCTTCAGCAAATTCTCACATTTCTCACATTTCATGTGGGCCCCACAATGGGTCCCACATGTTTCTTACTATTCACGTACTATTCACGTCACTATTCACGTCACTATTCACGTTACTATTTCAAATAGTAAAATTAATTATTTTATTTTTTATTTATTTATTTATTTATTCTTCCTGTGAGTCCAACATATAAAATAATGTTACCACAATAATGTAAGAAACACGTTACATATTTTTATTAATTTAATAATATAAATTATAGTGTATTTGCTACTGTGACAATTATTAGATTCAATAATTTTAAACTACAGTGCACCAACAATTATTGACTCGATGATATGAAATACAGTGTAATGACAATTATTGAATCAATAATGCAAAATACTGTGTAGCAACAATAATTGAATTGATAATATAAAATATTATGCAGTGACAATTATTGATGAAATGATGCGTAACAATTACGGTGTCAATTATCAGACCAATAATATGAGACACTGTGCAATACCGTGTGCTACTGTAGAGTACCGTGTGCTACAGAAAATACCATAAATTACCGTATGCTACTATTCTTTTATCACCGGTATTTTAACAGTTAACACCGTTGACTATTTTTATTTAAAAAGGTTACTTCTGTCGTTTTCTATATCCGACAAATATTCCGTTGTGGGGTCCACAAATAATTTGTTATTTCGGCGCCGTCGTACGACCCGAATATTCCCCGACAAAACGAATATTCTCCGACAAAAAGAATATTGTCCGACAAAATAAAATTTGCACATAACATCCTTAACTTTCAATTTTGTCAATTTAACCATTTACTGTTTCAGGAAAAATATATATGAAGAAAAATTAAATTTTGTATTTCATAAATTCGGGGTCTTACATTCCCAACAAGACTACCTCATTCAATTGCATTGTTCCTCTCTTAAGCGCAATTAGACATGCACAGTAGGCCGGACTAGTCCGCCCTGGCCTAAGCCTGATAGGTTTTGGCCGTTGACCAGGCCAGACCAGACTTTGACTTTTGGGCCTGTAGGCCTGGCCAGGCCGGACTTCTCGATCAAAATCTGGTCTTTTGATGCCTATAGGCTAGGCGGGGCTAGGTCTGTAGGCTAGGCTAGGCCAGACCAGGCTTTGGGTCAGGTCAGGTCAGTCCTTAGGTCGGGTCAAGCCAGTTCAATCCTTGGGCCGGGCCAGGCCTAAAAAAGTAATCAACTAAATTTTAATGTGAAATATAAATATTAAATAAACTAACTACTATATTAATTAAATGTATTGACAAAAAATTAAAAATGAATAATTAATCAATAATAAATAATGAGTCAGTTACAAATATTTTGCTTCAAAATATTTTTAAAATGTCTTCAAAATTCAAATCTTCAAAAAATATATCTTCCTATCTTCAAAAAATATCTCTTTGTTATATCTTCAAAAAATATATTTTCAATCTTAAAAAAAAACATATATCTTCAATCTTAAAAAAAAAACATATATCTTCAATATTCATAGATGTGCAATTTCGTCAGTTTCTGCTCCAACTTTGAGATCTTCTGAATTATCTTGATCGTCTATTACATCTTATACTCTTCTTTGTGCGGTAAGATAATCTCTATAACAAATGCATATCTCAAACGATTATGAGCTAAGTTTACTTCTATTAGGTCAATTTGGTATAATTTTCTTCTCTTCTTAAATATTGCATTAATTTTGACTTTTTAAAATAATTTTTGAGATATTTTAAAGATTGATGAATTTAGTTATCTAACTTTAAAAAAAATTAATCTTGAAAATTTGAGTAATATATTTTTAGATAATTTGTGACGTCCCCAAATCTGGGCCCACACAGCCCAAACTTGAGTCGTCAAAAAACTATAATAAAATTATTACAAGGTAGAATAACGTTCAACAATACAGTGTATAATAATACACAACTAAGTCTTCACTATTATTATCACACTATTTTATAACGCGTGAAGACTACGATAGCTATTCCTCAGACTCTCACTCTATTCCCCGGCTAGACTCAACTACGTTCCCATCTCTTGTTGAAAAACAATGGAACAAAAGAAAGGGTGAGCTCAAATAGCCTAGTAAAGAATATCATGAATAAGATAATGACGAATAAATTATCATTAGCCTTCAACAGTTGAGTTCTTGATAGAATACAATAGACTACAAGGTTTATATCAAAAACTGCAGTTAAATTCTTGAACAATGTACAGATCAATAATAGCAGCAGAATGAGCAATCTATTAGAAGAATAATGCAGACTATAATGTCCATTCGGTTCTCTTTTTAGGAAAAACATCATCAACTTTTATCATCTGAAATACCATTAGTCAAGATAATACAATTCACAGTTCCTGATCATAATCATGCAGATCAACAGTTCATCTTTGCACTACGGGCCAAAGATATTTAATATAACACCAATTGTCATGATTATACCAGATTCAGCCTTTGGTCATAATCATACCAAACAACAGTTCATCTTTGCACTACGGGCCAAAGAGAACATTCACCACGTGTCATAAAAGACACCGAACAGATGTATCGCCTTTAACCTATTATATCGCCTTTAACCTATCATCTGTTCAACAATTATATCATATATGTGCCTCTGGTCACATATATTCACAACAACTTGATTTTGGATGATTAGAATGATATAAATGATGAACAGAAGAAACAGGATAAACAATAAGTATCAGAAGTTTACTTTGTACAGATTCAAATAATATCCAAATTGTCAACATGATGTGGAGTGAAATTCAAAAATAATATTCAAGATCCACAGTTCAGAATAACGGTTACAGTTCAATAGAAAGGTTCACGTAAATAGAATGGTTCAATTAAAATGATAAAGTGCAACTATTATGGATCATATAATATTTTTAGGAATTATAGAAGCAATAGTTCCATAATAAGTTTCGATTTAGGTGTATGAAAGAAAATAATATCCCTTACCGTAGCAGGTTTGATTAACAAAAGGTGAAGAAAATTAATATTCCTTGTCATAGTAAGTTTGAATAATGGAAGATGAAAAAGATGGTATCCCTTATGAGTACAAATGAAAATAATATCACTTACGAATATGAAAGGAAATGATATTACAAACAAATATTGAATAAAAGTGTCATGTGATAATTCGAGTAAACAAATTATTTTCACAAGAGACAAATAAGAAATGAATACAAAGAGTAATTCACCAAACATACGGTAATCCGCGTAGTCAGGTTATTCTCAGAAATTAATAAGGAATGAATACGAAAGGTTATTCACCAACAGACGGTAATCCGTACCGTAAGGTTATTCCCACAATTTAATAAAAATTGAATACGAAGGGTCATTCACCAAACAGGCGGTAATCCGCGCATTAAGGTTATTCTCAGAGATTAATAAGGAATGAATACGAAAGGTTATTCACCAACAGGCGGTAATCCGTGCCGTAAAGTTATTCCCACAATTTAATTACATGGAAATAAAAGGCACGTCTTATGAGTAAGAAAGAAACAATATTATTTTCGAGAATCAAATAATGATAATCCCTTACCGTAGTAAGTTTAAATAATAGAATATGAAAGAAGATAATATTCCTTACCTTAACACGTGACTGAATATTGATTTAAATGAGGTTGATTAACTTGAACAATACACGTACACTTATAGATCTTCACAAATACTCAAGATGACTTAAGCACACTTAGAGAGAACTTTCACAAGAAGTATTTAGAGAGAGAAAGAAAGAACAAGTAAGGAAGTTTATGAAAAATCCTTAAGTTAATGCCTCTATTTATAGCCAAAAATCTTATCATAACCAAGATTTCCTAATTTAATCCAAACCGTTCATTTCAAGATAATGTTTAATCCATACCATTCATTTCATCTTTTAAGATTTCTTTAATCTAAACCATTCATTTTATATCACCTAACTTTATATTATAAACAAATAACTTTATCAATTCAATTATTCAACAATAATTCACACGTATTCATTATTATGACTAATTATTAAAAATACAGTGTAGTTGGCTCTCTAAGTTAGATATCAAGTCAATTAATTAATGAAATACAACTGTTTAAATAACACCATAATAGAGATAACAATAATGCAGAAAGTATGTAAAAGAAAGAATATGTTACTGTGTCATGACAATTATTGATTCAATAATGTGAATTACTGTGCATATACTACTGTGACAATTATCAGTTTAATAATATGAATTATTGTACATGTGACAATAAAGTCAAATATTGTACGATAACCACTTTATCAGTTTAATAATACGAAACACTGTGCAATGTCGTGTGCTACTGTGCAATACCGTGTGCTACTGTGCAATACCGTATGTTACTTGTAATACCGTATATTACTATTCTTTTACCACCGGATATTTTAACAATTAAAAGTGATAGGACCATTGACTATTTAAAAAAATTGTTTATGTCATTTTCTATATCCGATAATTGTTCTTTGTGGGGTCCACCAATGATTGGTTCGTACAGCGCCGTCGTACGAATATTCCCCGACAGAACGAATATTCCCCGACCAAACGAATATTGTCCGACGTAATATAATTTACACATAACATCCTTAACTTTTAACTTTATCAATTTAACCACTTACTGTTTCATGAACATATATATGAAGAAAAATTAAATTTTATATTTCATAAAATTCAGGGTCTTACATAATTTATAATTATATTGAATCAATTTTAAATTTAAATATATTTTAAAATTAATTTTAGAATACCCAAATTAATTAATTCTATTTTTAAACTGAAAAAGTTTTACAACATTAACTGAATTTGTCAACCAATTGCGATTAGTACAATGAACAGAAAAACTAAACAAAGTTTTTTAAAGTTTATTATCTCCCTATAATGAACAATTTCTTCCCTTCATCCTTCCTTTTACTTCTTATATATATATATATATATCAAATTATAGTTTATAGCTAAAACGAATTAACTAGGTTGGGTCGGTCCTCTGCGTAGGCTGGGCCGAGTCGGTCCTCTGCGTAGGCTGGGCCGGGCTTTTGTATAGGCCGGGCCAGACAGAACTTTTATGTCAAAATAGCAGCTTGTTCAAAGACTGTAGGCTGGACCGGCCCCGTCCGGGCTTTGACTAGGTCGGGCTTTGACCAGGCCTGGCCGACCTGTGAGCCGTAGGCTTTTTGTGCATCTCTAGGCGCAATATTCTGTCCCTAGGCCTCACTGTTGTAACTTACTGTCCTCTTTTCATTATATAAGTCATTTTAGATTTTTTCCCCAAATAATATAAGAAGTTTTATATATATTTAGAAGAAAAAAAAATTAATTATTTTTTATTTTATCCATAAAAATAGAATAATTGAGAGAGAAATGAGAAGGAGTAATTAATTAGTACATAGGTAATAATAAAATTTTAAATTAACATTAATTATATAACATTAATACTAATGAAATTTTTTAATATGTATAATTATGTTTTAAAACGATCTATATAACGGGAAAACGTGAGTATTACATTTGGCTTAAAAGGAATGCCAGAATGCATGGTGATCCTGCTAAACTCGCTTCTTTCCTAGCTTGTGAAATCATTCACATTATTAAACATAAATTATACACCTATAATATGTTTATGAAAAGGGCTAATTTAGCTGGTAGCACATGTTAATTACTAATCTAGTATAACCTTGCCTAGGGCCTGTCTTAAGATGGCCACGGTATAATTGATCTGGGGTATGCCCCATGTTTTTGTATTCTTTTTCTTTTAATATAACTTCAATTTAGCAAAAAATAAATAAAATAATAATAAATTTGAATAAATTATTATAATAAATTAGGATATTCAAAAATATATATAATTTTTGATAATCTTTCTAATAACAGATTTATGGAAAATTTTAATATTTATATTCTAAAATGTAAGAATTCTTTTATTTTAATTTAAGCTATTTTTAATTTTTTTAAAAAAAATAATGTATAATTCATTTAAATTTTAAAATTAGAATTTTTTTAATTAGTAGTATTCTATAAAAAGTAATGTTATAGTGATGGTTAAAAAAATAGATATAAAATGATACATTAAATTATAACTAATTAATATTTTATTATAAATGAACGGACTTGGTGATTACATCTAATTACAGTCATACATATTATTTTATATCTCATTTTAATAACCCAATATAATGTGACAGAAACTTGGATGCAATTCTTGTTAGAATAAATATAAGTACACAACATGGAGCACAACATGGAACACAACAGAATGATCTAAACCTTTGAAAGATAGGGCCTGACATAGAAATCCGTAGCAGGTCCCACTTTTTAATGATTAAGATGTATGTAATGTTTAAAATAATGTTTAGTTGTAGTGTGTCTAAAATTATCATTTTTGTTAATACACTTCCAACTGCTGACTGATGTTATATAAAGGGTAAAATATAATTTGCCATATGTGGTATACACTTTTTTATTTTATTTAGTCACCTATAGTTAAAAAGTCACCAAATTTATATGTGATAAATAAAAAGTTATAATTTCCCTCAAATTCATCCAAATTAACAGGGAGTGTTATCCAATTCACTCGCCCAAAAGCGAGTGCATAAGGCATCCCAACGGCTGGTTTGGAACTTTTTATCCCAACAGTGTTATTTTTCTTTTGATCATCTCTCATATCGTCCCAAGCCCTAAATCCGGACAAAAAATAAATTTTAAAACAAAAGTGAACTGTGTCAGTATTGAAAGGCTTAATTGGTAATATATATAAGAAATGATACATACTATGTATTTGCTATAAATAAAAATAGTTAAATACCATCTAATCAACTTAATATCAAATGGACGAGATTAGAATGAGAATTACATCGTCCGCTGGTCATACGCGACTTATTAAACATCAATTTTGGACAATTAGTATAACCATTGCCTTATGTATATTACATTACAATTAATTAAAACATGTTCAGAAGGGTCTTTCTACAAATCAAGTCGTTCGTTTACTCCACCTAAGAAGTGATATCAGGTCATTGCTCTCCATCGGTTTCCACTTTAGCATCCGGCGTTTAAGCTTACACTTCTCCTGAATCAATCAAATAACATCACTTGGGAACATGAGCTGCATATATGGCATTACCAACATTTGAAGAAAAAATAACAATATTAAGAGAAATGAGGACAATGTCCTCGGACTTTTCTATACCCATTTTTCAGCCTAATAGACACAGAAGAAATACCTTTAAAACTGTAAATATTTACTGAGCATGCGATTGTGTCTAGTAGACTGAAAAAGTCGGTGGATGTAATAAAAAACACTTAGGCTAAGACCAGGGGTGGCTCAAGACAATATGAGGTCTAAAGTGATATTATTTTTTTTTTGGATAATGCTAAAACGATATTTTTAATGAGGCATTTTATGTTTGGTACATTTTTCATTGACTTTTATGGTCAAATTGATCATTTTTTGAATAAATATAGTTTATTATTATTTAATATACATGTAAAAAGCCTATAAACATTATAAATTATATAAAATTTAGTACTAATCTCAATGTTTACTTTTTTTAAAATCTAAATATATATGTTTAATTGTTAATTTTAAAAATGGTCAATTTGACTACAAAAATCAATGGAGAACTTTTATTTTGGGACGGAAGGAGTATTAATAATTTTTATTTAAATGAGGTTTTTTTTTATACTGTTAATTTTTTTTTACTTATTTAATATTTGAATTGGATTATGGGCCCTAAAAAATTAATTAGCTTATATTTTTATAAGACCTCTTTATATGAATTATTTATGATGTTTAAAAATTTTGGGGCCTTCTTTGAAATGGGGCCTAAAGCGCAGACTTTTTTTTTATTAAGTTGGACCGGCCCCGGCTGAGACCTATTTTCCCAACTATCGTCTCGTTATCGGATTCGTCCACACCAGGTATTTATTTAAAAAATTAATTATAAAAAGGTAAATAAGTTACACGTGACAACAATATATGAGATGAGATAGAAGATGAGACAGGACAGTAAATTTGTACTCGCCTGAAACTGAAATAACTGATGTTGAGACTTTGGCTGTAATACGAGGCCATCTTGAACTGCAGGTAACACCGTAAAATTTATGAACTTATGATTATGGTACAAGTCATTGCATCTGATGGATTCAAATCATTTTTACCTGGAGTTGAAAAACTGCTCATTTTCAAAACATTAGACGAATCCTCAACTAAAAACGGCTTATAATATTTGTAAGAGACAAGTGGCACTTCTTCCTTCATATCAAATCCTTGCTTAATTGTAGAACTCGCAGCTTTTGGTGCATCACCTGATTCCCTGCATTAGTGAAATTATTCAAGAAAATAACTCATTAATCATTCTAAATTCTTATAAATAAAATAACCCTCGATAGCATTTCAAATGGTATAGATTAAAAATTGTTGCCTTAAAATCGCATTCGATCTCCGAAGATTGGGAATGGCTGAGTACAAACAAATAAAAAATATTAAATTAGTATAAATAGTCCAATCCCATGTATCATTTTTGCAAACAACATAATGTAGAGATTGAAGAAGAATACGATCATTACGCTGCATTACATATCGGAGTTGATGTCGTGGAAAATCTGCACTCCAACTTAGTCTGCTTAGAGCCAGCTTGTGGGAATATTGTTGGCAAGTGGTAAGTTTCTATAGAACAAGATAATAAAACATGTAAAATTAAAAACCCCTCAAAAAAAATATCATAAACTTTCATGTTTGTTAAGGTTAATGACTAGATTATGAGTCATGAGATGAGTTAAATTACATACGTACTTGTTTCAAGTTGTTCATTCGGAGTTCTGTTTCCGAAACTGAATTAGTTTTAGAGAGCTGGTGATGAAGATTTGCAGAGACACATCCAAGATGATCAACAACTGTAACTATAGCCCGACATAAGTATTCCTTAGTATTTTCGATCACCCTGTTAAGAGGAATATCAATAGAGAGAAAATGGCATTCACAAAGATTTTGTGATTAAGCTAAGCATACCATTAATTACTTTCCTCTTGGAAAATTTCTCAATTTCATTAGTATTTATTAATTTCTATGATAAAACTGATGCGGTGGAAGAGTCCAATTCAAATAGCCATTCGGGTCGGTACAACTTTAAAGTGGCATAACTTTTGATAAGAGTTATGGGGCCTATAATATATCAAACCGAAATTAGTGACGATCTTTACATGACATATAGACATATATTGTTTTAAATTCAAAAAACTTGTTTTAAGCAGTCTTATTGACGATTAAAATTTGGTCAAACTTGATTTTTTTTTTTAAAAATTCTTATCCTAATTGATGTTGGAAAGTAGTTTAGAATTATAAATACGCTTATTAGGCCTTGTGAAAAATTACATTTTATTCATCAATTGATATTATTATTTTTGTTCTCTTTTTGAACACATTATTTTTCTTGTGAATTCAAGGATTTTTTTTCTTTTGTGTTGGTACATTAATTTTCATATCATGTTTATGTTCGAGTGTTACAATCTAACTATTATTCCGCTATATCAAAAGCTATTATTGGTGAAGCCTGATTCGAACTTTAGTTTAGAAGTTATTTTAAAACTACTCAAAAGGTAATTGGGCATGTTCCTTCCGCTCTGAACCCAAATCTGGAGGGTAGTTTTATACTTTCGGGTTAAATTATAGTTTATTTTATTATGTTATATAATGGGAGATATTGCAATTGTAAGATGTACTAAATTTTCGAAAGATAGTAAAACTCCACCTCGCTGACCGTAGACTAACCTAAACGTTTGTGTGAACCATTTAAAATTAATGTCCTGATCGCAATGTTTTCAGACCCGAACCGGATATCGAACACAAAAAAAATATCGAATAGATGGGTTATCGGTTCAATTGTTATTGAACTTGTGACGTCATAAATATAAAAGTAGATATTATTAATAATTAATAAAAATTTAAAACATCTCATTTTTAATAAACTAAAATATAATGAATTTGTGTTATTACAGTATTAAAAGCGGTTAATTTTAATATTAAAAATGTTTTGGTACCAAAAACATATTAAAAAAATAATTAGAAACCGGGTTAATTTAATCGGTTTTATCAGTTGAACCACCGATTTGACCGGTGGTTAACCAATTCAATCCGAGTTTTGATCAAAATGATCCAATCGGGCCAAACCAAGCTAGAGATCGAATTGTTCCCAGTTCAACCGGACGGGCCGATCCGGCTTTCAAAACATTGCTAATTGTTTTTATTTTTATTTTTTCTTACTATTATTTGTATTGTGTTGTTATTCTCTTACTAAAACTTACAAGGATTCAAAAATAGTCCAAATGTTTAATTGTAGCCCGAGGCACAGATAAAATTTTCTGTTAAGATCTGAATAATTTAGACATCTGAATAATGTAGAGCATGTGGATATAATTTTATCTGAATGAAAAAATGTTATTTGATAATCAATTTTTTCAGATGTCTGAATAATAGTATTTTACTATTTTAACCTTATGAACAGTTGAACATTATAATTATAATAATAATAATAATTATAATAATAATAATAATAATAATAAAAATAATTATTATAAAAATAATAATAATTATAATTATAATATTAATAATAATAATAATTATAATAATACTTATTATTATAAAAATAATAATTATTATTATAAAAATAATAATAATTATATTAATAATAGTACTACTACTACTACTACTACTACTAATAATAATAATAAGGGTTTGAGTGTTGGATATAAAAGGAATTTGTTAATATTGAAGAGGATATTTTTGTCCAAGTTCATTAAGATGTTCTTCTTAATAATTTAGATTTGATTTTGTGTCTCAATCATTTAGAGACATTAAGTGAATTTTTTTTTTTTAACAAACAACATTATGTCTCTTACCGGATAAGAGGCCGACTATTAAGAGACATTCAAACCTTACAGTAAAGTCCGAACGTCCAAAGAATACAAAAATGAAAAATAGTGGTTTGGCATTAACTCACATCCGTTTCTGAGGAGCATTTAAGAAAGTAGCTTCGCAATAATCGGCAGCATGGTGTAGTTGTGAACGCAGTTCACCAAGTTCCTACGATCACAACAAGAAACAAACTAAAAAAAGTTGAAAATAAATAGACTAAAAATATATCAAAGTGAATTAAGAAAACTCATATATTGTCAAGCTTTTAGCAATATATATATATATATATATATGGTTACTAACTAACTTGGAGAGATTTGTGGAACCGTGTCTGGTGATCATCTGCTTCTGTTTCTGGATGTTGTTGAAACACAATAGTGCCCAGCATTCTCAAGCTCTTTTATATGTTGTAAAGAAAATTGAAATTAAATAAATGTTGAAATAAAGAGAAGAGAAGAGAAAATTATATATATATATATATATATATATATATATATATATATAATACTTGTGCTGCTTGCTCTATGTCTTTTTGAATTACTGAATGACTTTTGGTAGCCTGGGTCTGCTAGCCTATACGTAGGAAGATAGAGAGAGACAGAATACAGAATACAGTAGCCTCGTGAATGAATATCTCATTTTATATGAAGTGTATTCATATGGGGGGCACTAGTTGGTAAAACGTTGTATAATAACAGAACAGACAAACAGAACAGAACAGGGCAGAGCACATTAAAAGTGATACTAGTACTATTAATTCGTTTAGCAGTAATGGAGTTTTGGCATGTATGAGAAGGACAAAGTTTCACTACACCACCCGTGAGTTTGTGTTCTCTCTCTCTTTAAATACCAACCCAACCCCCTGTGCCCCACGATCAGTATATAGTGTTATAGTAGGTTTGATTGAAGGAATAAATGTGAAAATAGAATAATTTATTTTTTTGGAATGTAAAAAATTATGTTTAGCTACTCTATTGGAATAGAATAGACCATTTATATCCTTCTCAAATTTATGAATTTTATTTATTGAAGAAGATTATTAAATGACTTATTCCACCGAAAATGGAACGAATCATTCTACTATTTATTCTATTCATTCAATTCAAACGTAATATTAATGTTGATGTTTGTTTTACTTAAATTAATCCCTTTTAACATTTTGTAATTTATAACACTAAATGATAATCTTTAAAATATAAGTGAAAAGGGTATATATACACCGAATTGCTGGCATATTTTGATGTGAGTAGTCCAGAGTACAATATATAATGTACAAAGTATCATATTGCTCCAATGAAGAAAGGGAGTAAGAAAAACAAGAGAGTGGTGTATATCCCACAAGCCCAAAATATAATTTAGAACGTACTATGGTAAACTTATAATATGCAATAAAAATAGTTCAAAAGTCCCATCTTTGGATGGTGGGAGTGAATGAAAGTGTATTCTTACACTAAGTTTGGATTACATGAATGAAATTGAGAATGGAATAACTCATTCTTATGCAATGAAAACAATTGTGTTTGGTTGCTCTATTAAAATGAAATGAACCATTCTCATCCTTCTCAAATCTATAAATTTTATTCCTTGAGTGAGAGTATGGAATGACTCATTCCAGCTATAATAGAATGAATCATTTCACTCTCTATTTCATTACATGAGTTGCAACAGTTTCCTCCACCAGATACAAAATGTGGAGACACCATGTAAAGTGCTGGGAATAATTTTGCCCATCACTAGTCTCTCAACTGCCAATTAACAAACAAAAGAATTTATTTTATGATGTATTTTGTTGTAGTATAATCACTCCCTTCACAGTTCCATATCAATAGTTTCAGAGAGAGTTACAACAAAAGTATTATTGAAATAGGAGACTGAAGACACACCCCCTTTGTCTCCTACACACCTACAAAAAGAAGGGAAAAAAAAGAAATCTACAAAAGAGTTAGATTTTTAACAATTAAAACTAGACCAATAAATACATAATATCAGCAGGGAAAAACATTTGAAAGCCTTAAAAACCTTGGAAGTAGATGGTAGGCTCAAGGCTGCACATCTCAGAACTGTACATGGAAAGGTTCATAATTTTATGGCAGCCTCAAGTGTCAACGGAGATCAGGTGCTAAGTTTAAAATGCCGCTTCTATTATATTATGAAATCGATTATACAGCAACCCAGCTTCTCCGCTGCATCAATTTGTTGTAGGATTGTGTGCTGCAATTATCAAAAGTTGGTGATGACAAAATATCTCAAAAGGCTTCCAAAAAGTTCTTGAGGTGGCTGTTTAATGCTTTCATGGTCGCCATGCTTGAGCTTTACCCGAGTTTCAGTTCGAGTATCTGCACCTGCATTTTCTTTCTTGCGACGGGGTGATGGCAATTCTGGTTGACACAAGTATTTCAAAAATCAATACTATAACATCCCGTATTTTTTGTATACATTTTCTTCTCTCCTAAATAATTAATTAAAATATAAAATAGAATTCAGTTAATATTTTATCTAAGTTAAGTGTTGTGGGTCTAATTAATTTGTTAATGTTATTTAATGAAAGGTTTTATTTAATAAAATTATTATTGGGCTAGGCCTAATATAGTTTAGATTAAAAGGTATATAATTCTAATAAGGAGATGAACAATTTACATTGTTTTCCTTAACTAAGATGAAGAAGGAGAAAGAGAAGTAAACAGTTAAAAATATGGAGAATCATTGATATTGATGAGGAATCAAATTAGAATTCTTGGTTTCAAGGTAAGAATTTTATGTTTAATATTTTCTTTAATTACTTTTATTTACTCAACCATAAATATCCATTTGATTATAATTTTAAGTTAGGATTTTGTCAATCATCAATTAGGGTTCTAGATGAATATGATTTGGAGATGAATTTGAGATATTTCAACTAATTATGGTACGAATCTTTGCTTCCTTAATTTTAAATTCGCGCAAAATCTGTCTAGAATTTTCAGCATTGTTCAAAAAATTATGTTAAAATCATTTTTAGACCTATTTACTTGATTCTAAACTTTTTGAAATGGTATAAACGTTATCTACAACTTTCGTTCTTTGAGTTTTTTTAGATTACTCAAAATTGGTCGAAGCAGAACTTTTGTACAAACACTATTTTCTGTGACGAAAATCTGTCCAACATCTTATTAAATTCGTATAAAATTCATTTTCACTCTGATTTGGATGATTCTTAACAATCTAGAAAGATCTTGAAGTCCTCTAAAATGTTTTTTTTAAGTTTTCGGTAATTTTGTCGTTTTGTATATCAAAAAAGAACCTTTTTAAAATTAGTCTGAAATTAGTGTAGCAGATTTTCTGCAGCAAATTCATATTTTCAAATATCGATAACTTGATGATTTTAAATTCGATTTGAGTGTTTCTTGAGGCTAATTTAGAACTCTTGAAGTCTAGTTTTTCATACTATTTTGATATTTGAGGGGAAAAAAATCAAAATAAGGGTATTATGACGAAGATAGTGGATTGAGATCTTACATATATTTTGTCAAGTAATGGTTTTTTGAGAATTTCTTAACTTTTATGGATTATTTTAATGAGTTTATGAATATACAAGTGTATAAATTACTTATAAGTTATTTTAGTTACAAAAATAAGATTATATTATTGTAACGTTTAATATTATATTTAGTAAGTTTTGTGGCATTAGTATTTTTTAAGTTATAACGTTTCTTTATATGTTGGAGATGTTCTAATAATATTATGAATTAACTTGTGTATAAGATTTATGTATGATTTTGCGTATGATGTAAGTTTTTTTATTATATTTTGATATATATATTTGAGAGCATTGTAAGATATTCGACGTGGGTGGATTGAATCTCATGCTTCACACTCTCTCTCTACGCAGTGCAGACAGTGTAGGCATGTTGTCGATATTATGAGACACGTACAGTCATGATTGATAAGTGTAAGGTATGAAGTTTGTGTAAATTTGTGATATTGGGTGTAAGACCCCGAATTTTATGAAATACAAAATTTAATTTTTCTTCATATATATTTTTTTTGAAACAGTAAGTGGTTAAATTAACAAAATTGAAAGTTAAGGATGTTATGTGCAAATTTTATTTTGTCGGACAATATTCGCTTTGTCGGGGAATATTCGTTTGGTCGGGGAATATTCGTGCCGTACGACGGCGCCGAAATAATAAATTATTGGTGGACCCCACAACGGAATATTTGTCGGATATAGAAAACGACAGAAGTAACCTTTTTAAATAAAAATAGTCAACGGAACTGTTAAAATACCGGTGATAAAAGAATAGTAGCATACGGTAGTTTATGGTATTTTCTGTAGCACACGGTACTCTACAGTAACACACGGTATTGCATAGTGTCTCATATTATTGGTCTGATAATTGACACCGTAACTGTTACGCATCATTTCATCGATAATTGTCACTGCATAATATTTTATATTATCAATTCAATAATTATTGTTACACAGTATTTTGCATTATTGATTTAATAATTGTCATTACACTGTATTTTATATCATTGAGTCAATAATTGTTGTTGCACTGTTTTTAAAATTATTGAACCTAATAATTGTCACAGTAACATATGCACAGTAATTCACATTATTGAATCAATAATTGTCATTACACAGTAACGTATGCTTTATTTTACATTATTGTTATCTCTATTATGATGTTATTTAAACAGTTGTATTTCATTAATTTATTGACTTGATATCTAAGAGCTAACTATACTCTATTTATAACAATTAGTCATAATAATTGAATTGATAAAGTTATTTGTTTATAATATAAAGTTAGGTGATTATTAGGTGATATGAAATGAATGGTGTAGATTAAAGTGTGAATTATTGTTGAATAATTAAATTGATTTGTTTATAATATAAAGTTAGGTGATTATTAGGTGATATGAAATGAATGGTGTAGATTAAAGATAATATAATATTTGAAATGGATGGTGTAGATTAAAAGATGATCTTTAAATGAATGGTTTAGATTAAATGAATGATAAGATTTTTGGCTATAAATAGAAGCCTTAACTTAAGGATTTTTCATAAACTTCCTTACTTGTTCTTTCTTTCTCTCTCTAAATACTTCTTGTGAAAGTTCTCTCTAAGTGTGCACAAGTCATCTTGAGTATTTGTGAAGATCTATAAGTATACGTGTACTGTTCAAGTTAATCAACCTCATTTAAATCAATATCCAGTCACGTGTTGAGGTAAGGGATACCATCTTTTTCATCTTCCATTATTCAAACATACTATGGTAAGGGATTATCATTATTTGATTCTCGATAATAATATTGTTTCTTCCTTACTCATAAGACGTGCCTTTTATTTCCATGTATTAAATTGTGGGAATAACCTTACGGAGCGGATTGCCGCCTGTTGGTGAATAACCTTTCGTATTCATTCATTATTAATCTCTGAGAATAACCTTACGGAGCGGATTGCCGCCTGTTTGGTGAATAACTCTTTGTACTCAAATTCTATTAAATTGTGGGAATAACCTTACGGAGCGGATTGCCGCCTGTTGGTGAATAACCTTTCGTATTCATTCATTATTAATCTCTGAGAATAACCTTACGGAGCGGATTGCCGCCTGTTTGGTGAATAACTCTTTGTACTCAAATTCTATTAAATTGTGGGAATAACCTTACGGAGCGGATTGCCGCCTGTTGGTGAATAACCCTTTGTATTAATTTCCTTCACCTTTTGTTAATCAAACCTGCTACGGTAAGGGATATTATTTTCTTTCATACTCCTAAATCGAAATTTATTATGGAACTATTGCTTCTATAATTCCTGAAAATATTATATGTTCCATAATAGTTGAACTTCATTATTTCAACTGAACCTTCCTATTTACGTGAACCTTTCTATTGAATTGTAACCGTTATTCTGAACTGTGGATCTTGAATTTCACTCCACATCATGTTGACAATTTGGACATTATTTGAATCTGTACAAAGTAAACTTCCGATACTTATTGTTATCCTATTTCTTCTGTTCATCATTTATATCATTCTAATCATCCAAAAATCAAGCTGTTGTGAATATCTGTGGCCGGGGGCACAGATGTGATATATTTGTTGAACAGATGATAGGTTAAAGGCGATATAATAGGTTAAAGGCGATACATCTGTTCGGTGTCTTTTATGGCACGTGGTGAATGTTCTCTTTGGCCCGTAGTGCAAAGATGAACTGTTGTTTGGTATGATTATGACCAAAGGCTGAATCTGGTATAATCATGACCGTTGGTGCTATATTGAATATCTTTGGCCCGTAGTACAAAGATGAACTGTTGATGTGCATGATTATGATCAGGAACTGTGAATTTGTATTATCTTGACTAATGATATTTCAGATGATAAAAGTTGATGATGTTTTTCCTAAAAAGAGAACCGAGTGGACATTATAGTCTGCATTATTCTTCTAATAGATTACTCATTCCGCTGCTATTATTGATCTGAACGTTGTTTAAGAATTTAACTGCAGTTTTTGATATAAACCTTGTAGTCTATTGTATTCTATCAAGAACTCAACTGTTGAAGACTAATGATAATTTATTCGTCATTATCTTAGTCATGATATTCTTTACTGGGCTATTTGAGCTCACCCTTTCTTTTGTTCCATTGTTTTTCAACAGGAGATGAAAACATAACAGGGTCTAGCCGGGGAATGGAGTGAGGGTCCGAGGAATAGTTATCATAGTCTTCACGTTTTGTAAAATAGTGTGGCAATAATAGTGAAGACTTAGTTGTGTATTATTATACACTGTATTGTTGTACGTTGTGCTTTGTTGTAATAATTTTGTTGTAGCCTTTTGACGACTCAAGTTTGGGCTGTGTGGGCCCAGATTTGGGGGCGTCACAGTTGGCATCAGAGCTTAGGGATATGGTCTTTAATGGAGATCTGGGGTTAGAACTAGGAGGGGAGAGACGAATAGAATCAATCACTAGTGTGTCCTACCTAAATTAGATTTATTTTTTATCTAATGAATCGATTTGAATGTAGGAACATGAAGAGATGAGTCAGTTTATTTGAACTAACATTTATTTTGTGACCACAGTTAATTATGGCATCTGGAAATCAGGAGGTTAATTATGAAATTACCGAAACAAATGTAGCTGCAAAACAAGAGGCGACGAATAATCTTCTTACAAACTCAGAGTTGAATCATTTGCCTAAGGCAAAAATTATGCGTGTTCTATCCAGTAAGGATGAAGGTGAAAGCTCTGCTACAGTCGTTCCAGATCCATTCTTAGAAGCAATTAAAGGAAGTAACGAACTTGCGGAAATTATTGCCTTTAATTTACTCACTAATTGGGAGAGTGATATCACATGGTTATGCTCTATAACAAAGGATCAGAATATATGGACTTTTCATATTAGTCTTTGGGATTTATGGTGTTCCAGCTATGATTTTCAAGATTATTTAAAAATGATGTTTCTATACTTTTGGGCGTTACAATTTAGAGGAATTCAGGTTAAGTTAGTCACTATCGTGGAAACTGCAGTCTATCGAAAATACTATTTTAATGGAAATCATTGGTACCTTACTACTGATGAAGTTGATGAACCCGAGAAACAGTTTGCTAGAAAATTATTCAGTGGTATTCCCATGGTTGAAATACGTGAAGATCCGAATGAAGTATTCGGGATTCGATTTGACGATAACAGTCAAGAAACCGAATGAGGTGATAACCGGTAAGCTATTCATAAATTCTCGTGAAGTCTATGTCATATTAGATACTGACTCTATCCACTCTTTTATCTCACCTATATGTACTCAACGTTTAAATTTGACTATTGAAAACTTAAATCTTGTCTTATCAGTTGAAACCTCATTGGGAGAAATACCTATTACATTTACTATCTATAAATCTTGCCTAGTTCAAATCAACAACCTCACATTACCTGTTGACCTTATTTCTTTGGAGATGCGTGAATTTGATGTGATTTTAGGAATTGATTGGGTGACTACCCATCATGCTAAAATTGATTGTTTTCATAAGATTATTAGTTTTCATATTCCTAATCAACCTGTCATGCAAATTCAAGCAACTAAACCATTGAAATCTATAACTGTTATTTCTAGCCATAAAGCCATCCGTTTATTGAAAAACGGATGTCACTCATGTCACTGATTTGAACAAAAACACGTCAAACTTAAATAATATTCCCATTGTTAATGAGTTTCCTGACGTTTTTTCTGAGGAACTTTCTGGCTTACCCCAAACCGTGAAATTGAATTCTGTATCGATCTTGAACCCGGCACTAAGCCCATTTTTAAAGTCCCATACCAAATGGCTCCCATAGAACACCAAGAGTTGAAAGTTTAATTACTAGATATCGGTATCATTCATTCTAGTACAAAACTTATATCGAGCGAGGAATGCGAGAAGAGTTTTCAAGAACTCAAGAGGAGACTTGTTTCAGCTCCTGTTCTGACCATACCATCAGGATCAGGAGAATTTGTTATCTACAACGATGCTTCTGGCAAAGGTCTAGGCTGTGTCCTTATGCAACATGGAAAGGTTATAGCCTATGCCTCTCGACAACTCAAAGATTATGAGAAAATTTATCCTACTCATGATCTAGAGTTGGCAGCAGTCGTTTTCGCGTTGAAGATCTGGAGACACTACTTGTACGGAGAAAAAGTGGATATCTATACGGATCATAAAAGTCTCAAGTATTTCTTCACCCAGAAGGAACTCAACATGCGACAACGACGTTGGCTTGAACTGTTAAAGGATTATGACCACACAATCCAGTATCACCCGGGAAAGGCGAACGTTGTAGCTGACGCTTTGAGCAGAAAATCTTATGCAAGTACAAGTGCACTGCTGACAACACAAAAGTGTATTTTGTACGACTTGCAAAAGATGGAGATAGAGCTAAAGACACCAGGGACCCACTCGAAGATTGCTCACGTGCGAGTAGAACCAACTTTAATCAATAAAATTAAAGCTGCTCAAGCTACCGATCCAGAACTGATAAACATGATAAAGAAAGTACAAGAAGGTGCCATTCCCGAAGCAAGAATCGACGAGAAAGGAATACTTCGAGTCAACTCTCGACTATGTGTTCCTAACAATCCTGAATTAAAGCATAAAATCATGATGGAGGCACACAACATGCCGTTTACAATCCACCCAGGAGGTACCAAGATGTATCGAGATCTTCGACATACATTTTGGTGGAACAATATGAAAAGAGAGATTGCGGAGTTTATCTCAAGGTGCCTAACTTGTCAACGTGTCAAGGCAGAGCATCAAGTTCCTAAAGGTCCATTACAATCACTTGAAGTTCCCGAATGGAAGTGGGAACACATCAATATGGACTTCGTGACGGGTCTTCCAAAAGTTTCTCAAGGCTTAGATGCAATTTGGGTGATCGTAGATAGATTGACCAAATCTGCTCATTTCTTGCCTATACGAGAAAACTTTTCACTTGAACGTCTTGCCGGTATGTACATAAATGAGATCGTGAGATTGCATGGCATGCCAGTTTCCATAGTTTCTGATCGAGATCCTAGATTCACTTCACGCTTTTGGATCAATCTACAAAAAGCTATGGGCACTGAACTACGTTTTAGTTCTGCATACCATCCTCAAACGGACGGACAATCGGAAAGGACGATCCAGACCCTCGAAGATCTTTTGAGACTTTGTGTATTAGACTTCAAAGGAAGTTGGGATAAGTACTTGTCGTTGGTGGAATTTTCTTACAACAACAGTTACCAAGCAAGCATAGGCATGGCTCCATTCGAGGCATTGTATGGAAGGAAGTGTCGCTCTCCAATATGTTGGAATGAGGTAGGAGAAGCAAAATTGTTGGGACCCGAGTTGGTACGCTTGACGACCGAAAAGATCCAAATGATCCGACAACGAATACAGACCGCACAAGAACGACAAAAGAGTTATGCTGATCTTCATCGGAGAGACGAAAGTTTCAACGTCGGAGATCATGTATTCTTACGTGTTTCTCCATGGAAAGGGGTTACGAGATTCGGAAAGAGAGGAAAGTTCAACCCTCGATTTATTGGCCCATTTGAAATCCTCGATCGAATAGGAACCGTAGCCTACAGACTAGCCCTACCACCAAGTATGTCTCGCATCCATAACGTTTTTCACATATCTATGTTACGTAAATATGTGAAGGACCCAAACCACGTCATTGAGTTAGAACCAGACGTTATAGCAGAGGATTTAACATACGAGGAGGTACCTGTTAAGATCCTGGATAAGAAGGAGCAGATCCTACGCTCAAAGGTTATACCTCAAGTTAAGGTTTTATGGAGGAACCAAGATACTGAGGAAATGACCTGGGAGCTAGAATCTGAGATGAAATCTAAGTATCCTTACCTCTTCGATATGTCAGGTACGTCAATTTCGGGGACGAAATTTCATAAGGAGGGGAGGTTGTAAGACCCCGAATTTTATGAAATACAAAATTTAATTTTTCTTCATATATATTTTTTTTGAAACAGTAAGTGGTTAAATTAACAAAATTGAAAGTTAAGGATGTTATGTGCAAATTTTATTTTGTCGGACAATATTCGCTTTGTCGGGGAATATTCGTTTGGTCGGGGAATATTCGCGCCGTACGACGGCGCCGAAATAATAAATTATTGGTGGACCCCACAACGGAATATTTGTCGGATATAGAAAACGACAGATGTAACCTTTTTAAATAAAAATAGTCAACGGAACTGTTAAAATACCGGTGATAAAAGAATAGTAGCATACGGTAGTTTATGGTATTTTCTGTAGCACACGGTACTCTACAGTAACACACGGTATTGCATAGTGTCTCATATTATTGGTCTGATAATTGACACCGTAACTGTTACGCATCATTTCATCGATAATTGTCACTGCATAATATTTTATATTATCAATTCAATAATTATTGTTACACAGTATTTTGCATTATTGATTTAATAATTGTCATTACACTGTATTTTATATCATTGAGTCAATAATTGTTGTTGCACTGTTTTTAAAATTATTGAACCTAATAATTGTCACAGTAACATATGCACAGTAATTCACATTATTGAATCAATAATTGTCATTACACAGTAACGTATGCTTTATTTTACATTATTGTTATCTCTATTATGATGTTATTTAAACAGTTGTATTTCATTAATTTATTGACTTGATATCTAAGAGCTAACTATACTCTATTTATAACAATTAGTCATAATAATTGAATTGATAAAGTTATTTGTTTATAATATAAAGTTAGGTGATTATTAGGTGATATGAAATGAATGGTGTAGATTAAAGTGTGAATTATTGTTGAATAATTAAATTGATTTGTTTATAATATAAAGTTAGGTGATTATTAGGTGATATGAAATGAATGGTGTAGATTAAAGATAATATAATATTTGAAATGGATGGTGTAGATTAAAAGATGATCTTTAAATGAATGGTTTAGATTAAATGAATGATAAGATTTTTGGCTATAAATAGAAGCCTTAACTTAAGGATTTTTCATAAACTTCCTTACTTGTTCTTTCTTTCTCTCTCTAAATACTTCTTGTGAAAGTTCTCTCTAAGTGTGCACAAGTCATCTTGAGTATTTGTGAAGATCTATAAGTATACGTGTACTGTTCAAGTTAATCAACCTCATTTAAATCAATATCCAGTCACGTGTTGAGGTAAGGGATACCATCTTTTTCATCTTCCATTATTCAAACATACTATGGTAAGGGATTATCATTATTTGATTCTCGATAATAATATTGTTTCTTCCTTACTCATAAGACGTGCCTTTTATTTCCATGTATTAAATTGTGGGAATAACCTTACGGAGCGAATTGCCGCCTGTTGGTGAATAACCTTTCGTATTCATTCATTATTAATCTCTGAGAATAACCTTACGGAGCGGATTGCCGCCTGTTTGGTGAATAACTCTTTGTACTCAAATTCTATTAAATTGTGGGAATAACCTTACGGAGCGGATTGCCGCCTGTTGGTGAATAACCTTTCGTATTCATTCATTATTAATCTCTGAGAATAACCTTACGGAGCGGATTGCCGCCTGTTTGGTGAATAACTCTTTGTACTCAAATTCTATTAAATTGTGGGAATAACCTTACGGAGCGGATTGCCGCCTGTTGGTGAATAACCCTTTGTATTAATTTCCTTCACCTTTTGTTAATCAAACCTGCTACGGTAAGGGATATTATTTTCTTTCATACTCCTAAATCGAAATTTATTATGGAACTATTGCTTCTATAATTCCTGAAAATATTATATGTTCCATAATAGTTGAACTTCATTATTTCAACTGAACCTTCCTATTTACGTGAACCTTTCTATTGAATTGTAACCGTTATTCTGAACTGTGGATCTTGAATTTCACTCCACATCATGTTGACAATTTGGACATTATTTGAATCTGTACAAAGTAAACTTCCGATACTTATTGTTATCCTATTTCTTCTGTTCATCATTTATATCATTCTAATCATCCAAAAATCAAGCTGTTGTGAATATCTGTGGCCGGGGGCACAGATGTGATATATTTGTTGAACAGATGATAGGTTAAAGGCGATATAATAGGTTAAAGGCGATACATCTGTTCGGTGTCTTTTATGGCACGTGGTGAATGTTCTCTTTGGCCTGTAGTGCAAAGATGAACTGTTGTTTGGTATGATTATGACCAAAGGCTGAATCTGGTATAATCATGACCGTTGGTGCTATATTGAATATCTTTGGCCCGTAGTACAAAGATGAACTGTTGATGTGCATGATTATGATCAGGAACTGTGAATTTGTATTATCTTGACTAATGATATTTCAGATGATAAAAGTTGATGATGTTTTTCCTAAAAAGAGAACCGAGTGGACATTATAGTCTGCATTATTCTTCTAATAGATTACTCATTCCGCTGCTATTATTGATCTGAACGTTGTTTAAGAATTTAACTGCAGTTTTTGATATAAGCCTTGTAGTCTATTGTATTCTATCAAGAACTCAACTGTTGAAGACTAATGATAATTTATTCGTCATTATCTTAGTCATGATATTCTTTACTGGGCTATTTGAGCTCACCCTTTCTTTTGTTCCATTGTTTTTCAACAGGAGATGAAAACATAACAAGGTCTAGCCGGGGAATGGAGTGAGGGTCCGAGGAATAGTTATCATAGTCTTCACGTTTTGTAAAATAGTGTGGCAATAATAGTGAAGACTTAGTTGTGTATTATTATACACTGTATTGTTGTACGTTGTGCTTTGTTGTAATAATTTTGTTGTAGTCTTTTGACGACTCAAGTTTGGGCTGTGTGGGCCCAGATTTGGGGGCGTCACATTGGGTAGTATTGTGTTATATGTCTTGTAAGCCCGTATAAGTTTATGATATTATGTAGCATTGTGATATGTGTCTTGCAAGCCCGTGTAAGTTATTTGATGACTACCAATTTCTAGATAAGCGAAAAGGTGTGACTCATATTTTTAATATGGCTCCGATGTAAGTTGCTCTCTTATATATATGTGTAAGATATGATTTCGTATGTTTTGTGAGCTGTAAAATTATGAGTAAGTTTGAGTAAGTGTGAGTAAGTTAATGTAAGTAAAGTATGATTTGATAGGTATCTTACTTTCATTAAATTATTTGATAGTATCTAAGTTGTAAATGGTGAGAATATATTTAGAAAGTATATTATTTAGTAATTTTTAAATATCTTACATTTTTCATATTTGGGATAAGATTGTATACTTTGCATGTGAGAAGAAGATTAAGTTATGTACTAATACTATGAAAGACATTTTATTTTAGTAAGTTGTAAGAATAATATATATTTATCTCTAGCAAAACATATGATTTGCCCACCGAAGTTGACACATTTTATTTAATACACCACTGAACTTTTAATTTTACAAATTATCACATTAAACTAATTAAAATAAATAAATTAGGTCATTCCATCAAATTAGATGGATGGAAATTAACTTTTCCCTACATGACTCTTTTTTAAAAACACAAAAAATAACATCGATAATTTTTTAAAATACAAAATAAAATAAATTTTAAAAAATACAAATAAAATTAAAATAATATTGAAAAAATTCAAATAAAATTGAAAAATAATAATATAAAATTCAAAAAAAAATATATTTTTTCAAAAGAAATAAATTCAAAAACTACAATAAAAAATAAAATAAAGAAATTTTAAAAATACAAATTAAATTAAAATGAACTTGAAAAATTACATTAAAAAATTTAAAAATAAAATAATAAAATTTTGAAAATATAAAATAAATTTTAAAATTAAATTATTAAAAACACTTAATAAAATTGAAAATTACAATAAAAAAATTTAAAAATGATAAATTTTTTTAAATACAAAATAAAATAAAAATAAAAAAATACAAAATAAATTTGAAAAATTATAATATAAAATTCAAAACAAAATAATAAATTTTTAAATCAAATAAAATTAAAATAACTTGGAAATCACAACAAAAAATTTAAAACAACATAATAAAATTTTAAAAATACAAATTAAATAAAAATGAACCTGAAAAATTATAATAAAAAAATTAAAAATAAAATAATAAATTCTTGAAAGTAAAAAAAAATTGAAAATATAATTTTTTTTTTTATTAAAAGTACTTAATGAAATTCAAATAAAATTGAAAATTACAATAAAAAAAATTAAAATGCTACTTTTTTTAAAATAAAAATATTCAAAATAAAAATTAATTTTATATTTTCATAAAAAAAAAATTATTTTCAATTTTTTTAACTTTATTTTTAATTTTTGTATTTTAATTTTTCATGTTCATTTTAATTTAATTTATATTTTAAAATTTTTATTATTTTGTTTTAAATTTTTGTTGTAATTTCAAAGTTATTTTAATTTATTTGATATAAAAATTTATTATTTTTTTTTGAATTTTATATTATAATTTTTCAAGTTTATTTTGCATTTCTTTATTTTAATTTTCTCTTCTTTTTTTTAAAATTTATCATTTTCAATTTTATTAAGTCTTTTTAATAATTTATTTTATATTTTCCCAATTTTATTATTTTATTTAAAAAAAATTTATTGTAGTTTTTCAAGTTCATTTTAATTTAATTTGTATTTTTCAATTTATTTTATTTTATTATTTTATTTTTGTTGCGTTTTTCAAATTTATTTATTTTTATTTTTTTTAAATATTTTTTTTAATTTTATATATATATTTTAAATTTTTCAATTTTATTTGGATTATTTTAATTTTATTTGTATTTTAAAAAATTAATTTTAATTTTATTTTATATTTTTAAAAATAAATCATGTCATTTTTGTATGTCATTTCCATGTCATTTTGGGTAATTTTTTGTTGTTTTTAAAAAAAAAAAGTTTCATCGGAAAAACTTAACTTCCATCCATCTAATTTGACGGAATGACCCAATTTATTTTTTTAAAATTAGTTTAATGTGGTAATTTATAAAATTAAAAGTTCAGTTATATATTAAGTAAAATGTGCCAACTTCAATGGACAAATTATATGTTTTGCCATTTATCTCTTCTTTTCAAATAAGAAAATATGATAAGTTGTTGCATTTGATTCATAATATTCTCAAATAATATATTTACTCTCATTCGTTCATTTCCTTTACGTTTGTTTGTATCCGTATACGAGTTTTTTACTCATTGCCAATTCTTTTCTATTTCTCTCGGCAAGTAACACAACTTAGTTGGGATTGAGATTTTGTACATGAGAGTTACACTGCAAGAGTTGGCTATTACCTTAACTTTTATTTTGGAGTTATTAGATATAATTAATGTTGATTACTTTGTTGTTAGTTTTGGACCCTTATTTTAGAGATTTGATAGTATAATAAATGAGGTTTTTATTTGTTTCAATACTTTTATTGAAGTGGTATTAGCATGTGTAAGTCAAGTGATAGGCCCCACGGGGTGAGGGACGTAACAGATACATAATTTAAGTCAAATGTAATTTAAACAAAATCTGAAAGGCATATATACCTCAACATGAAACATAAACATATTTGATAAATGTCCAAGTAAACTGCTTTAGCATATGTGAGTTGTCATGTCGTATGCAACAAAGAACTAGAATATATAGATTATATACGTTTACATTAATATGTACTTTTCGTGCTCGAGATGTCCCAAAATTACTACTTTCAAACCAGTGCACCGAATATAGTTGTAGTCTTAAGTTTTGATTTTGGCCTTTCCTCGACCATTTTGATTTTTAAAATGCGACGTTATGAACTATCATTTTGGGGGTAGAGATGTTATTTACAAGCTTCATTAAGCAAGAATTATGTACATGTAAAACATTCACCTACCACTCGGTGCATTGGTTACCCTCGCAAAGGTTTATATCAAAGGTTAATAAGGTAAAATCAAGCACAAACTTGTCTGGGTCAAGTACTAAAAGAGGCTCAAATGATGAGCATAATAGAGACGTTCATACTCATAATTATCATGACGTCACGTCGAGACGCATCAATAGTTGACCGTCAGGACGCTTAGGTGATAAGGCGTCCGCCATGGCATCTGTATAGCGATAAATTGTTAATAATGTTTAATTTATACATTATTTATTTTACTTAAAAATTATATTGAACAATAAAATTTTGTATATATTAAAACTCAAAATATAATAACTAACACTATAAAATATACTTAGAAACACAATTATATAAATAATTCATAATCAAAATTCAAAAATAAAACACTTAACATTAAAAACTATTAGAACAAATCAACAAACACTACGTAAAAAATAAAAAATTAACTAATTCAATACCCATCACACATTACAAGTCCAATAAGTAATAAAATTATAACACATTACAAGTCCATGGGTAAAAAATAACTTGGTCAATTAACTTGGGCTAGCTACCAAAGAGTGAGCCTTGACAGTTTAACGTCCAAGGCGTCACCTTGTCCTTCTTTAGCGCTAGTATTATGTCTAGACGACACCATGACAACTATGATAATACTTCATAACTGGCGTGTATACGTGTATCGTTATATTTTGACCGACTTAGGATCTTAAATTCCATTATATATCATGTCCCCATTTAATACATTTAATACTGTACCTTCATTTGTGCTGGCCATATCTTGCCTTGTCATGCATGACTTAGCACGTGTAATGCACAACCATGTTCCTTCCTCTTCAGAATCCCGTTCGCATACCAATGGAATATGCCAGTGGCCTTTCTCCGACTCCTGTAAGGCAATCAAATTACTTCAGAATATATCCATGTCTCTTTTTACTTGGTCTAAAGAACATATTGTGTGTGCTTGTGCGTGCACGCCAATGCGCTGTTTATCATTCTTAGACATTGTTAAGTTCATTATATGCATATGTTTCCTATTGATCATTCACTCAGTTTACAAAGCAGACAAGGAACTAAGCAATACTAACCTGAATTACAAAAGAACATGGGGGATGCATGAGAAATACAGGACCTATATCTGAAAAACTAAACTGCACCTGACATGCAGAGAAGCAAGATACCTCATTATTAATTTAGCAGGAAAAAAAAAAGAAAAAAAAAGATGCCTCATTAGCTTAAATAGTATATCATAGAGATAATATGCAGAAAGAATCCTCCAGATAAACTCCAACAATCTTTTATTAATAAAAATTGAAGAATAGGAAGCTTTCGGTTCTACAGAATCAATCAGTTAATAATCGAACGAGTTTGATGATGGGCCAAAGATTATTTACTAAAAGGATATTGTGAAAAGCAGTAGATCATTGACATCCTGTAGCATGGTTCTGTAATTACTAACCTGATGCCTTTCTTTCCATTTGGGGAAGAAATCATTCCCTAAAAGTTGAAATAAATGGTCTCTCATCTCGTCATTGGTTATAAGTAAGCTCTTACACTACAGCTGCATACAACCAGTACCTGAGGAGCAGGTTATCACCCTAATTGAAATTCAAATGCAGAATGAAGGGCATAAATTAGCCACTGAATTTGAAACAATAACATGTATAAGAATGTGAGGTTTGGGTGGATTAAGTTGGCTCCGCAAATCTTTAAAATATATTTATCAGTTCTCACCAATCATCATTTGATCCTGTAGGTGTTGCATATAGTGCATCAGCATTCTTCCATTTCTCAATCAGTGCCTTATTGACTGGTTCATCCATCTTGTCTCCCGTAATACGTCTATTATGCAAGACAATGACAGCCATTTCTTTGAAGTTAGCCTCTGGCGTATCCCATTCACAGTAGCATTGACCTAAAGATTCCATCACCCAAAAAAAATGGCACAATTATGAGCTCTGAGAAATGGAAAGAAAATATTTAAGTTTTATTTATCACATGTATAACTAAAGTCACTAAATAACATGCCTTGGGAGGTCGAAATCTTTTTTAGCTGTAAAGGTCCACATATGTGAAAGTAGTATGCCCTCAAGCCAATCACATTTGATGTGATAAGCATATACTTTGTAATCTTATTTATTTATTAATAAAAGTATCAAGGCATTTCTTTATTCATGATTAATTACTTGAATTAATCAAATGGATAAACTCATAGTTTTCGAGCAATGCTTTTAGAACCATGATGAGGATTATGCTAATGATATCTAAATTCAAGATAGCTCAAAACTAAAATTGTTCCTAATCGTTGTATCACTAAAAAGGGGATTAGTAGATCCGGATAGATTGGTACATACTATGCTTGCTCTTATGAAGAGGGTGATTGATCTCATAATCATTTGTGTAGAGACACTAAAGCAGGTATGTAGGTGCCTATTAGAGAATAAGTTCGCTGAACGTGACTCGCTCAAGGAACACCTAATGGAGTTTTACTCGTATGTCAATAGGAGTTCCTTATGTGATAGTCGTACAAGTGATCTTTAGACTTGAGATCATCTTAGTATCTTGTGTGTACTAAGTTATACTTTGACATATTCCTTAAGACCTATTGGTATATCAAAGGATGTGCTTGGGTATAATAAGGTACACATGGAGATAGATGAATGGTCAACAAAGGATCTACCACTTCCAGTAAAGGGAGAGAATGTCCTATGCGATTCAATAAGTGACAACTCAGAAATCCCTGGCCAGGGTTGGATGAAATTAGAAAGGAGTTTCTAATTTACATTAACTAGAGTTGTGTATTTGTGAATTGAAATGCATATAATAAATAAGACTTGACAGAAATTCCGTGTCTTATATTTGATTGGGACATTGTATGGTAGAAGGATTGAATTGTACGGTAACTATTTGCTGAAAGGTTCTTTTACGATTAAATGTTGAAATCTATATTATCTGGAAAGTCGACTAATCGCTAAGGGGGCTTACCCTTATTGTGGAATAATTATTTATTCTGAATTAAAGAGTTAATTCGTAATAAATGAATTAGAATTGTTCTAATTTATTTATTATACAACCGGTTTAATATGGAGAACCTAATGGGTCACATCGCAAAAGAGTAATATTTATTTTAGAAGTGGATGACATACTTGTAATAATAAATTAAGTATATTTAATTTATACTATGGTGATAGAATAAATTAAATAGTTTAATATTTATAATTTAGTATTTTAGAAATACTAATTATAAATTAATAAGAGGAGTCTTATTATTATTATTATTATTACTATTATTATTATTACTAGTATTATTATTTAGTTCCTAAATGGTTTAGGAATTAATTAATAAATAGTAATATTATTATTAAATAATTAAGTTCCTAAAGAATTTAGGAATTATAATTATAATAATTAATTAAGTTACTAAATGGTTTAGTAATTAATTAATAAGTAGTAATATTATTATTAGTAAATAATTAAGTTCCTAAATAGTTTAGGAATTATAATTATAATAATTAATTAAGTTACTAAATGGTTTAATAATTAATTAATAAGAAGTACTCTCATTATTAAATAATTAAGTTCCTAAATGGTTTAGGAATTGTAATTAATTAATTTAGTTCCTAATTAAATTGGGAATTAAATTAAAACCCTAATCCTAAATAGTTTAGGAGGGTTGACTAAATCTATAAATAAGAGGAGTCTTATCATAGATCAAGGTTACACACTTTTTCATTAGATTAGAGAGAGTACTCCATAATTCTCTAGATCTAAGAGTTAGAGAGAGAGAGAGAGAGAATTAGGGCTAGCCACCCATGGTTTAGAGAAACCAAGATCCACTTCTTTAATTCATAGATCTCTTGGTGGATCACCTCTAGAGGCTCAACACTTGGGGAGCTAATATTGATTCGTGGAATCTAATCGGTGAATTTGAAGAAGAACATGAAGGATTAAAGGGAGATGAACTTGTACCCGTGGAAGCTTTGTTCTACAAAGGTATAAATTCTTTTATCCTTCCTCAATTAATAATAGTCGCATAAGAAAGATCCGGGTTATTGGTTTGTACAAAAATTTTAAAATCTGATTTTTATTGCTTCCGTTGCGCTTATATAATATGATTATATGTATGCCATATTTTTGCAAACCAACAGTGGCATCAAGAGCCAAACTTATGCGAATTATTAATTGTTTTAATTTCATATATGTATGAGTATGTATTTAGAATAATTTATTGGGCATAATTTATTGTATAAAATTATTATTATTATTATTATTATTTATGTGAATTGGATTCACAGGTGGATTATATAATGATATCTATTGTATAATTACCGAAATTGATGTCGGATATATAATTACCGAATTTGTGGCTATTTTGATGTTCATTGTTTTCGGTAATACATCACTGTACAGCAATTTTCGGATTTGGCAGCAACTAAAGCAAGCTTTCGGTATTGATATATATTATATATATAAAATAAACAAGCTTCTCGGTTTTGGAAAAGCACCTTCTCGGTTTTGATGAATTGTTTCGGTTGGTATTAACAAGCAACATGGATTCGGATGGGTGGCTTTATTGTATAAAGTTGTTGTCCCAATTTGAATGTCACTAATAAGGCAACGTCTTTTGGTTTTGTAATATATATATATATATATATGTACTGGCCGCACCTTTTGGTTATCAATAAAAGCAGCATGTATATATATATATATATATATACCGAAACAAATTTGGTTATTCACTGTACGACAATAAATTACCAAATAAGCCGGCATGTTTTCGATTAGTATATATATATTATAAATTTATATGATATATTTATAATATATATTAATTAGCCAAATAGTTTGGTAATTTTATGTAGATTTTAAAATTTCAAAATAAAAGAGTTTATTTTGGGTAATTTTAAAATAATAAAAATAAATAGTTTATTTTTTTTTATAATAATTTTATAATTAAAATAAAAGGTTTATTTTAAACATGAAATTGGATTTCATGCAACTTTAAATTGCCTATTAAATGATACCAATACATATATGGAATGATTTATTTAATTCATGAGATGAATATTATTTATTAATATATATGTTGATATATATGATAATAAATGGGATTGATTATGGACTATTGACCAATGTGATTGGATTTAATTTTAATTAAATGCATGAATGAATGAGTTTTAATAAATGGGGTCTGCATACCTCGTCTTTCTAATTTTTCTTATATATAATTCTATCTCTCTCCTATGTACTTCCCTTTGACTGTTGATCAAGGTTTCTATTTATTGTAAATAATTTGTAATATGATTAGTTAGAATTATTTTGAAGAATTGGAGCAAAGAAGCAAGGAGCGCATGAAGACCCGTTTGTAATGAAGCCCGAATTTAAATGTAATAGTTACATTTAATTTAATTTATTCTTGCACCCTAGGTTTGACCAATTGATTTATTTGGTGGCTCAAATAAATCAAATTAGAATAAAAATTCATAATCAATCCAAGTAGAATATAGTATTCTATATGTGCATGCTTAATATATATTTGTTATATATTATTCAAACATGCTTCGCATGTTAATTAATATAACGCGTATTTTATATATATATATATATATATATATATATATATATATATATATATATATATGTGTGTGTGTGTGTGTGCATGCGCGCTAAACAAGATGAGACAATTAATATTAACAAATCCCTCATGATGTAGAATAAATATTATTTATAAAATGAATTAAAATGTTTAATTCATGAATTAAAGGAGTTTAATTCAATTAAATAAAATTAGAATTGTTCTAATTTATTTATTCTACTACTCATAATATTAAGTTGTAACGTTCAAAGATATTTATCAAAATATCGAACGTCGCCTTCTAGCATGGTAAAACGATAGTGTATCAAATACTCGATATAGTTTGTTGTGCACACACAAGGCTCATATCGATTATTTGAGATGTTGTTTTATCACATTTGATGCTTATAAAAGAATTGAACATTACTGTTTTGTTGTGCACACACAAGGGCGGTATTTTTCTCTTCACTTATATGGAAGTGCTAGGTTTGACTTAACTTAGATAATTTTGATTTGGATGTGCACACACATGATCATAATAATCTAAGAGGCAAAATACAAAGGAGTTACATGTTGATGTAATTGACAAGAAGTTGTCTACCTATTGAATAAACTATAGTTTGTTGTGCACACACAAGGCTATACTTATGTCAATAGGATCCTTTTCTCACTAGCAAATTTTTAACTAGATTTGTCGAACTATATAAGGAGGGTAATATAGTTTGATAAAAATAGTGGGAGACACCATTTTAAATAAAGACCTAATTTATTTTGGTAATTAATAAAATGAATTCATGTTAATGTTGTTATTAATTCACTTAAAGAATATTGTTATGTTTAATTCACTAACACTGCATTGCATAATGTATGCTAACAATTAATCGAACCGAATTGTTCGGATTGATTAAACAAATTTGAGAAAAGTTCTCAATACTGAAAAACTAACAAATGTCCTTAATTTGTCTATTCCTACAAACGTTGTAGACTAAGCCTCTAAGGAAGAGATTGCTATTTTAAATGGCAAGATGATGCAAAGGTGGTTCAATGCATCATGCTCGCATCCATAAGTATCGAGTTACAGCGTCAACACGAGAAAATGGATGCACCTACTATATTGCTGCACATTCAATAGTTGTATGGTGAGCAAATTATGTCAACTAGATATAAGATATTTAAGGAGCTCTTCCGATCTATAATAACCAATGGCACTACAGTAAAAGACAAATGTCCTAAAAATGATCAATTAGATTGATCAATTAGGACAACAGGTTTTGTCAAGGATGGAGAGTTGAGTCAAGATTCGATCTTGCAGTCACTCACTGACTCTAATTCACAATTTGTTGTAAACTTCAAACATTAATAAGCTATAAGTCAGTTTAACTGATTTGCTTAAATATGTTGAAGACTGTTGAGAGTCACTTTCCTTCCTAGTAAAACCAAGTCTTACTCGTAGATGAATCTTCTAAGCGGAGGAAGATGGTCAAAGGTATTTCTGAGGAGTCAGAAAGAGGTAGAAGGCAAAAGAAAGGCTAAACAAATGACATAAATAAAAGTGATCCTGATGGCAAAGGAGTTTGCTTTCATTGCGATAAGCTGGGACACTGGAAGAACAACTGCAAGAGAGTTGTAGTAGTTAAGTAGAAGAAGTTTAGTGAAACTTCAGCTACAGATATAGATTTGTTCATAATAAAATAAAACTTTCTATAAGTCAAGTTTCTACTTAGGAATTAGATTCCGGCTGGTGGTCTCACATATGCAAGACGTTGCAGAGACTAAGCAGAAGTAGAAAGCTAAATAAATGATAAGTAATCATGTGCTGGGGAATGAAGTAAAGGTTGCTGCATTAGCCATGTGAACTTATAATTTAGCACTGCCTACGGGCAAGCCTATTAAGTTAGTAAGTTGTTACTATGTTCCAGTTCTTAGAAACATTATTTCAGTTCCATGTGATGACAAGGAATGTTTTTGACATTATAATAATGAACAATCGTTGTTCTGTTTATAATGATAATGTTTTATTTAGAACTGGTTGATTACTTAATGGACTTTGTATACATGACTTACATGAAAATTATTTCAAATTGAACAAACTAAAGGCAAAGAGATGATATGAATCATACTTTCATGCAACACTGTCAACTTAGTCACGTTAATGAAACAAGACGAAACAAGTTGTATAAAGATAGGCTTTTAGAGCTTTTGATTATGAATCAAATACAACTTGTGAATCTTGTATCATGGATAATATGACTAAATCTCCATTTAGTGGACATGGAGAGCGAGTTACGGAGTTGTTAGAGATGGTACACACAGTGGTGTGTGGGACCTATGACAACAAATGCAAGAGGAAGATATTCATTCATTACTTTCACTAATGATTCTAGATTTTGATATATGTATTTAATGAAATATAAATCCAAATCGTTTGAAACGTTCAAAGAATTCAAAAGTGAAGTATAGAAACTAAATGCCAAAAGTATTAAAATTCTTCGATTAGATCGAGAAGGGAATACTTAAAGCAGTAAGTTTCTAGATCATCTCAAGTGAAATGGTATTCTCACAATGGACATGGTGATGATCCATAATGAGTATTACTGATCTTCCAGTATCCTTCTAGGGTTATGCTCTAGAAACGATCGCATATCTACTAAATAAGATACCTTCAAATTCCGTCCCTAAGACTTCATATGAGTTATGGATAGGGAGGAAACCAAGTCTTAAGCATGTTAAGATTTGAATTGTTCAGCTTATGTCAAAAGGTTTAACAAAGATAAGCTAGGTACATGATCTGATAAGTGTAAACTTGTGGGATATCCTAAAGAAAGTTTATGGTATCACTTCTATAATCCGACTAACTAAAAAGTGTTTGTTTGAAACACGCTGTCTTATAGGAAAATGAGTTTTTTCTTAAAGGGTTAGTGGGAGTAAAATAGATATTGAAGAAGTTCAAGAACCACAAAACACTACAGATAAAATGAAGGAATCTGTACAAGTAGATAAACCTATTGTACCACAACCAAGTCGTAAATCTGGTTTAGTACCGAAGATACCTGAATGGTATGGATTCATCATAGATGATGATGATAGGGTACGCATCATAGTGGATGATGATCCAGATATATATGATGAGGTATGAGTGTTAGATACTCAAGAGAAATGGTCGATGACCATAAAATCCGAAATGGGTCTTTGGAGAAAGACTAAAGCAGATGGCTAGGTGGAGACCTATAAGACCTAACTAGTGGTAAAAAGATTTCAAACAAGGTCAATGAGTTGACTAAGATGAAATTTTTCACTAGTGAAAATGCATATATCCATTCGGATTTTACTTGCAGTAACAGCTTACTATACAAAAGGATGTATGTATGATACAACCAAAAGAATTTGTCTCCATATAGATGGAGCAAATCAAGTATGTAAGTTACAACGATCCAATTATGAATTGAAGCAAGTTTCTCGAAGATGGAACATCCGTTTTGATAAGACAATCAAAAGAGTTTGATTTTATCAAAGACAAGGATGAACCAAGTATGCACAAAGGTTAGTGGGAGCACTGTGACATTCCTAGTATTATATGTTGATATAATATCAATAAGGAATGACATACCGATGCTACAATCAGTAAAGATGTGGTTGTCTAAAAACTTCTCCATTAAGGACTTGGGAGAAGTGTCCTAACATTCTATTTAGGATAAAGGTCTATAGAGATAGATCATAAAGGATGCTCGGCTTAACCCAAGGGACGTACGTTGATTCATTGAAATGTACTAGACTTGATATTGCTTATGTATAATAAGCAGATATCAGTTCAATTTTGGAGAAGAATATTAGAAAAGAGTTTCTAATGATGAGTCTGATATAAAACTAGAAGGTTTAACAAACTCAAGTTTGTTCAGACTAACCAAGTTAACAACATATCCGTTTCAGGTAATATGATTACCATGAACGGTGCTGCAGTGAGTTGGAAAAGTTCCAAACAGTAAATAGTTACTGATTTAGTGACAAAGACATAGTAAATAACTATAAGTGAAGCTGCAAAGGTGATTGTTTGGTTAAACAAGTTCATTACAGAACTTATAATGGTTCCTAACATTAAAAGAGTTTAATTCGCCAAGGAACCTAGGTCTCATCTGAAATCCAAACATGTGTTGCGGCACTTTTATATTATTAGATGAATCATTGAAAAGGAGACGACACCATAAAGATGGTAGACTTTTAGAACAACATTACAGATCCATTAACTAAATCATTTACTAAGCAATTTGTACGCCACTTAGAGAAGAATGGTATAGGGATACCAAAGGGCGATTGGCTTTAGTGCAAGTGGGAGATTGAAAGTAGTATACCCTCAAGCCAATCACATTTGATGTGATAAGCATATACTTTGTAATCTTGTTTATTTATTAATAAAAGTATCAAGACATTTCTTTATTCATGATTAATTACTTGAATTAATCAAATGGATAAACCCATAGTTTTCGAGCAATGCTTTTAGAACCATGATGAGAATCATGCTAATGAGATCTAAATTCAAGATATCTCAAAACTAAAATTGTTCCTAATCGTTGGATCACTAAAAATGGGATTAGTAGATCCGGATAGATTGGTACATACTATGCTTGCTCTTATGAAGAGGATGATTGATCTCATAATCATTTGTGTAGAGACACTAAAGCACGTATGTAGGTGCTTATTAGAGAATAAGTTCGCTGAACGTGACTCGCTCAAGGAACACCTAATGGAGTTTTACTCGTCTGTCAATAGGAGTTCCTTATGTGATAGTCGTACAAGTGATCTTTAGACTTGAGATCATCTTAGTATCTTGCGTGTACTAAGTTATACTTTGACATATTCCTTAAGACCTATTGGTATATCAAAGGATGTGCTTGGGTATAATAAGGTACACATGGAGATAGATGAATGGTCAACAAAGGATCTACTGTCGACGCCGGGATTTTCGTCGTCTCGTTTTTTATTATTAAAATGTCCCTTTCCAATTTTAGCCTTTAGATTAGGATGTGACTTTTGAAAAGGGTCGGCTTAGTGTCGACGGGGTTTTCGAAATGTCGAATTTTTATGAGCCAATTAACCAGAGTCGCCAGTTGGTATATTTGAAATGGATGTACCAACTCATCCGGATTTAGTTTTCATAATCGCTGGCTCATATGTGACTCCGAGTTAATTGGTACGCAAACCGAGATTCATAGAGTTCGGGGGCTTGCTTAAGCGAGGGGAAGGTGTTAGGCACCCCCCGACTTCCGTGAAACACGGTTACCGCAATCTTGATATTTTTATATCCCTTTAAATCCTAAAATGTGTGTGTGCGCGTGTGTGCGTGTGTGCCTAAATGAATGTTTGTGGTGAATTTTATTTGGACTTTATATGGCAAATATGCTTTATCTGGAAAACGTTTTGACGTCTTTTGACCCAAATGACGAGGCTTCGTTTTATAATAAAGATTGATTTTAATTTCGAAAACGATGATGGTTTTTTATTAGGTGCTGTTTTCAGAAGATAGTTTTTTAAACTTTTGTCAAATAGGTATCAAGACTATACATTGCCCTCTAATAACAGATGAAATAACATGAAGGCAACTTCTAGAACTCTTTCACCCTATGCACAAAGTTTAATTAAAACATTCATTTATTTTACGAAATCATTTTTTTGTGACGTTTTAAAACCAACTAAAGCCTACTCATCAATCATGGATTAAAGTTTGCCAAAACACTTAACCTTTAAACCTCGTGAATCTAATATCCTAAATTGATCATTTTTAGAAAATCTTCATCGTTTGCCTTATTTTGGAAAACCGTTTTTTCGTGTCGTAAATTAAAACAAGCATCCACAACATGTCGGGGCTATCCATGGGCATGTGAGCCATCCAGACAACCCCAAACACCCACAATCACATATTTTATTATTATCACGGGGCCTTAACCCGAACACGACTTTGTGTCGTTTTAAGGCCCGATATTACAACATACACATACATAGACCCTATATCATGATTACATATACCCAAAACGTCCATCATCGGGATTCGTCCGCTAGGATCTCCTCCCTAGGCTCACAATCACCCAAATAGCTACATAACCAATAATAAGCCAAATCTAAACAATATTAAACATCACTATCGCATTACATAACCCAAATATCACCCACATCAACACTACGCATTACTCATTACCACGACGAGCGAAAAATCATCGTACGGGTGTCATCGGGGCGTTAGGAGGAATTATGTTCCGATGGAACCCTCGCTAACGACGCCTAACCCACGGATCATCACCCACATAATAACATATTACATCAAATAAACCAAACACAATGCTATACTAACAATACAAACAAAAAACCCAAAACAAACAACTTTTCACCTTGCAAAACGTCGATTCGAGCCTCTTATATCATAAAATGAACTACACCACAAGATCACTCAACTAAAATAGCACAACAATATGGATCTAATGCTTAAATCTAACCTAAACCGAGCTTTCTCTCTCTCTCCCGCGATCTTTCTCTCTCTCTTTTCCTTTCTTTTTCTTCTTCTTCTTTTCTCTCAGACGAAAATGGCGATGTATAGCTGATCTCCAGGCAGCCGCAGATGCATCTGCGGCTGCCTGCTGTGGCCGTCTGAGCCGCCGCCTCGGCTGCCGCGTGCCGCCCTCGAGCCACGCGAAGCCCCAAAAGTCGTTGGCCGCAGATGGATCTGCGGCTGTCTGGCTTCCTTTTCTCGATTTTCGTGCCACGCGGTCTTAAATCGCCAATTTTTGCTGTATTGTTTTGGAAGGCTGTATTTTTGCAATCCGGAAATCCCTGGGAAACGTGCCATATTGTTCTGGGAGGCTAGTTCGGCGGGCTGCGACTTGATATAGAATTTGATAATTGTGCCTGGCTTCCAGGGGGCGCTGCCCCCTTTCCACCCCCGCCAGCTCACCGGCGAGCTGGGCAGCCGCTCGCTCACTGGTGAGCGAGACCCCCGAACATCGTAAGCAGAGTGGCCATTAGTCGTCTTATGTGGTCAGCTCAGGCTTTTCTGGATCAACTGTTCGCCTTGCCTCAAGTGACCGGATGCTCGTTGTCCGTTGTGGCGATTTTGACAATAAATCGCTGGGGTGGCTTTGTGCTGGGGTCCATGTGACGCCCCCAAATCTGGGCCCACACAGCCCAAACTTGAGTCGTCAAAAGACTACAACAAAATTATTACAACAAAGCACAACGTACAACAATACAGTGTATAATAATACACAACTAAGTCTTCACTATTATTGTCACACTATTTTACAAAACGTGAAGACTATGATAACTATTCCTCGGACCCTCACTCCATTCCCCGGCTAGACCCTGTTATGTTTTCATCTCCTGTTGAAAAACAATGGAACAAAAGAAAGGGTGAGCTCAAATAGCCCAGTAAGAAATATCATGACTAAGATAATGACGAATAAATTATCATTAGCCTTCAACAGTTGAGTTCTTGATAGAATACAATAGAATACAAGGTTTATATCAAAAACTGCAGTTAAATTCTTAAACAATGTTCAGATCAATAATAGCAGCGGAATGAGCAATCTATTAGAAGAATAATGCAGATTATAATGTCCACTCGCTTCTCTTTTTCGTAAAAACATCATCAACTTTTATCATCTGAAATACCATTAGTCATGATAATAAAAATTCACAGTTCCTGAACATAATCATGCAAATCAACAGTTCATCTTTGCACTACGGCCAAAGATATTCAATATAGCACCAACGGTCATGATTATACCAGATTCAGCCTTTGGTCATAATCATACCAATCAACAGTTCATCTTTGCACTACGGGCCAAAGAGAACATTCACCACGTGCCATAAAAGACACCGAACAGATGTATCGCCTTTAACCTATTATATCGCCTTTAACCTATCATCTGTTCAACAAATATATCACATCTGTGCCCCCGGCCACAGATATTCACAACAGCTTGATTCTTGATGATTAGTACAAATAACAGTGACACAAATGATGAACAGAAGAAACAGGATAAACAATAAGTATCGGAAGTTTACTTTGTACAGATTCAAATAATGTCCAAATTGTCAACATGATGTGGAGTGAAATTTAAAAATGATATTCAAGATCCACAGTTCAGAATAACGGTTACAATTCAATAAAAAGGTTCACGTAAATAGGAAGGTTCAGTTGAAATAATGAAGTTCAACTATTATGGAACATATAATATTTTCAGGAATTATAGAAGCAATAGTTCCATAATAAATTTCGATTTAGGAGTATGAAAGAAAATAATATCCCTTACCGTAGCAGGTTTGATTAACAAAAGGTGAAGGAAATTAATACAAAGGGTTATTCACCAACAGGCGGCAATCCGCTCCGTAAGGTTATTCCCACAATTTAATAGAATTTGAGTACAAAGAGTTATTCACCAAACAGGCGGCAATCCGCTCCGTAAGGTTATTCTCAGAGATTAATAATGAATGAATACGAAAGGTTATTCACCAACAGGCGGCAATCCGCTCCGTAAAGTTATTCCCACAATTTAATACATGGAAATAAAAGGCACGTCTTATGAGTAAGGAAGAAACAATATTATTATCGAGAATCAAATAATGATAATCCCTTACCATAGTACGTTTGAATAATGGAAGATGAAAAAGATGGTATCCCTTACCTCAACACGTGACTGGATATTGATTTAAATGAGGTTGATTAACTTGAACAGTACACGTATACTTATAGATCTTCACAAATACTCAAGATGACTTAAGCACACTTAGAGAGAACTTTCACAAGAAGTATTTAGAGAGAGAAATAAAGAACAAGTAAGGAAGTTTATGAAAAATCCTTAAGTTAAGGCTTCTATTTATAGCCAAAAATCTTATCATTCATTTAATCTAAACCATTCATTTAAAGATCATCTTTTAATCTACACCATCCATTTCAAATATTATATTATCTTTAATCTACACCATTCATTTCATATCACCTAATAATCACCTAACTTTATATTATAAACAAATCAATTTAATTATTCAACAATAATTCACACTTTAATCTACACCATTCATTTCATATCACCTAATAATCACCTAACTTTATATTATAAACAAATCAATTCAATTATTCAACAATAATTCACACTTTAATCTACACCATTCATTTCATATCACCTAATAATTACCTAACTTTATATTATAAACAAATAACTTTATCAATTCAATTATTATGACTAATTGTTATAAATACAGTATAGTTAGCTCTTAGATATCAAGTCAATAAATTAATGAAATACAACTGTTTAAATAACATCATAATAGAGATAACAATAATGTAAAATAAAGCATACGTTACTGTGTAATGACAATTATTGATTCAATAATGTGAATTACTGTGCATATGTTACTGTGACAATTATTAGGTTCAATAATTTTAAAAACAGTGCAACAATAATTATTGATTCAATGATATAAAATACAGTGTAATGACAATTATTAAATCAATAATGCAAAATACTGTGTAACAACAATTATTGAATTGATAATATAAAATATTATGCAGTGACAATTATCGATGAAATGATGCGTAACAGTTACGGTGTCAATTATCAGACCAATAATATGAGACACTATGCAATACCGTGTGTTACTGTAGAGTACCGAGTGCTACAGAAAATACCAATAACTACCGTATGCTACTAGAGTACCGTGTTCCTTATGTGATAGTCGTACAAGTGATCTTTAGACTTGAGATCATCTTAGTATCTTGTGTGTACTAAGTTATACTTTGACATATTCCTTAAGACCTATTGGTATATCAAAGGATGTGCTTGGGTATAATAAGGTACACATGGAGATAGATGAATGGTCAACAAAGGATCTACCACTTCCAGTAAAGGGAGAGAATGTCCTATGCGATTCAATAAGTGACAACTCAGAAATCCCTGGCCAGGGTTGGATGAAATTAGAAAGGAGTTTCTAATTTACATTAACTAGAGTTGTGTATTTGTGAATTGAAATGCATATAATAAATAAGACTTGACAGAAATTCCGTGTCTTATATTTGATTGGGACATTGTATGGTAGAAGGATTGAATTGTACGGTAACTATTTGCTGAAAGGTTCTTTTACGATTAAATGTTGAAATCTATATTATCTGAAAAGTCGACTAATCGCTAAGGGGGCTTACCCTTATTGTGGAATAATTATTTATTCTGAATTAAAGAGTTAATTCGTAATAAATGAATTAGAATTGTTCTAATTAATTTATTATACAACCGGTTTAATATGGAGAACCTAAAGGGTCACATCGCAAAAGAGTAATATTTATTTTAGAAGTGGATGACATACTTGTAATAATAAATTAAGTATATTTAATTTATATTATGGTGATAGAATAAATTAAATAGTTTAATATTTATAATTTAGTATTTTAGAAATACTAATTATAAATTAATAAGATGAGTCTTATTATTATTATTATTATTATTACTACTATTATTATTACTAGTATTATTATTTAGTTCCTAAATGGTTTAGGAATTAATTAATAAATAGTAATATTATTATTAAATAATTAAGTTCCTAAATAATTTAGGAATTATAATTATAATAATTAATTAAGTTACTAAATGGTTTAGTAATTAATTAATAAGAAGTACTCTCATTATTAAATAATTAAGTTCCTAAATGATTTATGAATTGTAATTAATTAATTTAGTTCCTAATTAAATTGAGAATTAAATTAAAACCCTAATCCTAAATAGTTTAGGAGGGTTGACTAGATCTATAAATAAGAGGAGTCTTATCATAGATCAAGGTTACACACTTTTTCATTAGATTAGAGAGAGTACTCCATAATTCTCTAGATTTAAGAGTTAGAGAGAGAGAGAGAGAGAATTAGGGCTAGCCACCCATAGTTTAGAGAAACCAAGATCCACTTCTTTAATTCATAGATCTCTTGGTGGATCAACTCTAGAGGCTCAACACTTGAGGAGCTAACATTGATTCGTGGAATCTAATCGGTGAATTTGAAGAAGAACATGAAGGATTAAAGGGAGATGAACTTGTACCTGTGGAAGATTTGTTCTACAAAGGTATAAATTCTTTTATCCTTCCTCAATTAATAATAGTCGCATAAGAAATATCCGGGTTATTGGTTTGTACAAAAATTTTAAAATCTGATTTTTATTGCTTCCGTTGCGCTTATATAATATGATTATATGTATGCCATATTTTTGCAAACCAACAATATGCACCATCCCCCACTGCTTCAAATGGTTCATAGTAGTCAAGCGATTTCTGCAAATGATATTTCTTGTATCACTTCACCGATCCACATACAAAATTTGAATGAATGAGCATTAATAGGGATTTCTCATACTTGAAATTTCTCGAAGCTTGAATTTTTCTCTATTTCCAGCTATACTCGCAACTGATTTAGCAAAATTTTCAGTTTCTGTAGGATCAAGATCAATGGTGACAAATTTTTCACCACAGCATTTACATAATCCATCAGCTCCAATAACTGTACGTGATACCATCCAAAATCCTTTACCCAACCAGCCCTGCCCATGCCAGCCTCGCCCATGCCAGCCTCCACCTCCATTTGCATTTGCTTCCATTACTAACCTTTGATCCCAATTTCTTCTCCCTACCGTTGAAGCCACCTTGCTGCGAAACCACTTCTCAATCAGATCTGCAATAGAAGGCGAGACTTTCCTCGGACTTTTTCTAAGTTTATGCAACAAATAATAAACCTTGTCGCCTCTGCCAGCTTCTATACTTACTCTTAGAAGTGCCTCCAGTTCAGGCGCCTCTGGGTAGACACCATGCTCCAACATGTATTCTTTGACAAGGAATGCTTTCTCGATATCTCCATTATTAGAGAAAACAGAGAGAGCAGGACCATAAGACCGTAATCTAGGGTTAATGCCCAATGGCTTCATTTGATTAACCATATCAAATGTCATGTCCCATTACTCATTGTCATTGCCATTCTAGCCACCCGATGTCAATGTTGCTTCATTCATTGGGACCTTCTCCAGAAGCATCTTCTCATAGATCTCAAATCCCCTTCCGCGTGCAAATTTTTTGACATCCTCACTTACTTGAATTTCATAATCATTGTGGCCACCACTCACATATTTTGTATTTGAGGAGCCATCGTCCCCTTTATCATATGAATCAGCCCATTTAATGTTTGAGAGATCAGCTCTATAGACCTATTCGAGAATTGGTTAGCCCTCTCTTTCCCACCTTTTGCTATTGCACCCTGAGAACTATCAATGTTCAACTCGTGTATCAAAACTTTCATGAATATCACCAGATTTAACCGGCAGTCCATTGCTTGGAACTTGCATATTCTACTCACTTGTACCAAAATTCCTATTACCCGTTACCCCAAATTTACTCAAATCTTCAGAGCTCTCAGACTCGGTAGAGAAGTCCGCCAAGCTCAAAGTCCGACTACCACTCCCACTTTTCGCTGGCTGAACAACCCCAGTAGTCGCAGAAGAACAAAGATATAATAGCACTGCATAATGATACTGAATTGATCCCAGAACCCATTTCTTTCCTTCTTTCAGAACCAATCCAATTCCTCACATATCTATCTTTCATTTTCATGACTCTTTCTTGTTCCTTCACTACTGAACGAACACTGTTTTTCACAGTTTCTATGTCCACCCTTTTATCACTAGGCCTAAAAGAAGAAAACCCAGAACCAAATTATCTCTATTTTTATGATTAGTGGTGCTCCTTGAGTGTTCTTGGTCTGTATTAGGCAACTTTGTTTCTAAGTGGGTAACTTGTGCTCAACTTCTAAAAATGGTGAAATTTTGGGTTTGGTTGGTGAGAAACTGAGATTATCAGATAAATAATGGAATTTAAAAGCATGGAGAGTTGATGAGTACTTACAGAATGTAAATGAGAATTTTTATTTTGGTGATGGTGATGGTGCTGCTGCAGTGGGCTGAAGGTGAAGCAGGCCATGTGTAGCCATTAGTAACATTTGCATCTATCAATGTCGGGTTGGGTATTTGTGCTAATATACTGTTAATACAATTCTGTTATGGGGTCATGTTTCATATTTGCCCAACTACCATTGTCATTTACCATAAACCCATAATTTCCCAAGGATAAAATGTGCATTATCCTCTCGGAACATTCCCAAAGTACAACTGTAGTCTAGTTAATTCTGGAAATTGTAAATTTGTCATTTTTTTTTTTTTTTGATATTTTGGCATGGCTCTCACTTCTCCCACCTAAACATAAAATTTGTTTATTTTAGGAATTAATATTTTCAAAACTGAAAATAATAATTTCACAATTTTTTTTCTACATGATGATATTTACTATTCATCTTGTAAAATTATCAGTTTAACTTATAAAATATCAATTCTAAATGAAATTTTGCTTTTAAGTCTTTAACATAACTTTTTTACCATGAAGTCTTGCATTAAAAAACCCTCACAAAATTATGTTATTACTTTCAATGACCATAGAAAATATAAAGATTAAAAAAAAAAGAGGATCAAATCATAAAAATGGATCAAGTATGATTCATTACTACATGCTAGATAAAAACCTAGATTGCTAGTTTTAAATTATTCCCAAAAAAAATATGACAAATAAATTGAAGAACATAGGGTTAAACTCTCATTTGGTGAACTGTTATAATCTTGCTTAAAAAGTCCTTTCCATCAGCAGAGCTCTTCCCTCGGAAATCATGCATTGTGCTTACATACTCTTTTGTTGTTATAGGTTATCAGTGTTTGTTCTCCATTCAATACAACTAGAGGTGGTAACTGAAATCAGCTGCTAAAGTGTAACAGTAGCACCAGAAGCTGATGTAACGAAACACAAAAAGAAATTAATTAAGCTTCTTTGTCTGGCCTCTCCACAGAATGTGTTGTAACAAATTTCATAGTAAACGAAAACTTCATTCAGCCTCTTGGAAACAGTTCAAATAAGCTGCAGAACTAAACACACCAGTAGAGGTAGAGGTTACTTAAAAGATGAGGATACATTTCGCAGAGCTTTCAGGCCAGAAAAATGAAACTAGTAACCTACAACTATCTGCCGAAAACCTGCTTAGCCAAATCGCCAAAAAGATACTGTCATAAAGGCATTGAGATGCCTACAAAATGGACAAGGGAAAATTTTCAGCATAGCGAAATAATGATTGAACATACAAAATAATGATTGAACATACAATTAGTGAGTGTCCATTACGTTTCCTGCAATCTACATATGTAAGCAGAAACGGGCAAATAACATTTTTTTTAAAGCGAGAAGGTAATGAAACTTTTAATGAGAATGTGAGAACAAATGAGGAGCATCCTTAGTTGTCTCGGGCAGGATTCCCACTCTATTTTTCTGACTTGAGAAGGGTTGTTTGAAAGTGTCAACCTAGCTCCATCGGTTGGCGTCTCAAAAATGCACAAGTTGTGTGTCCCTACTCCCTACCTCATTTCTATTCACTTATTACAACTCCAAGGTGTATTACAATTATATAGAGTTCTTTAAAGAAGTAGTATTATGATACTAGTCAGAGTATGGATGTTTACACGTTACTAGAAATGATCCCGAGTGAATCATAGTTAGAGGTAAGGGACCAAGTTGAGGCCCACTGTAACTATAAGAATCAAGCTTTAGAAACATTAATCTAACCCATTCCATCAATCCCAGAACTTTCGGCTTCCCATCAATATGGGAACTTTTGGGCATTGGTTTTAACTTCCGAAACGTAAAAATTAAAATAATAAAAAAAGAGGTTTCAGTTCCAAATGATACTATGACCATAACTTCCAAAATCTATAGTAAGATGCCTGATTATGAATGCACATAAACATCAAAGATAACACTGGGCTAATATCTTCAACAAAATCAACATGTGGTTAGATGCATCGTCTTGAGAAAATATTACCTTGGGCATAAACCAATAGCTGCAAATTAGTTATCATCACATCACACAACAATTAGCAATCCACAAGAGTATAACCATCATTACCAATCAAACCACTACAAGATATCCCGGACTAACATTTATTGTGGTTGGGATTAGGACAGCAAAAGAAATACTCCATCAGTTTCACAAAAAGAGTCTCATGTGAAAAATGTACAAAGGGTTAATGAAAAAACTGTCCCCCAAGTATACGCCGAAATCATTTTGCACCCCTAAGTACGGTTATTGTCAATTGTTACCTCAAATTATAGTAAGAAAACAATGTTGTTCCTTTTTTGTTGCTCTGGAAAATTTGTTGCCTGAAATACTGACTACTCTCAACCACATATTAAACAAGTTTGACCGTATTTTACCAAGACAAGTTTGACCTATATTGACCAATTATTTTCCCAAAATACTTCTCCATCTTCTCCAATTCTGCATTATTAAAAATATATTTTATTTCCCCAAATTACATCTACATCTCTCCCTCTTTTGAATCTCTCCATCTTCAATGAACCAGAGCAAAAATTCATAGAAATCTCGATAATAACTACTAAAGAAATCATCTGCCCAAACCCATATCATTTATATGTACATATATATGCATACATGATACATCTATGTACATATATATACATGCATGATACATCCCCTAATCACAGCGAGATTATCACCGAATATGGCTTAATCACAAATTTCCAGGATCCAAAGGAACCTCAGGTTAAATTCTATTCATTATCACACCGCGCGCACGCACACACACACACATATATAGAGAAAGAGAGAGGAAGATGGGAACAGATCTGGTATTGGATATAATTAAGGATTGTTTGATATTTACAGACATTGAAAACACGAGACATGATTTTTTGTATTAGAAGAATTTGTCCAAAATCTGAATATTGGGTTAAGATTTTTGACATTTTTGTATGATGAATCGTCATCAGATTCATTTTCAAAGAGTTCAGGATTTTTTTTCTTAAAGAATTATGCTACATAAAGTGAAGGCACCATTTAGTTTTTCTCTCTAGATTGAAAAAGGAGCTAATGCTGAATTTGAATGGGTATGAGATTTTTGAGTTAATATTTCTTTCTACAAACAGAGGAGAAATAATGAGGTGGATAGTGATGGTTGTTGTGGGGAAGGGACGGGTCATTACTGATTTGAATCTGAGTCTCCTCCTGTTTTTGTTCTTATGATTATGATCTTCCACCAATTCTGCTTCTTGTTCTAGGACTTTGTATAGTTGAATGATTTAAATGAGTTTCCTATGTTCTTCCTCTTCATTGTAATTGATTAATTTTGAAACTGAATTTGAGATGTTAAATGTCAAATTTGCTGGGTTTTGTGTTCAATCCACCAAATTTTTTGTTTAAATAGAAATCATTTTGTGTTCTTGAATATATTCTTGAAGATGAAGAAGAATATGTTTACCCCTAAATTTATTGACAATTTACTTTAGTGGTGATGGCATATTAATGAAACTATGATGACAAATTTGAGGACATTGTGACATCTTATACAACCATCAAAAGATATGGGACTCTTTGTTTGGAACAATTTTTTTTGGCAACTTGGAATCTTTTTGTGAAAAAGAGGGGAGTAACACCTAAACGACACGACTCTCTAATGTTGTCAGCTTGAATTGAGAATGTTGTGGCTGAATGTTATCAAAATAGTTACATAACTTTATCTTATAGGTGAATCACACATTCATCATCCTTTGTATATTTGAAAGAAACCTCACCACAAAATGCGAGTGAGAGTCTGTGACACTCAAAAGTATTTTTCTTAATCATACTTATCAAACAATAGTACTTTCCACAAGTGGAAAGAACTTTCTAATCACAAGTATTAATTTTAAGGAACTCAACTTTTATATTTAATTCCTCAAAGCAAGTCAAACTCTAAAACTAATGAACAATTCTATCAGTTTCAGTGAACAGAGTTTCTTGTTTTAACTCTTGGATTCCTTCATTCCCACATTACAAACTCCTTAAATTATTTAAAGTGCATTTCCCCTTATGCCTCTCATGCCATCTTTCGCCCTCACTTCACAAATGGATAACTTAACCATCACATGCCAAAAACTAGAAACCTAGTTTCAAACAACACATCTTATCCCATATATAAGACCTTAGTAGATATGCCCATTTTTATACTAACATCATAAATCAAACGCAAACAACTTGCCCCCAAAAAAGACCGAAATAATATCAATTGTTCTTTTTTCACTAAATCCAAGAATGAATTTTTATAATAAAAAGGAAATTGGAGCAAACCTTGAGGGACTAAACACCAGCTTTGAGATTCTGTAGACAAGCTCGATTGCAAGCGAGCTGAAGCTATCGCACTGTGCAATGGCATCATCGTCTCCAAGCTGCTCAATTCCACCGGCAACCTAACCATACAACATACATATTAACTAAACATCGAAACATACACAAATATATATATACAGAGATTAAGAATTTAACCGTGAAAAGCGACGAGCTTGAGAGTGGGAGGTGGATTTGATGAATGAGATGTCAGTAGAGAGTGAAAATAAAGGTTTGTTTTTGTTGAGCTTGAAAGATAGAGGTTGTAGACGAGAACATAATCTTGACAAAGCTTTTGAAGACGCCATCGACGAAGGAGTAAACTAATTTTTCTTTTTAGGGGTTTGTGTATCGATCAATACCCATTTTACCATTATTCTTCAAATGGTATCCACTACGCCGTCGTATTATTTTTATTTGCTACATTTGTTTCCTCTTTGTACGTATTATTATGTATTCTATTAACTTATCAAGTTATCGTTACGTACCAAAAAGTATTGTTATAGTGATAAAATAATTTTATAAAAATTAATTTATTAAATAATATAATAAAATATAATTAATAAATGTTTCACTATATTATATATGGGTGTCTCTAATAATAACAATCAACTAAAATCAATCATATTATTGCCAAAACCATAGTAAAACTAAGAATTAAAAAATTAGATGAGTAAAATTCCTTTTTATTCCTAAATTTGATTTAACATAAATATAGAAAAATTAATTTAGACATCTATACACATAATGACACTTTCTTAAGTGGACTTGCAAACAAAACTAAGAAAAATGAATTTTCTCTTCTTTCTTATCCTACCATTTCTTTACTTAAAAAGTCTTGCTATTTTAAAAACTTTTTCCATTATTTTCAATTAACGTTTAAGTGTTAGAATGACATCACATGAATAGTGTGGAGTATTACGTAATAGGTGTCTCAAGAACATTTAATAATTTTTCAGTACAATGGAAAAAGTTTTTTTAAGAAAATATACTCCTTTACATTCAATATATATATATATATATTTAATTTATTTTAATTAGTGTTTAAGAACACATAAATAATACAATTATAGCTCATACTCTAATCGATTAAATTTAATTTAAAAGATTGCAATATTATTTTTATAAAATTTTATTAAAAATACAAAAAAATTAACATATATAAATGATATAAAAAATTAAATCACTAATTGTTTCTTTGAATCTACAAATGAGAAATTAAAAAAAAAGAAGCAAACAAAGTACTAAAAAGGAAGCATGTAATGTATTTTCCACAGGGGTCACGATGGACGGCGGCTGTCACACGGCAACGGTCAAACATTTGAGAACATAAAGGTTTGAGCGTCGAGCACCGTCCTGTGTTTTTAGAGATATATTTTTATTTTTTTATTTATTATTTATGAATTTTTTAAAAATATTAAATATTTAATTTTTTATAATTTAAGATTAATTTATTTTTTTAATAAATTTTATACTCAATTTAATTAATTAAACAAATTATTAATTATATTTTTTAATTTATCTACATAATTTTAAAGTATGAATGAAAGAAATATTAATAATATAATTAAATTTCTTTGTCTTGTTGGTGGAGCGACAATCAAATGTGATCTAGCCTACCCTAAGCTCAAAACATACTCCAATCGTCACCATTGATGAGCCTTTGACTTTGACCCTCAACATCCCATCCAATACTTTCCATTCTTAACAACTATTGCTTTCGCTCTCACCGCAGTGGATCCTTTTACTTGTATTACCACCTGCGACACGAGTCTCCTAACTAACTCCGGCTAGTCTCAGTCGACTCTTAAAAGTCGTTATGGCCACTCCTTTCTCTCTCTCTATATATCTATATCTATATATATTTATAATCACCATTTTAATTGACTTGCGACGACTGAATTTCTGCCTTCTTCATTGAGAAAAAGAAGCCCTAGAATTTGATCGGTTTAACTAATTTCAGTTGAAATGGCGAAGGTGGTTCGAGTGACGATGGAGGTTGAAAACGACGGCGTTGCCGTCATTACTATATGTAATCCACCTGTTAATGCCTTAGCCTTACCAAGTAAGCTGTATATACAATATAAATTGGTACTTCCATGTTGAATTGATTAACTGATCGAGTAATTAAGCTATCTTCTTTGGATTTTGTTATTTGTTTGTTATTTTGTAGTTTTAGCTGGATTAAAAGAGAAATTTACAGAAGCTATTAGGAGAGACGATGTTAAAGCTATCGTTTTGACTGGTAAAAATCTCATGAGCTGTTGATTTGTTAAATGAAGGGTTTTTTTATTTTTTTATTTTTTTATTTCTGATTTTTTGCTTTAATTTTATTTAAAGGCCAGGGTGGAAGATTTTGTGGAGGTTTTGATATTGGTGTTTTTCAAACCGTTCATAAGACTGGTATGAGTAAATTTGATTTGTTAGGCCTTTTCAATTGAGGTGGTGCAATATCAAGTTTTAAGAATTGACTATGGTTTTGGACTGGCAGGGGATATATCTCGTTTACCCGATGTATCTGTTGATCTTGTGATCAATACAATTGAAGGTTTTGATCTCATCATTTCAATATTTTAAAGTTATGTTTGTCAACTTAATTCCAAGTCTTGAAATTGGGATTCAACTTCAAATTTTAACTAAATTTCAGTTCTACAGAATTGTAAACGTTCTTTCAATTTCAGTTCCAAAACTTGGGATTGAGTTACCAAACTGATTCTAAATGTTGTTAAGGAGGATTCGGGTATGTTATGGAGCTAATTTATATTTGATTTTTTTTAAATTTATTTTCATTGATACTTTAGATGCAAAGAAACCTGTAGTTGCCGCTGTACAAGGACTTGCACTGGGAGGTGGCCTAGAATTGGCATTGGTTTGTACTTTTTGCATGACAGCAGCTGTTTTTTTTTCCTTTTTTTATTAAAGTTACATTTTCCACCTATAAAAATTTAATATAAACATCATCGTCCATTCTCTTTATGTAGGGATGCCATGCACGTATTGCAACACCTAGAGCTCAACTTGGTTTGCCAGAATTGACCCTTGGAGTTATTCCTGGCCTTGGAGGTACAAGTTCTAATTAGTAGTACATATCTATACCTCTTACATGTCTTTGTTTTTAGGAACTCAAGAGAAGATTTCATTGGTTTTGTAGGAACACATATAAACAGAACTTTATTATTTTGCAAGGTACACAACGACTTCCAAGGCTCGTTGGGTTGTCAAAGGCTATTGAGATGATTCTGGTAACTAACCTTCCTTTCTATTAACTTGGTAAAGAAGTTAGAAATTTTAAAATAATTCTTTTTAGTGTTACTCAACACTACAAGTCCAAAAACTTATAATTCTTTCAATAAAGGTTGATGACAAATTTTGTTCTGTACAAATAACCTATAATGCAACAATGGGAGCATTAATGGAATGGTTTTTTTTTGTTGCTATGTTGAGCTAAAATTTAACAATCTTGGCTTTGCCAATATTGGATCCCAAGACCTCATGGTCACCCTTGAAGTTGTTTTACCATTGAGCTACGTATATGCATGAGGCTTGGTTTAATGGAATGGTTGTAATGTGAAAAGTTAAATGATCTTGTTGATTTTTTAGTGATATCAATTTAAAATTGTATACAAGTCTTTTTTCAGTTATCTAAACCAGTAATGTCTGAAGAAGGAAAGAAGCTAGGCCTTATCGATGCCATTGTATCTCCAGAAGAATTGCTTATAGTATCTCGGCAATGGGCATCAGACATTGCAGACAAGCGTAAACCTTGGATAATTTCCCTTCAAAGGACAGAAAAGCTTGGCTCTCTTTCTGAAGCACATGAGATACTTAAAATTGCAAGAGAACAAGCCAAACGAACTGCTCCGAATATGCCTCAGCATCAGGCATGCCTTGACGTAATCCAGGAAGGTGTAGTTCATGGAGGATATAGTGGGGGTTTGAAGGTATTAATTGTGCCACCTTGTATGTGCAAAATGTTTTCCTCTCAGAAATTTTTGTGTATTCTGTATTACTATTGGTTTGGTTGTTCCCTTGTCTTTCTAAGGAAACTAATTATATGACTTGTATTATTGATAGATGATTCTAGTTTACAGGACTAGCTTGTTGTTTTGTTTGATTATCCCATGATTTTTATTTCTAAAACTCGACTCTCTTTTTTATTAGAAAATTTTCAATTTATCATACAAGCTAAGAAACTATGTAATGCTATTTTCAGGAAGCCAAAGTGTTCAAGGATTTAGTGCTAACAGACACTTCAAGAGGTCTAGTTCATGTTTTTTTTGCCCAACGTGCAACATCTAAGGTACACTTGGTGCTTTAGTGAACACCAATATTTAATGTTTCACGTGCTATTTATTTCTGCATTTTCCGGTACCTAACATATTAGGCTGGGTTTATATTCAGGTCTTTGCATCATTGATGTCGTTGTTTTCAATTTGTGCAGTAGGAGCTGCCAGAGTCTTAATGATTTGTCTACTAATTTGAATGACTGTGTATATTCTCTAGTGATAATTAATTCATTTTTAGCTAAAAAAATGTGCTTCATTCGACCAATTGGTAAAGATGTACTATTATGTGCTTGTAGTAGGTTATTGACTGCAGTTGACAATTGTTAAGCTTGTATACTGTAAACATATCCTTAGGCACATAGATTCACATAGATTCTCTGACTACATAATTGAAGTGTTTCCTTTTACTGATTTTTGAATTTGGATAGAAATTTTGTGCAAGTGTAACGTTGTGTACCTTGATTAGAGCTGCAGTGGTTGATGTTAAAATCTCTCCTGGTATATGTTCTTGACTTGAGAACACTTTATATCTTGCTAATGTATTGAGTTTGGCTTTGCTTGAATTGTTATTGAGAATATCAAACTATGATGTGTGTGTGTGTGTGTGTGTGTGTGTGTGTGTGTTGTGAAGAATATCAAAACCATGTAACTACATACTCAGACTGAGTCGTACTTAACCGGGTTAGGAACTCACCCAAATCATTTTGTTGGATGAGTGAGCCATACTTGGCCAACAAATTTGCTAGACACAAGCATCTGGATACTCAATTTAGCTTGATTGGTCCACATCGTAATTATATAATTTTCTCATCTCATTTTATCCTCCATTATAAGGAAGTTATATTTGTTCAGCATGTGCCTCTTAATGCAATTCCTAGTCTAATAGAAATTGGCATCTGCTTGTCATAAATATTCTGAGCCTTCATTAACTTTATTTGCCAATATAGATCCCCAAGTCTTTGTAAATCCTCGGACTGTAATATCAATCCCTTGAACTCATTTTCAGAACAAATGTTGATGTGAAGGTGTTATGGTTCTTTATCTCTTAGCTACTTAATTCCCAATTAGCCTTTTGGAAATTAGGGTCTTACTATTATAGCTGGTAGCCTGTTATAATTGTTCTGGGCTTACAGCCTTGCTTCGCCTTCTTATATGCCTAGAACTTCAATTATTTGTAAATCCTCCTTCTGTAATATAAAACTAGAACATTTATTGATGCAAAGGTGATACATTCTTCATTCTTGTAGCTAGTTACCTTCTCTTTTTCCCCCCTTCAGTTTCTATATTAAGCCTTTGGTTTCCGAATTTTGTCAGGTACCTAATGTTACTGACATTGGCCTCAAACCAAGGCCTATAAAGAAAGTTGCTGTTATTGGTGGAGGTCTTATGGGTTCTGGAATAGCTACAGCTCTTGTATTGAGCAACACTTACGTTGTTCTTAAGGAAATTAGTTCTGAATATCTTCTTAAGGGAATAAAAATGATTGAAGGTAGTTACGTAAAGCATTGAAATATATTTCATTTCTCAGCTGATTTATTCAGTCTTCATGGTTTTATCAAAAATATGCCACATCATCGTGTATGCATCATAGTTCAATTCACAATTTAATTTTGATGTTTCATCAAGTATACTGTACTTCTATGAGTCTCTTGATCATATGCCTTATGTAACAGTAAATGTTCATGGCTTGGTAACAAGGAAGAAGTTAACACAAGATAAGGCAGACAAAGCCCTGTCGATGCTCAAAGGTGTATTGGACTACTCAGAATTCAAAGATGTGGATATGGTCATAGAGGTGGGTAGCTTCAGTTTATTTATCTGAGTCTCATACTAGGATAGAATTAATAAAATATAGGGTTTATGTATCAATTTTGTCAGCTTCAGGTTTTGTCATAAATGGAAAATTGCAAATAAGTCTTCTTCTGTGTCCTGAGTTCCTGTTACCGTTTTTTCTCATTATCTAGTGTTTTCTTCACTTGCTTGTGTTCTGATGATATAAGTTTTATTTGAATGTCTTAACAATTGATATTCTTGCTCACAGTATTTTATGCTATCTAATAGAGCTATCTTTCAATTGCAGGCCGTCATAGAAAGTGTTCCTCTAAAACAAAAAATATTTAGTGAAATTGAGAAAGCCTGCCCTCCCCACTGCATTTTGGCATCCAACACATCTACGATTGACCTCAACATAATTGGAGAAAAGACGGCATCTCAAGACCGGATTGTGGGGGCCCATTTTTTCAGGTTAGATGACACTCATATTGCTTCTTCTCTAGACAGATTACAGACTCTTATAAGTTGTTACCCTTAGAAAAATGATGGAAATAAGGAGAATCACTGTAGATACCCCTTTTACTTCCTGTAGAGGTGCATTATTTGCCTATTGGTCTGTCTAGTAAAGATTTCTGACAGTAACTTCATTGTTATATTGATGAAAATATTTGGAAAAATACTAGTAATATATATACCCTCGAAATATGTTAGTGATTTTCTTTTGGGGAAAAATCAGATTCATTCATAATTAACTGATACATGCGGAGAAAGATTATTATTCTTTTTCTTTTTTCATTTTATTCCTGTTAGTCTGTTACATTTAGATAGTAAATGATTCTTCTAAGGTATTGATTAGTTTTATAATAATACGATAACTGTACTAAAATTATTCTATATTGAACAGTCCTGCTCATGTGATGCCTCTGCTGGAGATTGTACGAACAGAGAAGACTTCTGCACAAGTAATTCTTGATCTTATGACAATTGGTAAAGCCATCAAGAAAGTTTCTGTTGTGGTAGGAAACTGTGTTGGCTTTGCTGTCAATCGGACCTTCTTTCCATATGCCCAGAGTGCGCATATCTTAGTCAACTTAGGAGTGGATTTGTTCAGAATTGACAGGTTGATCAGCAGTTTTGGCCTCCCAATGGGTCCATTCCAGTAATGTTCTTCTCTTTTACATCTCATTATGCAATTTCATGTCTTCTTGTGTATGCATGTGTATCTTTCCCTCTCTGAGGATCATCCCTTAAAACTGAAGAAGTAAAAATGACAAACCTGATGCTGCCTTGGGGTTATGTTTAGGGGTCATACATGAGGATGAAGGGGAAAAGGATTTCACAGGGGTGGGGGTGGTATTCAGCTTTGGCAAGAATAAACAAGATAAACAATAGTTACAATTGGTTTTCTAATGATCCACTAACATACACGGCATGGTCGTCTATATATCCATTGCAAAACCGAATTATAATTTAATAGGGAAGCAGAAGAATACCTATGTTTTCTATGTGACTGCTCTGTAGTGCCGCACATTTCAATTGGCAAAAATATGGCAGCGAACTTCTCTTTCTGCACATCTGATTCTTTTCCATAGTGTTTTGTTAATGTTAACAACATAATTTAGACACTGACAAACCATTACAATGCGTACATGTTGTATCACTGCTGATCGTAACTTTTATTTTCTGGTGGTGGGAGGACATACCCAGTTTATAGATAAGAGCTGTGACGACCCCAAATCCGGGTTCTTTAGCCTCGGGTTTGGTTCTCACTGTACAATACTTAACAACAATGAAATACATATATTGTATTCAAACTACGCGGAATAATACAAAAGGTTCCTTATATAAAGGCTACACTTCCCAAGGTCTATTAACCTTAAATTGTAACATTACATATCTTAAGGGAAATACAAAAGATTTACAACAGTAATTACATAACCGCAATTTAAACTAGCATGTAATTACTACAACTAAGCATTCGCTTTCCCCTTGCCTTTGTTTGATTTAGAGCTTTCGGGATTGGCTGAAATATAGTCATGATATAGCAAGAATGAGCAACTAAATGGCTCAGCAAGTTTATAAACAACAATCATACGATATATCATGATGAAGGGAAATAACTTCAAGGTTTCAACAATAGCAATTGTGAAAAATAACAAGAATCAATGTTCAATAAAAGAAGGAATTGACTCTTTACTGCTGAGTGGTCTTTAATGACCATGAACTGCTACTAAGGTAGAACAGACATACAATGTCTGACTCCTTGTTAAAATAACGGGACACTTGAGGGGATCAGTCCTCTCATGTCCTATGTATATGCATCACATTTAGTTTTCTTGCGCGCTGTCGGGTCTCCGACAAATAAAAATCCCCTTTAACTAGGGTTGTTCTATCTCAGTCTTACTGTAAGAATCCGCACCAACCAATGGTTTGGATAAGCTTTTATAATATTCAATTAAATGAATTTAACATGCATTTGTCTAGCCGAAACAATTAGCTTAGACGTTCTTAGACAGTTTGCAAAAGCACTATGTGCGAATACAATAATCAATAATGATGTGAAGTAATTTTTGATAATTAATTCACTCAAAGGTCTGTCAAGTAACTACGGGTGTAGAATACTTGCTCAACAATAATTGAAATGTAAATACGGTTGAAAAATATCTGCAACAATAAATACAAGTTTAAGGGTAGAAAACTTGCCTGTCTGCACAGCTACAATAAATGTCTAGCTTTAACTACTTGCTTTGAAAGACCTAACATTAATAAAGTCGGTCTAATAATTAGCACGGCGTATTTGCATAACTATACGCTTGATAATGAACTTATTTACCACACATAAGTACTAACACATAATTTACATCAGTCAAAACAATATTATTAACCTTATAAACCCTTAATCATATTAGGTTAATAAGTTAGAAAATATTTTTCTTAAGTGTTGGACACTTATTAAACCTTTAAACAACTTCTATAATTGTTTAATTAAATTCAATTTATTTTATTAACTCAATCTCTTTTTAATTACTATTTAATATTGATTAAATAGAAATTAATTAATTAACTCTAGTTATTATTTAAAATAAATAATAACTAATTGTACTTACTTATTATTTAATTATAATTAAATAATAAATAATTATTAACTTAGTTTTAACCTTCTTTAATTTAATGTTAATCAACCAATAATTAACCAAGTAATTAACCTTACTTATTATTTAATTAAGGAAATTAAATAATAGTTTACCAATCTTAATCCTCTTTAATTATTATTTAATGTCAATTAAATAATAATTAATTATTTAATTAATTTTAATTATTATTTAAGGTTAAATAATAATCAAATCATTCTTATTTATTATTTAAATTAAATAATAAATTATTACTCTAATAACTTAATTTCCATTAATCGTTATTTAATGCTAATTAAATAATAATTAATTACCTAATTATCCTTATTTATTATTTAATAATATTTAAATAATAAATAATAAATTTATAAATTTTATCTCTCTTTAAGTATTATTTAATAGGCATTAAATAATAAATGCTAATTTATCATCTTTATTTATTATTAACATTTAAAATAATAAATAAATAATAAATTTATTTAACTTAACCATGGTTTAGCTAACTAGATTAATATTTAAAATATTTAAATATTAAACTTAATGAAAAATATCCTCCCCAATATTATTTTTGTATTATAATTATTTTTGTTATAATTTTAATTTAGTTTTTAAATATTTAAATTAATTAAATTTAACCCGAATGGCATTTCCGTAAATAAGTCGAAATCTGAACCGAGGGCAGAATGGTCATTTTGCCGAAAAAAACACGGAGGGGCATTCTGGTAATTTCTCCGGAATTTTCCTACCGCGCATGGCGCGGGTTACAGATTTAACGGGCCAAAAACGACGCCGTTTTTGGAATGCCGGATACGGCTTCCGCGCGTACGCGCGGAGTAACTTTTTACGGACACCAAACGACGTCGTTTGGCTCCGTGTTTTCGGTGAACAGTGGCTGCGCGCGCATTGCGCGGAAACCCTTAATTTTTTTTCTTCTTCGCAGAATGTGAACAGTGTTCCGGCACACACATTTTAATTAAAAATATACCATCAAGTAAGCTTCAACTCTTCAATAAAAATCCAAAAAAATTACCAATCACCTTATTTTAATTTATAACATGAAAAAATAATTTTTCATGATTTAATATCATTATTTTTTTATAAAAATTTCTACATCACATAAACTACCATAAATCATAACTTTTTGTGTATAACTCCATTTTGAGTGATTCAAACTTTGTTTTTCTCATGATTTAATGTTCTATAATATTAGAACATCAAACCTAAGTTTTATAAAAATATTTTTGGTAATAAATTTCAAGACTTGATTATACACTACTAAACACATATTTTAGCACACAAATGATACCAAAATACAAACCAAACCTATTAAACTTAAGCATGGCATAAATATTACAACTACACATTAATAACTATATTAACATGTTTATACTAACATGATGATTTATTTAATTTAAAAACAAACTACATTTAAAATAATCATTACCTTGTTTTAATGGCTATCTTTCTTTTTCTTCCAAAATAAGTTGTGAAGGAAGATGGCATGAATCAAGACTCCTTCTCTTCTCTTAGTATTTTGCTCTCAAATTTTCTAACCCTCTCAAATGCTCTCTAGCTCTCTTTTTTGGACTTGAAGAAAATAATGAAATATCATCTAACACTTTCAAGTATACTTGAAAAATTAATAGATACACAATTATATCTATAATTTAGCCCATGCTCATTGATGGCAACTTACACAAGAAATGGGTTAAATGACTTAGTTGGTGAAAAGAGGGATGGTGTCCATGTACCAAAAAATAAAACAAGCAACCTTAATTTAATTAAATGAAAAATAAAAGAAAATAAAACAAAACTCATTTTCTCTCTCCTCCCTCACTTGGTCGGCTGATGGACTCATTTCTTGTCCCAAAATGAGTGTCACATTCCACTTTTAAATAATTAATAGTTAATTTAAGTATTTTCCAAGTGGGCCAATCATTGGGCTTTAATTTAAAATACCAATTGGGCTTCTATTAAATTGTTTGGGCTACTAAATTGTCAAATTTTATTATTCTCCACTTGGGCTACTAATTGACCCATGTTGGGCTAATTTAATAATTTACACATTAATTATTCAATCCATGATTAAATAAATAATTAGATTGAATAAATAATTAAATATTCTAACCCATAAGTATTAAATTACTAAATGGACTAATAAATATTATTATTAATATTTCACATTATTTACATTAATTAATAATCATATTAATTAATTTATTATATTTAATTCACTCATTATATTCAATTTAATTGAATATTTAATTAATAGGAAACTTATCAATTATTTTGATATTAAAACTTTAGGGTTTGTTCACTAATTTAATAACATATTAGTGACCCCCTTTAATTAATTTTAGTAATTAATTACATAATTATTTAATCACATAATTAATTAATCACATAAAAAGATTTAAATAATCTTATAAAACTAACTCGTTGGAAATTAAATTAATAATTTAATTAATAAAGACGTGGAAATTCTAGGACATTACAAGAGCCACATATTTGTATATTCTGATTCATATGCCATCCATATTCCTAACGTTTTCCCTTTTCTGAAGCAAATGGTATTAGGTAATCCATCTCACACTAAGGGTGAATACATCTACAAAAAGAAAAGAAGGAACATCTTAATTAATAAATTTGAACAAGGTGTTAAAAAAATTTGGCGCAATGTGCGTTGTTGACCTCCCAAGGAATTTACACCTTAAATGAGTCAATATTAATAGACCAACTGTTAGTTGTAAGAAATGGAGAATCAGATATGTTACGACCTAAGCATCATTTTAATTGATCAAGACATTGAATGCCTTGAATAAGCTACCCTGGAGAGGCAATGTTTTTGGGCCTTGCCTAAAGGTGGCCACCAGAAGGAAGCTCAAAATCCTTGTAGGATGACGATGGATATGTTAGAATTCAATTCATCAGTTTAAAATTTTGATACATGTATATTTTTCCGTACATCTGAGGGTTCAGATGGATGACATTTACATGTATCTTTGTAATTACACTTGCATGACTCAATATTTGTTAGATGAGATTTCTAAGAAATTCAAATTGGGTTGATTTTGATCAGAGTGAAAATCATTTAGTTGCTTTCACTGTACTTTGATGTTAAGGGAGTGATCTCAATGGATGATGATAATTGGTTACTTTGATTTATGATCATAGGCTTCAGGATTTAGCTGGATATGGAGTAAATGTTGCTGTATCAAAAATATTTGCAAGTGCTTTTCCTGATCGCACGTTTAGGTCTCATTTGCTTGACCTTTTGATAAAAGATGGGCGTAATGGTAATCGTTAATCATATTTACTAATACGTATCATTTCTGCTAATGTTTCTGGCTGTTGCATCACTCTTCAATTGACACGGGTGTTGCAGGTAAAAATAATGGAAAAGGATACTACATTTATAAGAAGGGAAGCAAGCCAAAACCTGACTCCTCGGTTCTACCAATTATAGAGGAGGCCAGAAGGACCACCAATATTATGCCTGGAGGAAAGGTATGCTCTGCACTGAAAACAGACTGTGTGATAGTATGGCATTGTTCTTTGGTGAGGGGCCAGTTTTGAAAGTTAAATCTTGCACTTATTAAACAATGTATGAACACGTGTACATATATCTGCTTCGGTAGTGACTAATGTGTATACTAAAATCCGAATGGCAGCCTGTATCCCTCACTGACCAAGAAGTTGTGGAGATGATACTCTTTCCAGTGGTGAATGAGGCATGTCGTGTTCTTGATGAAGGAGTTGTTATTCGTGCATCAGACCTTGACGTTGCATCTGTTCTTGGAATGAGTTTTCCCTCTTATCAGTGAGTGCTCTAACTTAATTGTACTTCAGTCTTAATACAGTTCTTTAGTATTCCTCAATTCGTGCATCAGACCCACCTCTTATGTACATGTTAGCAGACATATGAGCTCATATGGTCAAATTTTGGGCATTTATACAATTGTTTGAAAGTTAAATGGTTTTGTTGCAAAAAAAGTAGTTTGTATGGTTTTTTTGATAACTTGTTCAATGATTTTTTTGGGTCATTAAGTACTCCCTCCGTCCCAGGATAAAAGTTCTTATTATTATTTTAGGTAGTCCCAAGTTAAATGTCTACGTACCTTAAATAATTTATTATTTATAGTAATTTGCCTATAATATCCTTAGTATTAATTTGCCTATATTTATAGAGTATCACTAGTCATGTGCAGAAAACTATACAATTAAATAAGAATTTGAATATAGACTATTTTATCATTTTATCATTTTTCTTAATATGCGCAAAAAGTCGATCAAGACTTTTATCCTGAGACAGAGGGAGTATTAATTTATGTAAACACACGGAAATATAAAAACATACTTGCTTGACTTCTTTTAAAAGATAATTCCCGCATTTTAATTTCAAACATAGCCCGGTATGGGTGGCTACTACAATTTGACTGTCAGTAAGTCATCAAACTTAAAATTTGAACCATTTAGCTCAACTAGTGTAGAACCTAGTCGAAATTCTTTATCGCTTTACTAATCTGTGGATCCACATGTAAAAAACAAAGTAATCTTGCTTAAACTCGTGTATAAGTAATAATATGACCCCGTCTCCATCTACTAATCTGGATTTATTTATTTATTTTATACTTTTTATCCTTTAATGTCCAAGGATGTTAGCATGGTGGTGCTCATCAAATTGTGTCCACTCACATTGTTTAAGTTTGAGAAGTGAAACTGGTTCTGTTTAACAAGCTTTTCTTGGTCTATGATAGTCTTTTGTAAAATTGTCAAGAATTAAAATGTTAACTAATCACCTCAATGATCGCATTTGTTGGCAGTGGTGGTATCGTATCTTGGGCAGACACAGTTGGTCCTAAACATATATATACGAGTTTGATGAAGTGGTCAGAAGTTTATGGTAGTTTCTTCAAACCATCAAGGTTTTTGGAAGAAAGAGCAACAGAAGGCATACCATTGGTAATATTCTTCCTTACTTTCTCTTGTATATATTTCCCTAACTTGTGGTTTAGTATAATGAAGCTTTACTATTGCTCATTCCCACTACAACTTTACACCCCTGTTTAGTAGAGGTGTAATTGGTTTCTGGGCTAGCTTTAAAGGGTGCTGACGGCCTGACAGTTCCGCTTCCCCTCTTCATATTTCTTTCTTGAAACATGACCACACTCCTGATGCCTTTTCTTTTTTCTACAGAGTGCACCGGTTTCAACATCTCCGGCATCAAGGTCACGCCTGTAAGAAATGTATTTACAACACCAGTCGTTGGAGAAATGAAGCATATTGGGTTGTATTCCTATAAATAACGTTGTTGTTATTTGCTATACAAGTCTCAAATAACATGTATGATTAACAAGTTTGCATGTTGTTCCGTCTTTTTCTGTTGTCCTTTTTCCCATTAACATTTTCATGTGGGTTATTTGTCAAGAAAAAGACAGTATTTTTTGTTTATCAAGCAAAATGTTAAATATATTCAACAATCAGTTCACAAGTACAGGCAGAATTGAAAGATACATATATGAGCATATAGGTCCACAAATTAGTTTTCTGGAGAAGGTTGAACTCATTGAAGTAGCTTATACGATTGCCCACAAGTGTCAAGTGCTTGATTTTATTCGAAAAGGTTCTGAATGAGATGCAATTATCCAAGGTCACACTCATTATGCCCTCTACGTTCGAAAGTCAATTTCATAGTTCTCGGCACAAAGTCTAAGAAGAGTACTTGTTTTGCCCAAAGGTCTCTATTTTTCCTTTTAATCAGAAAAGGTGGTGAAACAAATGAGTGTTCGTGTGGGATGAGACAAATTTGTCAAACAACTTTGGCCCCAAATAGTTACTTTGTCGAAAAATTATTCAGTGGTCCTGAATAGCAATCACTTTATCAGTTTATTTAAAGCTACGCTACCAATATGTCTTCATAGCAAGGATTACTAGTTTCAATTTAAGAAATGGATAAAGAGACCTGCCTTTTATTTGACCTAAGCTGATAAGCATGTTACGACAATCTCGAAACTTTGTCAAAATAATCCTTTTCTTGTTCAACATAAGGTTTCAGTCATGTAGAATCAAAATAAACTCAAATGATTACAATGCACATGAACATTTATTCGCTTTTCATGTTTATTTGCACTAGTACCTTCATTAGTTATGGTATTTAGAACTTAACTGACATCCTGCATTAAAATATTTCAACCACTTGAAACAGATTTTAAATGAGATCTCTAATGAGAGTCTTAGCACAATATTCTCAACATCTCGTCTAATATTAAAAATTTATATTATTAAGGAAGTGCAAAATGTTAGTTATTTTTGGACTCTTGGTCTCTCAAATTTTACTTTTTTAATTTTTATTCTTGGTTTCCATTACCCTTAATAGAATAGTTATTACATGTTGCGAAATAAAACTTTGAAAATTTTCAATTAAATAGGGAAGTTATATTTCTTATTATTATTATTATTTTTTTTTATCTATATTCTCTTATATTTTTTTTAAAACATCAATAAATATATTTTCAAAATAATTTACTATCACACACATTGCATTGCGTGTGCATGCATGCTAGTACTAAAAAAATGTCACGACTTCCAAGTATTCTTATTGTTAAAATGCACTTTTAATAATTTAATTTTGGTCATTTATGGGCTCAATTTTGATCCATTAATTGATTGAATTTAAATGAGCCTAAAGGTGTATTTGATAGTCTACTACAAAGAGATTAAGAGAGAACCTTATATGATTCAAGTATGAATTATATATACTGTTTTAATTATATCCAAAGTAGAGTATATGAAAATATGCATTGTTGTTTACAAAATTAATTTTCTTTAGTCTCAAACATTGGTAAGGAGTAAAATTACTTAATATTTTCTAAGTAGAATAATATTATTTACTTGTAGAACTAAAGGGTAGTCATGGAAATGGTCACAATGATGTGGTGCAATGCACACTAGCCTGCGCTCGTGACTTAGGGCCGGCTGCAGGTTCGCATGGTAAAGTCGCATTGGTACTTTAGGCGCACTTTGCACGTATGCATTGTCGCTATGAGTCTCGCCCAAGCCATGAATATATCTTTTTAGATAGTAGTTAAACCAGCTAGGTGAACCTGCCCAAGTTGAATTGTAAACAAAGTTAATTCTTCAGTTACAAAAAAAATTAATCTGCACATCACAACTAAATAAAAATTGTTCTATTTTAATTCTAATTGTTATTACAGAATTAATTTTCTGTAACTAACTTTTTGAATATATTGTGAAGTTCAGTTTTGTTTTAGTACTGCAAGCAAGGAAATCACACATTGCTAGGATTAGGGTTTCGTGTTGGTTGAGGAGGAGAGAAATTCACAAAGAGTACGAAATTGATTGATGAATTGAAGAGAAGAGAAGAGCAGGTATGCAGTTACTCTAGTAATTCATGGCAGAACTCTTAGGAATGCAAGAGCTTTCTCGGTTTTCTTGGGTCTAGAGAGAATCAAAAATCTTTTATTTAAGAATGGAAGGAGTTTTTATAGAGTTTCCTAGAAAGTGATCATGTGTCTGGCATATGTCTGGGTCATGTGCCTGGCTTGTAACCTTAGGAAAAATTCTAGAAATACCCTTAGTTACCTGAATAATGTTTGAATCATCCTGTCCTTCTAGTCACCAATTCAATCCTTCAACCAATTCCCAAAATGAGTTAACTCCACGAGCATTTTACCTCGAGACTCATGGAAGCCTCTCTCAGGTCTCGTATTCCAAAGTATTTGCTGCTTAATCCATGCTTTTCCGTTCTTCTTTACTATCTGAATGTCATGTCATTTAATCTCGTTGTCGAAAACCTCAGAAAAGCTCGGCACGTTTTAATAAATAGATTTCAAATTTTTCTCATAATTTTATACTTAACAGTAAGGTGTTAAATTAATAAAAATTAAAGCTAAGGATGTTATATGCAAAAATTTTATGTCGGACAATATTCGATTGGTTGGGGAATATTCGTTCTATCGGGAAATATTCGTTCTGTCAGGCAATATTCGTACGACGGCACCGAAATATTCATTTAAGGGTGGACCCCACAACGAAATATTGTCGGATGAAGAAAACGACAGTAGTAGCCTTTCTAAATAAAAATGGTCAACGGTATTATCACTTTTAACTGTTAAAATACTCAGTGATAAAAATATGGTAATATATGGTATTTCATTATAGCACGCGGTATTTTACTATAGATCATGGTATTGCATAGTAACACACAGTATTACACAATATTTAAATTATTGCACTGATAAAGTGGCTATTGCACAGTATTTTATCAATAATTGTCATTACACAGCATTTTACATTATTGAATCAATAATTGTCATTACATAATATTTTACATTATTGATTGCACAGTGTCCTATATCATTGAATCAATAATTGTCATAATGCACAGTATCTTGCATTATTGTTCCAATAATTGTTATAGTAGCAGTCACGGGTATTAAACAGTTAGACAGATTTATTATTTAAAAAATACGGTATGTTTAATAATTCAGATATTAAATCAATAAAATAATATGAAAATGTGTAACGCGTGTATGTAAGACCCCGAATTTTATGAAATATAAAATTTAAATTTTTCTTCATATATATTTTTATTAAACAGTAAGTGGTTAAATTGATAAAGTTAAAAGTTAAGGATGTTATGTGTAAATTATATTATGTCGGACAATATTCTTTTGGTCGAGGAATATTCGTTCTGTCGGGGAATATTCGTACGACGGCGCCGTACGAACCAATCATTGGTGGACCCCACAAAGAATAATTGTCGGATATAGAAAATGACATAAACAATTTTTAATTGGTCAATGATACTATTACTTTTAATTGTTAAAATATCCGGTAGTAAAAGAATAGTAATATACGGTATTACATGTAACATACGGTATTGCACAGTAGCACATGGTATTGCACAGTAGCACACGGCATTGCACAATGTTTCCTATTATTAAACTGATAAAGTGGTTATCGTACAATATTTGACTTTATTGTCACATGCACAATAATTCATATTATTAAACTGATAATTGTCACAGTAGCATATGCACAGTAATTCACATTATTGAATCAATAATTGTCATGACACAGTAACGTATTCTTTCTTTTACATACTTTCTGCATTATTGTTATCTCTATTATGGTATTATTTAAACAGTTGTATTTCATTAATTAATTGACTTGATATCTAACTCAGAGAACCAACTACACTGTATTTATAACAATTAGTCATAATAATGAATAAGTGTGAATTATTGTTGAATAATTGAATTGATAAAGTTATTTATTTATAATATAAAGTTAGGTGATATAAAATGAATGGTATAGATTAAAGATAATATAGAATTTGAAATGGATGGTGTAGATTAAAAGATGATTTTTAAATGAATGGTTTAGATTAAGGAAATCTTAAAAGATGAAATGAATGGTATAGATTAAAGATAATATAGAATTTGAAATGGATGGTGTAGATTAAAAGATGATCTTTAAATGAATGGTTTAGATTAAAGAAATCTTAAAAGATGAAATGAATGGTATGGATTAAACATTATCTTGAAATGAACGGTTTGGATTAAATTAGAAAATCTTGGTTATGATAAGATTTTTAGCTATAAATAGAGGTATTAACTTAAGGATTTTTCATAAACTTCCTTACTTGTTTTTTCTTTCTCTCTCTAAATACTTCTTGTGAAAGTTCTCTCTAAGTGTGCTTAAGTCATCTTGAGTATTTGTGAAGATCTATACGTGTACGTGTACTGTTCAAGTTAATCTACCTCATTTAAATCAATATACAGTCACGTGTTAAGGTAAGGAATATCATCTTCTTTCATATTCTATTATTTAAACTTACTACGGTAAAGGATTATCATTATTTGATTCTCGAAAATAATACCGTTTCTTTCTTACTCATAAGATGTGCCTTTTATTTTCATGTATTAAATTGTGGGAATAACCTTACGGCGCGGATTACCGCCTGTTGGTGAATAACCTTTCGTTTTCATTCCTTATTAATCTATGAGAATAACCTTACTGCGCGGATTACCGCCTGTTTGGTGAATAACTCTTCGTATTCAATTTTTATTAAATTGTGGGAATAACCTTACGGCGCGGATTACCGCCTGTTGGTGAATAACCTTTCGTATTCATTCCTTATTAATCTCTGAGAATAACCTGACTACGCGGATTACCTCATGTTTGGTGAATTACTCTTTGTATTCATTTCTTATTTGTCTCTTGTGGAAATAATTTGTCTACACGAATTATCACATGACACTTTTATTGCATATTCGTTTATAATATCATTTTCTTTCATATTCGTAAGTGATATTATTTTCCTTTATACTCATAAGGGATACCATCTTTTTCATCTTCCATTATTCAAACTTACTATGGTAAGGGATATTAATTTTCTTCACTTTTTGTTAATCAAATCTGCTACGGTAAGGGATATTATTTTCTTTCATACACCTAAATCGAAACTTATTATGGAACTATTGCTTCTATAATTCCTGAAAATATTATATGTTCCATAATAGTTGCACTTCATCATTTCAATTGAACCGTCCTATTTACGTGAACCTTTCTATTGAACTGTAACCGTTATTCTGAACTGTGGATCTTGAATATCATTTTTAAATTTCACTCCACATCATGTTGACAATTTGGACATTATTTGAATCTGTACAAAGTAAACTTCTGATACTTATTGTTTATCATGTTTCTTCTGTTCATCATTTATATCATTCTAATCATCCAAAATCAAGTTGTTGTGAATATATGTGGCCGGGGGCACAGATGCGATATAATTGTTGAACAGATGATAGGTTAAAGGCGATACATCTGTTCGGTGTCTTTTATGGCACGTGGTGAATGTTCTCTTTGGCCCGTAGTGCAAAGATGAACTGTTGTTTGGTATGATTATGACCAAAGGCTGAATCTGGTATAGTCATGACCGTTGGTGTTCTATTGAATGTTTTTGGCCCGTAGTGCAAAGATGAACTGTTGATCTGCATGATTATGATCAGGAACTGTGAATTATATTATCTTGACTAATGGTATTTCAGATGATAAAAGTTGATGATGTTTTTTCTAAAAAGAGAACTGAGTGGACATTATAGTTTGCATTATTCTTCTAATAGATTGCTCATTCCGTTGCTATTATTGATCTGAACATTGTTTAAGAATTTAACTGCAGTTTTTGATATAAACCTTGTAGTCTATTGTATTCTATCAAGAACTCAACTGTTGAAGGCTAATGATAATTTATTCGTCATTATCGTAGTCATGATATTCTTTACTGGGCTATTTAAGCTCACCCTTTCTTTTGTTCCATTGTTTTTCAACAGGAGATGAGAACGTAGCTGGGTTTAGCCGGGGAATAGAGTAAGAGTCTGAGGAATAGCTATCGTAGTCTTCACGCGTTGTAAAATAGTGTGATAATAATAGTGAAGACTTAGTTGTGTATTATTATACACTGTATTATTGAACGTTGTTCTACCATGTAATAATTTTGTTGTAGTCTTTTGACGACTCAAGTTTGGGCTGTATGGACCCAGATTTGGGGGCGTCACAGTGTACGTGTGCAACACGTGTAAATGTATAACACGTGTAAGTGTGTAACACACGTAAATGTGTAACGCGTGTAAATGTGTAACACGTGTAGGCGTGAAACGCGTGATAGTCATTGAGAGGTGCAGATTAAAGTATGAAACGTGTGTTGGTTGATGAATGGTTCAGATTAAAAGATGAGATTAAAATGTGTAACGTGTGTGTGGAAAAGTTGGTTAGGCTCTGGCTATAAATAGGGGGCTTAGCATAAGGAGTTTCATACATTACTCACTCAATCTTCTTTCCACTCTCTAGATATTTCTTAGTATAAGTGTCTCCCTATGTATATTAAAATTATCTTAAGCGTTGAAGATCTGGAAGGGTACGAGTATTGTTCAAGTTGATCAACCTCATAAAAGTTGTATTTAGTCACGAGATAAGGTAAGAGATATCATTTTCTTTCAAACTCTTAAACTTATTACAGTAAGGAGTATCATTCTTTTCATCATCATAAAGGGATATCATTTACTTTCTTACTTGTAAGGATACCATCTTTTTCATCTTCTATCACTAAAAGAAAATATCTCATTTGCACCTATAATGTTATTAAACGTTAAAAATTCTTGAATTAATAATTCATTAATATTCCCTTAATAGTTTGCACTTCATCTAATACCCTTTGACAAGAACATTCTTATTAAATTTCCATCGAACTGTGAACTTATGGACTTTGAACTTTTGAACTGTGGACATTTATTTGGACTATGAACTTATTGAACTTGAACTTTTGAACTGTGGACATTTATTTGAACTGTGAACAGTTTGGACTAATCCCTGGTACCGTAAACTTTACCGTTGAACTTCTTTCCTGTGTATCTTGGACATTATTCTTGGACTTGAACACCTTTTCTATACATCATGTTGACAATTTGGACATTATTTGAATCTGGACAAAGTCAAATTTGTTAACTCCTAATGTTATTGTTTATCTTGTTTCTTCTGTTCATTATTTATATCCTTGTTGTTATTTCAATCATCAAGTATCAGGTTGTTCTGAATATCTGTGGTCTGGGGCACAGATGATATGTTAAAGGCGATATAGGATAAAGGCGATATAATTATTAGGTGTCTTTGGTCGGATGACAAGGACACGCGATGAATGTTTTCTTTGGCTGGGGGCAAAGAAGAACTGCATGATCATGACCAGTGGTATTTCAGATGATAAAAGTTGATGATGATTTTCTTAAAAAGAGACGCTAGTAGACATCATGATCTACTTGATTCTTTTAGTGGTGGTTATTTCGCTGCAGTGAAACTTTGTTTAAGAACTTAACTATTGTTGTTAATCTTACTGTTTATAACTCAATTGCAGTTGTTGATTTAAAACTTGTTATCTATTATATTCAATTAAGAACTCGACTTTTGAAGACTAAGAATAATTTATTTTTCATTATCTTAGTCATGATATTCTTTACTGGGCTATTAGAGTTCACCCTTTCCTTTTTGTTCAATTGTTTAAGAAATGAGAGCGTAGCCGGGACTAGTGAGGAGGAAAAGGGAATGGAGTAGCTGTCCGAGATAGTCTCTATAGTAGTCTTCACTGTATTGTAGAATAATAATAATTGTGAAGACTTAGTTGTGTATTATTAAACAGTGTATTGTAATAATTTTGTTGTAGTTTTTTGACGACTCAAATTGGGTGGTGTGGGCCCAATTTGGGGGTGTCACAGTTGGTATCAGAGCTTAGGGATATGATCTTGCATGAAGCTAGGAGGGGAGAAACGATTAGAATCCTTCGCTAGTGTGTCCTACCTAAGTTAAATTTTGCTAGTTGACTTGAATGAAGCGACAAAAGTGACAAGTCGGTTTGTTTAAACTAACCTTTGTTTTGTGATCATAATTCAGAATGACATCTGAAAACCAAGGGATGAATTACGCTGCAGAAAATTAGGAGGCTACAAATAATCCTCCTATAGCTTTTGAAAATAACGCAGGTGGCCATATGAATTGCGATGGTTTCTTTAGAAACTTTATGCAATTCATGCAAAATCAAGCGATGGAAACTCCCACCGGTGGAAATGTTGATAATTCAAGAATGGTCATTGCGAAACAGTTTAAGGAGTTGGGGCCACCCGAATTTTTCAGGAAGCCGAACCCACTTAAGGCTAAAGCATGGTTGAAGCAAATGACAAAGATATTTAACGTTTTGTGCTGCACTAATGATCAAAAGGTCTCATCTGCTACCTTCATGCTCAGAGGAGAAGCAAACCATTGGTGGGAATCGATAAAACGTACCCATCATTCGGCGCTTGAGATGTCCTAGACAGAGTTTCAGGATTTATTTAATGAAAAGTATTTTCCAGAAAGTGTTCGCCATATGAAAGAGGTAGAATTTATTAAACTAGAACAAGGGAACATGACTATTTCTCAATATGAAGCCAAGTTCACAGAGTTATCCAGATTCACGTCTCATTTGGTGGACGATGAAGCCCGAATGGCTCGCATGTTCTTAAGAGGTCTGAGACCCAAAATTCGCCGACACCTTATCTCTCACAAACTTTGTCTATATTCGGATGTAGTGGATAGGGCTCAAAGAGTCGAACAGGAAGATAAAATATTGCAACCAAGAGCCAATGACCAACCAAGAGGAAGAAATAACGAAAATAATTACTAGAACGAGAACTGTAGAGGCGGCAGTCACCATTTAGAAAATAATAGCCACTTCGGTGGTAATTCTTGTCCAGATAACAAAAGAGGAGAAACAAGTGGGAATAATTTCAAAAGAAAGAGATCCCACAACGATCACGGGAAGGCACCAGCACCAACATCAGCACCGGTAATAGTTTCAAAGGGAGGAGATCGATCACCCGTAAAATGCTACAGGTGTGGTCAGGAGGGTCACATAAGCCCGAACTGTACTCAGCAATCCAAGTCTTGTTATAATTGTGGAAAAAGGTCATATTGCTCGATTGTGTCCTGTCACAAAATCAAGTCCAACAGCGATGATGGCTCCAAAGGCTAGCACGGACAAAGAAAAATTTGTAGTCCATAGGAGAACTTTTGTTATAACGTCTCAGAAGGCACGGAACCTGAACGAGGTGATAACCGGTAAGCTATTCAAAAACTCTTGTGAAGTCTATGCCCTATTAGATACTGGTTCTACCCACTCTTTTATCTCACCTACATGTGCTCAACGTTTAAATTTGATTCCTGAAAATTTAAACTTTGACTTATGTGTTGAAACTCCATTAGGAGAAATAGTCGTTACATCTACTGTTTATAAATTTTGCTTGGTTCAAATCAATAACCTCACCCTACCTGTTGACCTTATCTCCTTGGAAATGCATGAGTTTGATGTGATTTTAGGAATTCATTGGTTGACTATCCACCATGCTAAAATTGATTGCTTCTATAAGCTCATTAGTTTTCATATTCCTGACCAACCTATCATGCAAATTCAAGCAACCAAACCTTTGAAATCAGTAACCATTATTTCTAGCCATAAAGTCATTCATTTATTAAAAAACGGATGTCAAGCTTTCCTAGCTCATGTCACTGATCTAAATAAAAAATCGATAAACTTGAACAATATTCCTATTGTTAATGAATTCCCTGATGTATTTCCCGAAGAACTTAATAGCCTACCCCCAGACCGTGAAACTGAATTCTGTATTGACCTTGAACCCGGTACTAAACCTATTTCTAAAGCCTCATACTGAATGACTCCCATAGAACTTCAAGAGTTGAAAGTCCAACTTCAAGAACTCCTAGATACCGGTTTCAAAATTACATTCTCTTACAAGGCTTACAAGGAATTAATCATAATTGATTTTACCTTCCAAAGTACAATTAAATTATCAATAGCGGTTTTTGTTTCATATAAACCCCATCTTTATTTTTGTTGTGATGGTCTTTTTGGATTTTTTGTCATATAAAATAAAATTAATCATAATCATTTATCTTATCACATGGAATGACAATTATGAGCTTAGCGATTTTTCGATTTCTATCCATGGGCTGAATAATTTTGATTTAATGACATTATTATGTGTGTGCTAATATTCATATTTTGTGCAATCTTATTGTAGTGAAATGACCTCTGAAAATGTCATTGCTGACCTTAACAAATGTGAAAAATTAGATAATAAAAATTATTACATTTGATCGAAGAAAATTCAATACTTTTTCTTAATGAGTTAGATGTGCTAGAAACTTTAACTACTACTATGGAACTGCCTTAGGAAGGCACCATTGTATCGTCAAGAAAAACAAACCTACGAATGTGTCAAAAAAGATCGTTATGCGTGCTTTACCATGTTAAACAGCATGCATGCACAACGACTTTATTGACGAATTTAAGTCTTGCAAAACTGTAATGAAAATGTGGGATATGCTTAAGAATTCTTATGGTAGGACTACTGCTACTAAGTTGCGTGAGCTTAATTATAAGCAGGACCGTTATAAAAAGGAGCCCAAACACACTATAATGGAGCACCTTCGACTAATGTCGACCATGATCTGCGAGCTTACTACATCTAGCACAACCCTCATTGAAGAACAACAGATTCAAGCTATGCTCAGGTCTTTACTTGATGACTGAGAGCCTTTCACGATGACTATGATACATAATGATAGTATCAAAACTCTTGTTGATCTGAAAAGACATCTTGAGCTTGAATATGAGCGTCATGCTGCCAAAGATGGAAACTTTATCTTCATGGCTCAAGCTGGTCCACGCAATGTAAAAGGAAAGTGCAAGAGACAAGCTAAATACAATGATCAAGTTAAGGTTGACGCACCAAAAAAGAAGGGTAATGCTAAGCATCGCAGGGGCAAAAGAGGAGGAAAAAAGAAGATGACTTGCTATAACTGTCAAAAGGTTGGACATTTTGCTCGTGAATGTACTGAGTAGAAAATGGTAAAGTCTAAATTTCTTTATATATTGCGATGAAACTTTGTGTGTTCACATATTTTTCTTGCCTAATTTGATCCTTAATGGATTATTGACACAGGAGCAACTAAGCATGTAACTCGCAATAGGGAGGGATTCACTGGGTACCGATGAGTTTTCAAATGGAGTCAAAGTTTGTTCATGGGGAACAGTTCAGAGGAGCACGTGCTTGGTTTTGGCACTTATCAGTTGACTTTGCGAAATGGCTGCACACTGATCATTGAGGACATACTTTATGTACCAGGAATTCGATGGAACTTAATATTAGTTGTATGTTTAGTTAAAGTTGGATATTATTTTTTCTTCGATAGTAGTAACGTATCTATTTACTTTCATAATAATTTTGTAGGACATGGTACTTTATCAGATGGTTTTTATGTTTTGAATAAAAATGAATCCCATTTTTCTTATATTATTTCTCATGATGATACTGTTAATGAATCATTGAAATGACGTACTTGAGTATGTCATATTGGACAAGATAGGATGACTAGGCTAGCTCGAGAAGGCCTTTTAGGGTCACTCGCTAAAGTTAACCTACCGGTATGTAAACCTTATTTAGTAGGGAAGGCATAAAGAAAACCATTTTGGAAGGCAGTGAAGGCCACTAATCCTTTAGAGTTAGTTCATTCAGATATTTATGGTCCAATGAATGTTAGGGCACGACATGGTGGTAACTATTTCATCACTTGTATAGATGATTATTCGCGATATGGATATGTCTATTTGATTTCTCATAAGTCGGAAGCATTAAACTGCTTTAGACGCTTCGTTGCTGAAGTTAAGAATCAAAAGGGATAGATCCATAAAGGTTCTTAGGACCGATTGTGGCTGCAAATATTTATTTGAGCAATTTAAAGGACTTAGTGAGGAAAAAAGAATCATTGGACAGCTAACTATTCCTAGTACTCTGCAACAAAATGGTGTTATAGAAAGAAGGATTCGTATGCTGTTAGAAATGGTTAGGTCGATAATGGCGCAAGCTGATCTCCCAGTTAATTTTTAGGGAGATGCGATTATGACTGTTGTCTACATCCTTAATCGCGTGCCTAATAAGTCAGTTATTTCTACACCATATGAGTCTTGGGAAGGCAAAAAACTAGCCCTAGATCATTTAAGACCATGGGGTCGACAAGATATATGCGCATTCTTTCCCAACAACTTGGGAAATTAGACTCTAAATGAAATAAAGGTATCTTTATAAGATATCCTGAACACTCAAAGGGTTATGAGATGATATGCGAACAACCTGATGGAGTAATAACTGAGATTGAATCATGAGATGTAGAATTCATAGTGAAAGTACAATAATAATTTATAAAGGGTGTTGAATAGATTATTACCAATTAAAAATTATCTTAGGCCTTTTTGAATTTTTAGTTAATTCATTTGCAGTGTCAGTAATTAATATGCAACACAATAAAAATTCAATTACATAATGCACAAAGATTTATCTAGTTCACAACATACAACTTGGGTATGTTGCTATGTCCAGTCTCAAGCTCCTCTCCAGGACTTAAGATCATATTACTATCAGTAATGAACACTCCTTCAATACGCGGAGAAGCCTTTACAAAGTTTTCTAAATCAACTTCCAACTATACATACAACTACTTATCTTCGACAGTAGCTCTCCGCTCCTTCATCAAATGCAGTTGTACATGTTTTTGAGTCCAACTCTACTTTATAATCTGGTCTTGAAACAAGAAGCCGGTTCCTCACCTCACAAGTACACTAGAGATACAACTACCCGTTGACCTCTCTAAGGCTCCGGCCTTAGTCAAAGAATTACTCTTTTTTTCTCACAAATTTAAGGACAACTAACTCACTTAACCTTTTGTTTTATAATCTGGTCTTTAAATAAGAAGTTTGTCCCCCTCATCTCACAAGTACACTAGAGACCTAACTACCCGTTGACATCTCTAAAACTTTGGTCTTGGTCAAATGATCGCTGTCTTTTTCTCACAGAAATATAAAACCAATAAACCAATCTTTTTCAATAAATAATTATTTTTGAAATATGCTTCTTAAATAAGCATATATATATATATATATATATATATATATATATATATATATTTTCAGTGCAGATATAAAAGTTTAAATAACTTTTATAGTGAGTGATATGCTTCAGTGTAAGCAGATATAACAATTATATACGTGATGTAAAATTTTAAATAAATTTTATATTATGCAACAAGTATTTATGAATAAATGAATTTAGGTTCAAATACTTGTAATGACATATATCAAGTATAATAAATAAAATAGTTAAATAATACTTGATATAACAAATAAATTTATTTGACTCAAATATATATATATATATATATATATATATATATATATATATATATATATATATTGATATATTTGATCTATGATGTGTTCACTTTAAGTAAGGTCACTTAGGTTTTCAAAAACTTGCTGAATAATTCCCTCGTTTAGGAGGAATATTAACACATGTAGGTAACTAAGTACTGACCAAACTTAAAGTTTCGCAACTATGATTTATATAAAATTTAATTTATATAAACACACTATATCAATAAAATGCCACTTAGGTTTTTAAAAACCTGATGAATAATTCTCTCGTTTAGGAGGAATATTAACACCTGTAAGTAACTAAATATTAACTTTTTATTTGATATAAATAGAAGAAATATAGATATATATAAATGTGTATAACAATTTATATTTGCATATTTATAAAAATAAATGAGTATGAGATAATGCAAATAATACAAATCAATACTTATCTCAAATATTTTGACTAATTTTTCTATTCAAATAAAGATAATAACTTTAAGTAGAAAAGAATTTTGAAAGTTATTAGAGAGAGTATGTAGGCAAGAAGAGTAAGCTTTCTTTCTTTGTAAATTGGCCAATGAAAATAAAAGGGAAGCCTTCTATTTATAGAATTTAGAAGCTTGGGGTAAAATAGTCTTTTTGGCATTTTATTTGAAATCAACGGATAGGCCATGGTTGCTTGAAAATTGAATGGCCATGATTTGATCTACATTTAAAAAGTCACACGGATCGGACTATACCGAGCACCAAATAAAAATTCAGCAAATGTAATTTTGGATAGCCAATAGAATGAGGAGAGAGAAAATTCATTTTGTTGATTTTTGGCAATGCATGCCTACGGTTAAATGAAGAGAGAGAAACTTCTTTTGAATTTTGCTACACAATTCTAGTAGCTTTCAGATGGAAGGTTTATTAGCCTTTAGAAAAACAATGTTTAGAAAATCGGACCGCTCATCGAATCGGAAAAGTTATCGGGTAAATGGGTCACTGGTCCAACCAGTAGTCGAACTGTTAGTGAACCAGTAACGTCATAAATACATAAAAAAAATATATTATTAATAATTAAGAAAATTTTAAAATATCTAATTTTTTATAAGCTAAAATATAATAAAATAATGTTATAATATTATTAAAAATATTTTTGTAAAAAAAAAAATACTTGAAAATCGGGTCAACCGGTTCAACTACCGGTTCTACCAGTTGAACCGGTGGTCAACTAATTTTTGATTGGATCGTTGACTTTCCAGTTTTTTGACCGGATCGAACCGAAAAGTCTACCGGTTCCGGTCGAACCGGGTTCAGACTGCCAGTTCGGTCCGATTTTCTAAACATTATAGAAAAGTCAACATACCTTTTCTTAATTTAATACACATGTTAGCTTTGTATAGCTCACTATTCCAATGTATATATTAAATAACCATTTGGCTTAATAAACCTTTTTGCTAGCAATTCTCGGTGGGAAGGCTTTTTAGCCTTTAGAAAAATCAAAGCACTTTTTTCAAATGCTAGCATTTATCTCAAGCCACATGCTTACATATTACACTGAAGCAATTTTCTGATAAATGCCGAAACAATTTTCAGATGGAACACATTTAAAATTATTTTGGCTTTTAGTTTAAAAATAATTTTAATATTACTATTTTGGAGAAATCATTTAGAAAGAAAAGGAATTTCCTTGCCTTAGAAAATATTACTTTATGAACTAATATCTTTAACACTTGATATTAAATTATCAAGGTTAAGAAAAATATTAATTCAACATGTTTAGAAAATATTTTTGGTCAAAGAAATAAGATAATTAAAATAAACAATATTAAACTATGAGATGATTATATTTCTAATTAATCCTATTTACTTAACATGTTATCATAAAAATAAATATAATAAAAGTTAGAGACCCATCACATAGAGAATGAGTTTCCAAGCAGGGGTTACACGAGAAAGAATTTAGAGCTATATGGGATGGCTGAATTAGTGGGAGATATTTCACCATCCCTTAGCGAAGGAAGTGAATTTGATTCTCATCGTTTTGTTGCTAAGGATAGTGGGAATGACCTACCGCTTAACGGGGCACCTGATTCATAAAATCTTGAACCACGTCCAAGCAAACGTGCTAAAGTACTTCAATTTTTTTTCGAAATTGAAGAGGAATCACTTTTCGTGCTTGAAGGAGAGGCCCTTGTGTTCGCTCTATAAGATGATAATGAGCCTGCTACATATAAGGGAACTCTCATTTCACCTGCTCGTAATGAATGGATAGATGCTATGAATGATGAAATTGGTTCTATGGGAAAAAGAACCAGATTTGGGAGTTGGTTGATCTACCGCCTGGTCGTAAGGCCATTGAAAATAAATGAATTTTAAAAATTAAACGTAAGGCAGATGGATCAATCGAGAACTATAAGGCTCGTCTTGTGGCAAAAGGGTTCACCTAAAAGGAGGGTATGGACTATGATGAGACATTCTCACCAGTTGTGAGAATTGGCTTTATTTGCCTGGTGTGATGTCGCAAGCACCCAAAAATAATATCTTACTTTTAAAAAATAAATATGTAGTAGTGCAAGTAAGAGTCGAACCCACAGAGAATGATTAATTTAATTTTATATTTTTGCAAATAAAAATAGGGGGTTTTTGAATTAAAGAAATAATTTAAATAAAACTAATTAAAATAAATATGCAAGTAATTTAATGAAATAAATGAGAAGAAAAAGCCTTGGTTTAAGTCAAAATCCACCATCAAGAATTTACAACTGATCACTGATGCAAGAATAACTCAATTCATATTTTAAATATTCAACGTGGAATAATTACTCCCATTCGAATAATTTTCCTATCTCTCCTTAATTTTAGTTAAGCAGAAACAAGCGATCTAAATAACCCTTACTACCAAATAATCTCAGACAAGCACTAAAGATTTAACCTAGTAGCAGCATAAAGAAATAGAGAGATCGTTGAACTAAACAACACAATCCAAGCGTCTGCATTTAATTTAGATGAATATTCTTCCTAAGATAAAACAATCTTTTGATAAGCAAAATAATTATTAATCTTAGTTGCTTCGCAAATTAAAGTGATCAAACAATTACGGATTTGATATTTAATTTAGCAGTAGATTTCAACGAATAATAAACTAGTGTGCACCCTAGCAATTAAACGAATTAATCATAAAATTAAACACAGAAAAATATTCAATACTCAAAATATAAATTGAACAATTAAAATAAATTAGATCTCACAGTGTATAAATCTTGATGGCTTCAATCACTTAAACCAAGAAAAAGAATTTAGCTACTCATAATTGTAGAGAGCATCAAAGAATAGAAGAGAGAATTTTTATTCTAAGAAAAGTTGTGTCTTACAATGTGTCTCAAGCCCCCTATTTATAGGCTTCATAAACCTCCTAACTTGTCCAAACCCTAATAGGATTTACAATTAAAAATAAAAGAAAAATAAAATAATTATTTTCCTAACCCTAGTTGGAATTAAAATCCAATTTGGAATAAAAAAAATAACAAAATTCGCGAAATAATCTGATTTGGGAATTAACGCGCCAAACAAACAAGCCCTTCGCTACAGTAGACGCCGACGTCAGACGCCCGCGCGCATTGCGCGCATAAGAGCCCAAAACGACGTCGTCCGGTTCCTTTTCTTGCCACTGTTCTGCTCACCGCGCGCATGGCGCGGTAACTATGCTGAAACGGCGTCGTTTTCTCTGTCCGGCAAATCCATCCGCGCATTGCGCGATACCTATTTCTGCTGCTTAGACCAAAACGGCGTCGTTCTGATCCGGCTGCTGTAATCCTTACGCGCAATGCGCCAATATCAACTTTCCGGATTTACAGAATTGCCCTCAGATTCTTGCGAAATTTACACTTTGGCCCTCCAAGCTTATTTTCCTACAAAATAAAATAATTAAAAATAAATAAAAATAATATAAAAATACTAAAAATCCTAAAAACACATAATAATAAATAAAACACCCAAAACACTAAAAATAAATAAAAACACATAAATAAAAATAAATATAAAAATACTATGAAATTACCTAAATTAACATAAATTAACTAAAACCCTATAAAACCTATTAAAACCAAAATAAGCTAAATAATTAAATATTTAAGCACACAATAAATATAAAAACTAAGTAATAGGGAATAAAAATATCGTATAATTTAGTCCTATCAAATACCCCCACACTTAGCTTTTTGCTCGTCCTCGGGCAAAACAAAAATAAAAACTATAAAATAAAAACTAATAACCAAACAACTTATTTGAGCAACAGAGCAATATAAATTTCAACATCAGCCTCAAAGATTTTTTAAATGATAACTCAAAGAAAATTTCAAAACCATGCAAAATCTAGAATTTCAACATATTTATTAATCTTACTCTACTCAAGACCTTTTGTGTGTGTGTGAATCCAAATGTATCAAACTAATTAAAACTCAGATAAGTTTCGGTCATTAATTACCTTATAAAAGATATATAATAAAACTTATTTTTCTCATCACTTTCAGTTGATACAGACAAATATAAATAAGACGATCAAAAGGTTTTTAATCAAAGAAACACACTAGGATTATGCATTTTTTTTTTTTCAAATATTTTTTTCATCATTTTTTTTCATTTAATGGGTGCATTTTATGCTCCATCCCATTTTTTTTCTTTCTCTTTTTTTCTTTTACGGTGAGTGCATTTTATGCTCCATCTCACCAACGAGTGCGTTTTACGCTCCATCTCGTTTTTTTCATGTGTTTATGAGTGAGTGCGTTTTACGCTCCATCTCAACCCACCACAAGATTTTTTTTCTCAATAATAATCCTAGAAAAATTACCTAAATCATCTCCTCCAAATTATATTTTGCCTTATATTTCACTTCAAATAATGATCAAATAAGATATAGAGTTCAAAAATATCTTCCATAAGCGTTTAACCATTTAAACTTTCTCTTAATTAAAATTAGCTCAAACAAATGGATATAAGTGCATAAAAATTTTAAAGGATCTCAAACAAAGTAATAATCAATAAAAAGTAAAAAAAATTCAAACTAAGCAAAAATTTATCATTTTTCCAAGAGTTATTAAATAAAAACCAAATTTTTTATCATTGGCTAAAAATTTAAAATTCAATTAACTCATTGCTCAAGTGACACATCCTAAAAATAAAAAAAACTAAAAAAAATAAAAATAAAAAAAATAAAAAACTACCCCATTTTCGTAGGACACACGGTTACACTTAGCATGTGCAACAAGCCTTTAAACCCCAAGGTTACCCCAAGTGGACGAGTTTTGTCTCGTGAGGGTTTGCAGTGAATTTACCCACAAAATTCAAAATTTCAAAAATTATCAAAAAATATGACCTAAAATTGACAAAAATAATAACAAAAATCCTAAATCCCTTCCCCCACACTTAAAATTGACATTGTCCCCAATGTAAAATAAAATGCAAAGAAAAAGGCACAAATAACTATAAAAAGAAAAAGGAAAAGAAATGCAAATCTGATTTCTTGGGTTGCCTCCCAAGCAGCGCCTTTGTTTTTCGTCATTGGCTTGACAGCATGCTTTCCCCTTTGTTTTTAAGTAGTATAAATCGGATCCTCAAGATCCACTTTTTTCGAGCCGTCTCCTCGGAATCCCTCATAGAAATGCTTGAGTCTATGACCATTCACTTTGAATACTTTAGAAGTTTCCAAACTTTGAATTTCAACTGTACCATAAGGAAAAACATTAGTCACAACAAAAGGTCCATCCCAACGAGAACGCAACTTACCTGGAAACAACCGAAGTCGAGACTGGTATAGAAGAACTTTGTCACCAATTGTAAATTCTTTTCTAGAAATCATCTTGTCATGAAAAGCCTTTGTCTTCTCCTTGTAAATTCTTACATTCTCATAAGCATCATTGCGAATTTCCTCCAATTCTTGTATTTGCAACTTCCTATGCTCTCCGCTATCACTTATCTTCATATTAAAACTCTTAATAGCCCAATAAGCTTTGTGCTCTAGCTCCACAGGTAAGTGACATGGTTTTCCAAATACTAATCTATAAGGTGACATACCAATAGGCGTTTTATAAGCCGTCCTATACGCCCATAAAGCATCATCCAAGCGCAAACTCCAATCTTTTCTGCTCGGATTGACTGTCTTTTCAAGAATGGACTTAATTTCTCTGTTCGACACTTCCGCTTGTCCATTAGTTTGCGGATGATATGCAGTCGACACCTTATGAGTGACATGATACTTTTTCAACAAAGCTTCCACAGTTCGATTGCAAAAATGAGTGCCTCTATCACTTATTAGAGCTCTAGGAATTCCAAACCTGGAAAATATGTTAGTACGGAGAAAATCTGCAACAACTTTGGAATCGTTAGTCCTTGTGGCCTTAGCTTCCACCCATTTTGAAACATAATCGACAGCAAGTAAAATATAAATATTACCAAAAGATACAGGAAACGGTCCCATAAAGTCAATGCCCCAAACGTCAAAAATTTCACAAAAGAGTATGGGAGTTTGCAACATCTCATTTCGTTGGGATATATTACCTGTCTTTTGACAATTACAACATGACTTGCAAAATAAATAGGAATCTTGGAATAAAGATGGCCAATAAAAACCACAGTCAAGTACTTTCCTCGCTGTTTTCTTAGATCCAAAATGTCCTCCACAAGCATACGAATGACAAAAAGTGAGAATATGATCAATTTCAGTTTCAGGGACGCACCTTCTAATTACTTGGTCCGCACAATGCTTCCATAAGTATGGGTCATCCCACACGTAGTACTTTGCTTGACTTTTGATTTTATCCCTTTGAGCTTTAGACAAATTAGAAGGCAAAATGTTAGTAACCAAATAATTGACAATATTTGCATACCAAGGTGATTTTTTATATGCAGAGAACAATTGTTCATCAGGAAATGTCTCTTCGAGAGGAAGTTCATCCTTAGTATTTGCCAAACGACTTAAGTGATCTGCAACACTATTTTCTGACCCTTTTTTGTCCTTGATCTCCAAATCGAATTCACTTAAGAGAAGTATCCATCTTATCAACCTTGGTTTTGCCTCTTTCTTTGTCATCAAATAACGAAGAGCTGCATGATCAGAATAAATAATAATTTTAGTACCAAGTAAATAAGATCGAAATTTTTCTAAAGCAAAAACGACAGCTAAAAGTTCTTTTTCAGTAGTCAAATAATTTCTCTGGGCATCATTCAAGGTCCTCGAAGCATAATAAATTGCATGAGATGCTTTCCCAACTTTTTGACCCAAAACAGCTCCTACTGCATAATCACTTGCGTCGCACATTATCTCGAAAGGTATGTCCCAATTCGGAGGTTGAATAACTGGAGTAGTGGTCAATAATTCCTTCAACTTATCAAACGCTGTCTTACACTCCTTGTCGAAGTTGAAATCCGCATCCTTTTGTAGTAATTTGCATAGGGGTGATGCTATCTTGGAAAAATCCTTTATGAATCTTCGGTAAAAACCTGCATGTCCAAGAAAAGAACGCACTTCCCGCACACTAGTGGGATAAGGTAGAGACTGAATAATATCAATTTTTGCTTTATCTACTTCAATTCCCTTAGATGAAACAACATGACCCAAAACTATACCTTGTTCAACCATGAAATGACATTTTTCAGAATTGAGTACAAGGTGAGTGTCTATGCATCTTTGAAGAACAAGTGTAAGGTTGTGCAAACAATTATCAAAAGAGTCCCCATGAACGGTGAAATCGTCCATAAAAACTTCCATGATATGCTCAATATAATCTGAAAATATACTAACCATACACCTTTGAAAAGTAGCGGGGGCGTTGCAAAGTCCAAACGGCATACGACGATATGCAAAAGTTCCAAATGGGCATGTAAATGTCGTCTTTTCTTGATCCTCCGGAGCAATGGCAATTTGGAAGTAACCTGAATAACCATCAAGAAAACAATAGTAAGAATGACCAGCTAATCGTTCAAGCATTTGATCAATAAAAGGTAAGGGAAAGTGGTCTTTTTGGGTAACAGTATTTAATTTTCTATAATCTATACAAACCCGCCACCCATTTTGAACACGGGTGGGAATTAACTCATCATTCTGATTTTTGACCACAGTTATGCCCGTCTTTTTAGGAACTACTTGAACTGGGCTAACCCAACTGCTGTCCGAGATAGGGTAAATCATGCCAACTTCAAGAAGCGTTTGAATCTCTTTTTTCACAACATCCATCATGGGTGGATTTAGTCTTCTTTGCGGTTGACGGGTGGGTTTCGCTCCTTCGTCAAGTAAGATACGATGCATGCATGTCGACGGACTTATTCCCTTGATATCAGCAATCGTCCAACCAATGGCCTTCTTATGCTCCTTAAGAACTTTCATGAATTGTTCTTCTTGTGATGGACTAAGTTTATTAGAGATGATTACTGGCGATGTCTTTTCTTCTCCAAGAAAAACATACTTGAGATGATCAGGAAGAAGCTTTAAGGCTGGAGTGGGTGACTGCAAAACAGATGGTAGAGATTTTTCGTTAGGGACTGACATATCAATATAAGGAATGTTACATGTGTTTGGAGAATCATTTAGTGCTGCAATAACATCCTTTAATTCATCGATCAAGGCGAACTCTTCTTCCTCCTCGAGATTCTGACTGATTGTCGTTTCTACTGCATCCTTTCCATCAAGTTCAAAAATTTCCTGTGCTAATGAGTCAATCACATCAATAGAATAAACAGGAATATCATCATTGGGATATTTCATGGCATCATAAATATTAAACTGCACAACATCGCCATCAAATTCCATTGTAAGTGTACCACTAAGAACATCTATCTTGGTTTTGGATGTCTTTAAAAATGGTCTTCCTAACAAAATAGGAGCATTTTGATCACCATTCTCCATATCAAGCACGTAAAAATCAGTAGGAAAAATTAAATTATTTACCTGCACAAGAACATCCTCTATGATACCCTTAGGATAGGCATTAGATCTGTCAGCCAACTGAATCACCGTACCGGTTTTATTTAAAGGTTCAAGTTTCAAAGAAGCATATATAGAATATGGCATGACATTAATAGATGCTCCTAGGTCTAACATGGCTTGTTCAAATCTAGTGTCACTTATCTGGCAAGGGATAGTAAACATTCCTGGATCTTGACACTTTGGAGGAAGTTTTCTTTGAATCACGGCAGACACATTTTTTCCTACTTTTATCTTTTCATACCTTGTGAGTGCTTGTTTTCTCTTGTGTGTACACAATTCTTTTAGAAATCGAGCAAAGCGAGGTACTTGTTTAATTGCATCTAACAATGGAATTTTTACCTCGCATTGATGAAAAGTTTCATATAAATCTGAATCTTTCTCATATTTTCGTTTTTCTGTTAAAGCTAAAGGAAAAGGGGGTACCGGTGTATAATCAGAGAGAGGTGGAAATTTATGCTTAGGGGTACCATTGTCGCCTTGAACATTGTCCTCAGCTTTACTGTCGCCTTTGTCCATGTGGTTTGCTTATGTTTTGCCTTGCTCTGGTGGTGCAGACTCGGTCGTTTCCGGAGTTTGTATCTCTTTACCACTTCTCAAAGTGATTGCGCTTGCGTTCTCTTTTGGATTCACCACCGTTTGAGATGGTAATTTACCAGAACCTTGAGCCTCCAATCGATTGATTGCAGTCGCCATTTGTCCCATTTGCATTTCCAAATTCTGCATATTGGTCTTCGTGTCCTGCTGAAATTGCAAAGTGTTAGTGGTAAGTTGTTTAACCAAATCCTCTAAAGACATATTAGAATTAGATGATTGGCCCTGTTGTTTGTTGGGATATGGCTGCTTGTATGGTTGGTAGCTTGCAAAGTTTGGATTTGTGGATGGATTCCCTTGTGGATTGCCATAGTTGAAATGAGGATGATCTCTCCAACCTGAGTTGTACGTGTTCGAGTAAGGATCATATCTCCTTTGTGGTTGACCAGGAAAACCACTTGCTGCATTTGCTTGTTCATAGGACTCCTCTTGAAGAGTGGGGCACATATCCGTCGGATGTCCTACTACCGCACAAATTCCACAAGCTTTCACTTGTTGTGTATTACCTACAGCCATTTGACGAACAACGGAGGTTAGACTATCAATTCGTTGCTCAAGTGAAGAAATATTTACCTCATTAACATTTTTGGATGAAAAATCAATCCTAGTGCCGAATTGTTGGGAATTAGCCGCCATATTTGCAATTAAGTTCCTTGCAGCTTCGGGGGTTTTGTCCACCAAAGCGCCACCACTAGCAGCGTCAATCATGCTTCTATCAGTAGACATGAGTCCCTCATAGAAGTATTGGATTAGGAGTTGTTCACTGATTTGATGGTGAGGGCAGCTTGCACATAATTTCTTGAAACGTTCCCAATACTCGTACAGGGATTCTCCATGGTTCTGCCTCACACCGCAAATTTCTTTTCGTATGCTGGCCGCCCTTGAAGCTGGGAAATATTTCTCCAAGAATAATCTCTTCACCTCTTCCCATTTGGTTATACTTCCGGATGGTAGATAGTAGAGCCAATCTTTAGCCAGATCTTTTAGAGAGAATGGAAAAGCTCTTAATTTGATTTGTTCTTCGGTCACTCCGGGAGGTTTCATGCTCGTGCATACCACATGAAATTCTTTTAAGTGTTTATGCGGATCTTCACCTGCAAGTCCATGAAAAGTGGGCAAAAGATGTATTAGACCAGATTTTAACTCAAAAGAAGTGTTAGCATCTAGATTGGGAAAAGTGATGCATAAAGGTTGTTGGTGCAAATCAGGGGCCGCGAGTTCCTTCAAAGTCCGATTTCCAGCCATGTTGTCTTTTGCTTCAAGATTTGTTTGTCCTTCTTTCCTTAATCCGCGCAAAGTTCTTTCGATTTCTGGATCAAACCTTAAATCACTTTGATTAGTAGAACGAGTTATGGTCATAAACAAGCAAGAAAATAAAAATAAAAATAACTACGAAAAATTACTAAAATAAAATAAAAGAAACACAAAAATAAATAAATCAATCCCCGGCAACGGTGCCAAAATTTGGTGTGATGTCGCAAGCACCCAAAAATAATATCTTACTTTTAAAAAATAAATATGTAGTAGTGCAAGTAAGAGTCGAACCCACAGAGAATGATTAATTTAATTTTATATTTTTGCAAATAAAAATAGGGGGGTTTTTGAATTAAAGAAATAATTTAAATAAAACTAATTAAAATAAATATGCAAGTAATTTAATGAAATAAATGAGAAGAAAAAGCCTTGGTTTAAGTCAAAATCCACCATCAAGAATTTACAACTGATCACTGATGCAAGAATAACTCAATTCATATTTTAAATATTCAACGTGGAATAATTACTCCCATTCGAATAATTTTCCTATCTCTCCTTAATTTTAGTTAAGCAGAAACAAGCGATCTAAATAACCCTTACTACCAAATAATCTCAGACAAGCGCTAAAGATTTAACCTAGTAGCAGCATAAAGAAATAGAGAGATCGTTGAACTAAACAACACAATCCAAGCGTCTGCATTTAATTTAGATGAATATTCTTCCTAAGATAAAACAATCTTTTGATAAGCAAAATAATTATTAATCTTAGTTACTTCGCAAATTAAAGTGATCAAACAATTACGGATTTGATATTTAATTTAGCAGTAGATTTCAACGAATAATAAACTAGTGTGCACCCTAGCAATTAAACGAATTAATCATAAAATTAAACACAGAAAAATATTCAATACTCAAAATATAAATTGAACAATTAAAATAAATTAGATCTCACAGTGTATAAATCTTGATGGCTTCAATCACTTAAACCAAGAAAAAGAATTTAGCTACTCATAATTGTAGAGAGCATCAAAGAATAGAAGAGAGAATTTTTATTCTAAGAAAAGTTGTGTCTTACAATGTGTCTCAAGCCCCCTATTTATAGGCTTCATAAACCTCCTAACTTGTCCAAACCCTAATAGGATTTACAATTAAAAATAAAAGAAAAATAAAATAATTATTTTCCTAACCCTAGTTGGAATTAAAATCCAATTTGGAATCAAAAAAATAACAAAATTCGCGAAATAATCTGATTTGGGAATTAACGCGCCAAACAAACAAGCCCTTCGCTACAGTAGACGCCGACGTCAGACGCCCGCGCGCATTGCGCGCATAAGAGCCCAAAACGACGTCGTCCGGTTCCTTTTCTTGCCACTGTTCTGCTCACCGCGCGCATGGCGCGGTAACTATGCTGAAACGGCGTCGTTTTCTCTGTCCGGCAAATCCATCCGCGCATTGCGCGATACCTATTTCTGCTGCTTAGACCAAAACGGCGTCGTTCTGATCCGGCTGCTGTAATCCTTACGCGCAATGCGCCAATATCAACTTTCCGGATTTACAGAATTGCCCTCAGATTCTTGCGAAATTTACACTTTGGCCCTCCAAGCTTATTTTCCTACAAAATAAAATAATTAAAAATAAATAAAAATAATATAAAAATACTAAAAATCCTAAAAACACATAATAATAAATAAAACACCCAAAACACTAAAAATAAATAAAAACACATAAATAAAAATAAATATAAAAATACTATGAAATTACCTAAATTAACATAAATTAACTAAAACCCTATAAAACCTATTAAAACCAAAATAAGCTAAATAATTAAATATTTAAGCACACAATAAATATAAAAACTAAGTAATAGGGAATAAAAATATCGTATAATTTAGTCCTATCATTGCCTTATTATAACTATTGTCATACGTTTAGATTTGGAGCTTTATCAGATGAACGTTAAAACAAAATTTCTATATGAAGAACTAATTGAAGAAGATCATTGTGTGTATGTTAAATGGGTCAACAAAAGTTTTATGATCTTGTGTTTGTACGTTGATGACATCTTGATAGGTGGAAATGATATGAAATTGATTGTCGCCACTAAAAAGTGGTTGTCATCTAATTTTAAGATGAAGGACATAGGTGAGATGGAATTTGTACTCAAAATTAAGATCCATAGGGATCGCTCTAAAAGATTTTTGGGTTTAAGTTAAGAAACTTACATAAAATTTATTTTAGAACATTTTTGTATGCATAATTCTAAACCCGTTGACACTTCCATTGATAGGGGTCATAAACTAAGATAAGATCTTTGCATTAATACTAATCAAGAAAAGAGCAGATGGCTTTTGTTCCTTATGCAAATTCAATTAGTAATTTAATGTGTGCAGTGATGTGTACACGCCCCAACATAAGTTTTGCAGTGAGGATGGTTAGTCGGTTTCAAAGCAATCCTGGATTTGTTCATTGGGTGACAGTTAAGAGAATACTTCGATATTTAAGAGGCATCATGGACTATATATTGTGTTATTAGGGTGGTGAGCTACGCTTACAAGGGTACAACGATGCAGACTAGGCTAGCGACTTGGATGAGCACAAGTCTACCATTGGGTATAACTTCTTGCTTAGTGGTAGAGCCATTAGCTGGTTGAGCAAGAAACAATCATGTGTTGATTTATCCACCACGGAGTCAGAGTTTATTACATGTTGTTTTATAGTACAAGAAATAGTATGGTTATGGAGATTCTTCAAATGCTTGCGTGTTGGATCACATTTGAGTGACCCTGTCACTATTCACTATGACAATACAACTATTTTGTCTTATTACGTTAAGTATCCCAAGTACCATGGAAAGGCCAAGCAAATTGAGACTAAATTTCACTACGTTAGGGATATTGTGCCACAAAAGAAGGTGGTCCTTAAACATATCTTTACGAGAAACATGGTTGTTGATCCCTTGATTAAGCCCATTCCTATGGATGTTTTTCGAGCTCATCCTAGGAGTTTAGGACTTCGTAGGCCTTGATATGTATTATGTTTGATAATGGACATCTTTTGGATGTCGTTTATTTTTTTTATGCAATAAAGGTTGTTACATAATGTTGATTTATATTCAGTTCTATGTTTTGACTTATTGTTTATATAAGCACACATATAGGTTTTCCCAAGGCAAAAAGTTTGATTTACTCACATGGATAACCTGTCTTGAAGCTTGTAATAGCGAGCAAGATGAGACTATTTTGTGGAGGTTTAAATGGTTGGGCACCATTTATGAGACACTACAATTTAGTCGCCTTTACTAGGTCCAAGAAGAGGCATCATTATATATAACGAACACTTATAAGAGGTATAACCTTGTTTTTAGGGTTGCCGGACATTAAATTCATACTAGATACTATCTGAAGTAACTAGGGATGTTTTCAAAGGTTAAACGCTAGAGAGCGATTAACTACTGTTCGTACGGTGTTATTTTGGCTAGAGCGTCGCAACATGAAAATTATACCTCGTGTGCAAAATAAGCGACATAGTACAGAAGAGTGGTGTGGTGGATCTCTATCCAATCACTGCGTGAGCCCTATACATTAATTATTGTCCTTAGTAACTTGAACCTATGTCATGAAATAGAGACTTTATGTTGCTACTCTAGCTTTTATTCCTAAGTTCACATAATGAGGTTCCATGGGTACTTGTTTGGGAAACCAACAAAGTTAATGAAGATTGACATGAGAGTTTAAAGAAGACATTTGTCTGGCATCACATGCAGTCATTGGTTATGCTATGTGTACGTAACTATTTTAAACTTTATATAATATTTTTTTTTAAAAGGTGAGCATATATACCAAGGCAAATGGGATTGAGTGTATTTCTGAAATATAATTAATGAGGGATTCGAAATACTTAACAAAATGTGATCGATTGGTCTAGGACATGGCGAGTTTTTGTTTTGGAGATGTTTCATATTAGTTATGATTAAGATTTAATATGTGAGCTCCTGTCCTTGATATCATTTATTTCTCGTCAGTTGCACGCCAAGACACCTACACGAGGAAATCTAGAGATTATTGATTTAAGATGAGTACATACATTTATATCTCAAGTGTCTGAGTGAGAGATGTTAGCAATTGATTCGCTTGGACCCATAGATCATGGACATCCACTTGGGTATGGATATTGGATAGCCCAATTAGGATTGGGAGAATCCCATATCACTTGAAAGTATTTTAGATAATACTTGATATGATCTGGACTCTATATGAGATAACTCTCCAGATTTAGTCAGTTATAAATTTATCCCATATTAATTGGAATTCATCGTTAAATACTTGACTCCTGCAGAGTTTAGGGCTAAGAAAAAATAACGTATTATTTTTCTTATATAGTTTTCTCTTTAATACTCTCTCTATAGTATTTTCAAGCTTCCATCATTAGGCTTGGATGTAATTGGTGTGAACACATGACTTCGTTCGCATCGTAGCCAGTAACAATTCTATATTGACGAGAAGCGTTTGCAGGAAGGATCGTAGTAGCTATGATCATGGTATTGCTTGTAGATTTAGCATTCCGATTTAACCACTTTCGCTTTGTCGATACTAACCAATTTATATGTAAGTTTATATGTGATTATGTGTTAGTTTCCATTTATTTTAACATAAACTATTTAAAATATATTACTCATTGTAAGATTTATTATTTTATAATTATTAATGAATTATCTTAATTTTGCATTTAATTTCTTTAAAAAAACTTTTAAAAGTCAATAATTTATAATTTGGAACAAACCTAGATAGTATAACGAATTGTTCTTATTAGTATTTTCAAAAGGTTCATGGTTCAAGAAACGAGGGCAGAACCAATGAAAATAAGACTTACTTTTGAAATATCAATTTTGTATACAAAAAATATGTTTCACAAAATATCAATTATGAACTAATATGTTGATCCATATTTATTATTGACAAGCTCTCCAGCACCGTGCGAAGCACAAACGGCATGAATAACAATTTATTATATTAATTATTAAGATAATTAATTAACTATAGGAGAAATATTTGACTAGGATTTTAAAAAAGATATTGTAGTTGTTAAATTATGAAATATTTAAATAATAAATTGTTCAATTATATATTATATAGTATTTCGATCAAATATTAAACTAAACATTTGAAAAAATAGTTATGTTAATTTTATTTAAGTATGTAATGAAATTCTATATTGGTGTTTATATTGACAAATTAAATTTGCTTGAAATTCTTATTCGAATAGAACTATAAAACTCAAAGTTTAATATGTTATAATTTAGTTATGACAATTAGGTAGTAATTAATCTAATATAATTTTTTAACTAATTTTATTGTTATTATGAAAAAACTCACATATATTATTTATATAATTAATCATGTGTTTTAGTAAAATATCAAGTTTTAATGAATTTAACTTAGTTAGAATATTAATTTAATAATTAAATTCACGACTAATACCCATATAATTAAATCGCGTAATATGTTAAGAGATTTTTTTTATATCTTAATAAAATTGTAATAATGAAATTATCTTATATAAAATTTCTTAAGATATGTTATCTTAATTACAAAAGAATGTGATAAAAAAATCTTGTTATAAAATTGGTAAAATCAAAAATAAAAAATCTTTTAAAAGTTTATTTTCCTATCTATGTAAAAATAAAAAATATTTTCCTATTTTTTAATGGGTTGGGATTTATTTTAAATACTTTACAAATTTGGATAATGTTGAGATATAATTATTTGAGGCCCGATTGAGGTGTAAGCCCAAATTATTTTTAGACCCAGATCCAATTCGGTCCACGTTTAGATATATGTTGGGTCCGACCTTGTGTCGGTTCACTATATTATATGTCTTGACAGCTAATTAAGGAAGTGTCAGAGTTCATATTGAAATAGAATTGTGTTTCCTTATTTGGGAGGGACAATGGAGTTTGGAAAGGACTCAATCAACAATTAATGGCAATCATAAAAGGATTCTGAAAAAGACTCTCACTCCTAATTGAACTCGGACAAGCATAACATCTATAACTACAGCCATAAGCAGGGATCAAGGTATACACACAACATTCATACATAATTTTATTATTTTCTAGCAATTTAATTTCCTTAATTGTTTACGCTTTTGGCCTGTACTTATTCTCACACTAGAACTATCTCCTGACGGCCTAAGTCGTCAAGCTCCTCTCAATGTGACTGCTAGTTGTGCAGGTTGCACCTGCCTTTTGGTAATTTATAGCCAAAATTTGGCATTAACAGATAATATATATATATATATATATATATATATATATATATATATATATATATATTACAAATTTAGATAATATTATAGTAATTTGGATAAAAAAGTAAAAGGTTGAACCAACAATTTATAAAATTAAAAATTAATAAAACTAAATTTGTGCTTTTAATTATATAGTTGATGACTTGAAGGTGCACGATATAATGAACCGCTGGTGTAAGCTTATTGATTGATAGACTTGATAACATTTTTTAACGTTGTTTGAGTTTTTTTGTTTTGTTTTTTTGTTTTTTTTTTGTCTTTTTTGTTTCGTTTTTTTTTTTATATAGTTTTTTGTGCTTTAGTTGGACATAGGAAAACAAACAACAAGCAAATAAAACTAGTCATGATCAGACATAATTTTGTGAAACATAAATCCAAAATAAACTCTTACTTTGGACAATCTAAGCCTTAAGGCCCGTTATATAATTTTGAGAAGTTACTTTACTCATTGTCGATTAATTTTGAATCCAATGTCTTAACATGATAATAGAGTATGTTTTAACATGATAGGAAAGTGGATAACTTTATTAATTTACGCGCAAGGCTCCACATCGAAGAACAAAATGCTATTGCGCGAACTACGAATTAGTTTTTAACATAGAATTGGAGTGCCTTTTGCAGCCGGATCTTAGCTATATCTCCAATTTGTAGCTCAGTTTCAAGATGTTAGTGGGGGCGGCGGCCCTACTATATTTACATATTTTTCAAACTCACGTGAAAATGAGTTTTTTCACTTTATATAAACTTGGTTCCCACTTTATAAGATTTACAATCTTTACAAAATTTTATGTCACTGTGTTTAACCTACAATATTTATTTTAAAATCCTACATTCGTCCCTAGATAAATACGTGATCTTAGCTATCCAATTGTAGCCCTGTTTCAAGATGTTGCTGGGAGAAAACCAACATCTCAGCGGATCAAACTAAATGTAGATGGGGCTTCCCAAAACAACCCAGGTTAAGCGGGGCTAGGAGACCTGCTTAGGGTTTGCAATAGTAGATGGTTAATAGGCTTCTTGGTAAATATTGGTTTCAGTACCAACACAGTGGCTGAACTATGGGCCATATGAAAAGGGCTGCAACTAGCTTGGGATGAAAGATATAGACAAGTGGAGGTAGAAACCGATTCTCAGGTAACCCTAAATCTTATCTCATCTTATTTCACATATACGTGATCTATTGACAAAGAATTGGGAATGCAAGCTTATGCGCAAATGTAGAGAAGGTAAGCACTGTGCTGACTACCTAGCTAGCTAAAGACAGTCACCTTTTCCCGGGCATTTCCGATACGGATTTTATATGGAAATGCCAGACATACTAAATTAATTTGATAAAGTAGAAGTAGTAGCCATGTAAAAAATTGAAACAGCATATTATAGATAACTAGTACCTCTTTCATTCCGTAACAAGACTGTTATTTACAAAATTTACTATTTAAGATGTACTTTTGTTCCATATTTACCTTATAATTAATAACTTGTTAGATTTATGATGGTAACATGATAATAAAATTCTGGTATAAAACTTGAGAATACTATGTCATTTTATATATATATATGTTGTATGGATAAAAAAAATAATCTTTTGTGGAATAAAAAAATAATTTAATAATGAGACTCTTTTTCGTGAAACAAAGAGAGTACATCATTTGAGCATAATATTGTTTTTGAGTTTTTGAATGGACGAAAAAGAAAAGAAAAACAGGAAAAACCCAAGTATTTTGTCTAATTACCTTGTCATTGAGTTTTTAGCTCCAAACACTAAATGATTTTAGTAGAATATTCTCAACATTTCGTAAGAGGATTTGTGTACTCGGTGTTCTTTCATGAAGTAATTATGAAACAATCTTGTACATATCCAGTATCCAAGCCTAGATCTTAGGTTTTGGTACTGGTATTGTTTTACAAATAAAATTTATTTTGCTTTTGTTAAAACAAGTAAAACTCCTGTAAATTCGGAATAAAAGTATTCTACGATGAAACATTTGTGTTTGGCCTTGCATTTTTCTATAATTAGATTCAGAATAAGCGCTCAATTGAAATCCACCAAAGTTCGTATTATACTTCATTCAAATGAAATGGAAACATTACAATAAGATGCAAGTAAAATTATGCAAGTCCACAGCCATTTAAACTATTCAGTTACAAATGTAACATAAAAGGCTCAAGGAAATAACTGTTCACTTAGATGAATATTGAGTGCTTATTACTGCACCTCAGTAATAGAATCATCGGATGGTACTGTCAACTCTGGAGGACTTGGTTGTTGATCCTCCGTTGGCAATTCTTGTGGACAAAGAAAAGGCTTGGGAGGCATTATCAGAACTTCAACGTCTCCTTCGAGCATCTCAATAACTTTGTTCATTGAGGGACGATCACTAGGCTTCATTTGTATACACCATAATGCCACTATTATCATCTTTCTTATCAACTTCTTTTCTTCTTCAGTAGCATCTTCCATTTCAATCTCTTTTCCTTCGCTAAATTGGTCATACACCCACGAGGGAAAGTAAATTTGACTTGTTTGATCCACAAATGGATTCAAGTTTTTCCTTCGGCCTGCCATTTCCATTAACAGCATTCCAAAACTATAAACATCAGCTTTATATGAAACACCACCAATGTTTTTGTAGAACAACTCTGGAGCCATGTAGCCCATTGTTCCTCTTGCTGCAGTCAGATTTACAATGCTATCGTCCGTGGCATATAATTTTGCAAGTCCAAAATCCGAAATCGTAGGATTGAAATTCTCATCAAGCAGAATGTTGTGGGGCTTGATATCAAAATGCAAGATTTGCATGTCACAACCTCTGTGTAAATAGTCAATTCCGTTGGCCACTTTATAGGAAATCTCATACATCTTTTCGCAACTCAAGGAAATAGTTTCTATTTCTTCTTCTCGCGGAAAAATGTATTTTTCGAGAGACCCATTAGGCATGAAATCATAGATTAAAGCACGTTTTCCACCCTCAAAGCAAAAGCCCAAGAGTTGCACGACGTTTACATGATGAATTCTTCCAATTGTAGCAACTTCATTCATGAAATCTTGCCCTGTTGCCTTGGATTTGCCCATCATCTTTACTGCTACAAGAGGACCACTTCGGAGCTTTCCTTTATATACAGTTCCAAAGCCTCCTTCACCCAATTTTTCCTTGAAACCGTTGGTGATTTTTTTCACCTCAGAGTAACTGTACCTTATAGGCATGAGATTGTTTTGTCCTTGTAGAAAATCCTCAATGTTATCATACATTGACAAATGCCTTCTCTTCGACTTATATACCAAAAACACCAGCAGGCATGGTATTCCACACAAAAATCTCACAACAACAATCCCAACTACATTCCAGAATAAATAAATTAAATAATAGAAGATGAATAACTAAAAACGAGGGCGTCTGACGCCGATAATTAGGAATTTATGATTGTTAAAAAGTATCAGTTAGGATATTAGGTCCTCCCTACAGGCGTACAGTTGTGTATATATTAAACCTAAAACAAAGGAAGACTGAACGAGTTTTATGAGTGTGTGGTTCGAATATAGTAAATTTATGGTGGTCTGGTGCCTATAAAATGTAATATTTATGTTTGCTTTTTCTATTAGAATCTTTATGGAATATTATGCCAAAGTTTCTGCATATATGATATGAATGTCTTTTACTGTGTGATTTCAAAAATCTTTTGTGAAAGTAGGCCTCTTGATTTGACAATGTGTATGCTGCACAAATTTTTTTTGCCAAAATTATATGTTGAATTTTTTAAAGAAGGCTTAATAACATATATGGCTTGAAGTATAAACTCATTTATTTTGTAAGGATCACAAAATTTTAAGGGACAAATGACACTTATGTCTTTTCAAGTTATCATTAACTTTCAAAGTTATTCCTAAAGTACATTTTTCGTCAATTTGATCTGTAAAGTGATATTTTTTGTTGTTTTCGTTCTTTTTATCCAAATTTCACCCAAGTCCGATCTAAGTTCAACCTTACCCAAATTATTTTGGGCAAAATTGTCTTTAACAATATTCTCTCAATTTGGGAGTTCAACTTTCCTTTGTGGCTCCACCGTCCCGGGTGGGGAGGAAGCAGCGTAATCAGAAGGGTACGGAGGCAGCGGCTCGGCTTCCGACCGTGACACCGCTGACAAAATGCAAGCCGAGGCTTCTGAAGCTGGAGTGAATCAAAGATTAATTGTTAATGGAGGAAGAGTTCTTGGCGAATCAAGAGTGGCTCAAGCCGCAGGAAGAGAAGACTGAGGAGGACCGATCTAAAGTCGACGATCTTCGTGGATCGCCAATGAGTGTCAGGAATTTGGAAAAGTTGATTAATGAGAATCACACAATCGTTTCGTCCTCGATTGGTCTATTATGTTGGGATTTTGTCCTTTATTGATAAGGTTCAGCTGGAGCCTGGATGTGCTATTTTGATGCATAATAAGGTATGATTATTTTGTTGGTAATGATTTGGTATTTTTCTATTGATCATTGATTGTGTTGAGGTAGGTTAGAGCTTTATATAATTTGATATTGAAGGAATTGAGAAGTTAGGGTTAGGTTTTGTGATTTGCACTAAGAATTGAGAACATTGGTGAGCATCTAGTTGTTCATGAATTTGATTTGCTATAATTAGTCTGGCTAAGAGCTCTGTGTTTAGTTAAATTAAATTTGGTACGTTGATTTTGATTTTGTGAGCTGATTAAGGAATTGAATTTCGTTTTTGTTTGTTATTTTACTTTTTTGTCCTTTTAATCTAATAATATAATTCTTTTTCCAAGGTTTATATATATATATATATATATATATATATAAGCGCCTAGATTTAATGATTTCATAACATGAATAATAATTATATTAATTTTCAAAAATAAAAATAAAAATTAATTTTCAAAATTTTAGTTATATTTTTGAAGTTTGAATTTAGTTTTATGAATTTTAATTTCTAATTTGTGTATTATTATGAAAATACTTATGAATAATGGTAAAGAGATTACTCAAATTCAAAATTTACCCATATTTCTCTTATTTTAATAATATATGTAATATATTTGAATACAATAAAAGACAATTTTGCTCTTAATAAATTGGGTCGGGTCGAACTTGAATCGAATTTAGGTGAAATTTGGATAAAAGGAACGAAACGACAAAAAATGTCACTTTAAGGACTAAATTGACAAAAAATGCACTTTAGGAACGACTTTGAAAGTGGGTGACAACTTGAAGGGACATAAGTGACATTCACCCAAATTTTAATCTTCTCAATATCCACCCAAAGTACCCAAAAATAACCGATATCGACTGTGATATAAAGTTCGGTAAAGAAAAATAATAGGAATGGTTACGAGTGAAGCGAAATTGTACGATTCATCACACATCAATTAATCACCAGTGCAGCGCTCACCTGTGTAAACTGGATCAACAAGTATTTTGGATCACCTTGTTACCTAAAAGGTTAACCTATTAGGTTAAGGTTCCACCATACTTATTTACTCATATACACTCTTGAATCTATCTGATGTGGGTCATGTGAAATATCCCAACAATCTTCACTTTTTATTTGAATACTCATCACAAATATCATATTAGAGTAGTCACTATTGAGCACACTTTATTTGAGTCCTTTAATAGCCCTGCTCGACTCTAATTAATCCACCATGCCAGAGTCAAACGTGAAAGTACAACCTTGCTCCTTGTGAACTATTCACCATGAGCAGCTTCCCTAGAGCCATTTTGAGCCCACTCTATTCAACTCTAATCATACTTCACCGCGTACACTATAAGAAATTGGGTCATAGACGACGGTTGTATAAGCGATGGACATTTGCCGTCGCTAATAACATTTATAAACGACATCACAACCGTTAATATTAAGTGTCATCGGTAATGGGTCTTTTTTCCAAGTTTCTATGAATGGTGGTCAACGACGCCATCAGCAATAAGTTTTTGTCGTTGGTAATAAGTTAGGAATTCGCGCCAAAATTTCGCGGCAGAGGGGAAGCCAAAAGTGATGGAGGCATAAAATGTTATAGGTGACAGACTTGGCGTCGAGAATGAGGGTTTATTTTAGAAACCCTTGGTTGGCGGCTGGGCACTTTTATTTCCCCATTTTCCAAAAACTCCCGCAGCGATTTTCGTCAGACTCTCCGTTGGCGGTTCTTCCTCTTCCCTTAATTGGCGGTGTTGTCTTCCCCGGCGCGATTAAGTTTCTCTCTCCCCTCTATTTCACACACATTCTGATTATATTCAGATTTGAAATTATGTGTTATGTTTCATCAATTTACCATTTATGCATTTCAAAGTTAATATTTACAGCCATTATTGGGGGTTTAGATAATTTTTGATCGGCTTTGATTATTATGGTGGATTTCAAAAATTGAAAACCCAATTACTTCAAACCGGTGCCTGTTTTCGACAGCTGCCATGTCCATAAAATGCTAGAATGATTCTCTCTTCTTTACTTTCTAAAATTGTGTGTTTTGACAGAAAGCACATCTCATTTGTTAAAGAGGTTCGCAATGTTAGGCTTGGACTTGCTACAGATGGATTTAATCTGTTTAATGCGCCTTACACCAAGCCATACTCAACCTGACTAGTGATTATTGTTGTGTATAACCTCCCACCTTCGATGTGCATGAAAGATCCCTACATGTTCATGACTTTACTAATTCCGGATGAAAATAGTCCAAGTAAAGACATCAATGTCTATCTCAGGCCCTTAGTTAATGAGTTGAAAATGTTGTGAGATAAATGGATTCAAACTTATGATGTATCTCTTAAAGAGAACTTTGACATGAGGGCAGCTTTACTATGGACAATAAATGACTTCCCGAGGTTGGGAATGGTTAGTGGATGGTCGACTCACGGAGGCTTGTCATGTCCAGTGTGCATGGGGTCCGTTAAAGGTATGCGGCTGAAACATGGGGGGGGGGGGGGGGGAATTAGTTTCGTTGCAACTTCCAGACAGTTTTTACCTATTGAATATTGTTATAGAAGGATGACTAGACAATTCAATCGAAAATCAGAGAAACATCACATACCTGATCGTCTTTTTAGGACAGTAGTGTTGAGTTAGATTAGTCGCTTGAATTTTCCATCTCTAGGGAAGAATCATAGGTTAGAACGAGTTTATGGGTATTGTAAAGTTCACAACTGGACACATCGTGGTATGTTCTTTGAGCTACCTTATTGGGCTACACTCTGCATTTGTCATTATTTAGATCTGATGCATATAAAAAAGAATGTATTGGATAACATTTTTTATATAGTGCTAGATACCAATGGAAGAACAAAGAAAAGCAAGTCAAGACTTGATTTGGTAAATATAAACATTAGGGAACATTTGTAGCTATATGAAGAGGATGGTAAGACGGTAATGCCCAAAGCTGAGTATCCTTTGACCAGAGAACAATTGATATTGATATTTAATTAGATAAGTGGATTAAAGCTCCCAGATAGATATTCTTCAAATATAGCAAGGTGTTGTAAAGTCGAAGAGCTTAAGTTTCGTGGTCTAAAAAATCATGATTGTCATGTATTCATGTAGAAGTTGATCCATGTGGCATTTATCGACTTGTTGCCCAAACGTGTGGTTGAAACACTAATAGAGCTTTCCAATTTCTTTAGAGATCTATGTTTGACGGAGCTCAAGCTCAGAGACATAGATAAAATGGAAAGGCAGATAGTAAAAATATTGTGCAAGTTAGAAATGATCTTTCCTCCATCGTTTTTTGATTCTGTGGAGCATTTGTCTATTCACCTATCATACGAAACCAAGCTTGGTGGTCCCGTACAATATAGATGGATGTATCCATTTGAGAGGTAATGATATTAATGTTTTTAATACGCTAAAATGTTTATTACTATTTTGTAATTGTTGTATACATTTCATATATAACACATATAGGTATATGCGATGTTTAAAGCAAAAGGTGAAGAATAAAGCTCGTGTAAATGGGTCTATTGCTGAAAGTTATGTTATGGAGAAGTATGATAATTTTTGCTAGTTGTACTTTGAGCCTAATGTTCAGACGAGACACAATCGCTTACGCTGGAACGAGGATGTTACACATGAGGACAATGGAGAATTAACGACCTTCAGTCATCTTGTACAACCATTTGGAGGGGAAAAAAGGATTCTTGACCGATAGTGAGTATACAGTTGCCACATTGTATGCACTTATAAACATGAATAAAGTGGCGTCATACATTAAGTAAGTAGCCATAAGTATGTCGTTTATAACTGTTAAAAGTTCTAATCATACTGTTATTAAGTAAGTACCCATAACTCTAAATTTATAACTGTATTGCAGTTAGTATGATGCTGAGATACGTGAAGCAAATCCGAGTATATCGGATGAATAATTGCAAAATCAGAGAAATATAGAATTTGTACAAAGGTTTAAAGATGTAGTAAATGTCTTAAGTTAATGTCTAAATGCATTTTTTCTCACGAACGAATATTATAGCGCAACTAACTTTAGAATATGTTGTTAAATACATTAGGTGCTCCCAGGTGATAAAGCTAATAGTCAGCTAAAGCTTATAGTTGACGGCCCTGAAAGATCTATATATACTTATACATTTTGCATTGTAAACGGTTAAAGATTTAAGTGTTACGATGTTGGGGTAGTCGTGTCATCCGACTTTGGTGTAGTACTTAAAAGTAGTTGTTACGATAATCTTTGGGATGACTGGTATGGACGATTGCTAGATGTAGTTGTTTTCAAGTATTGGGTTCAGAAAGAGTTAGTTTGCTTCAATTGTCATTGGTTTAATGTTGCCAATGGAGTTCGAGTAGATAAAAACTCAGGATTAGTGGCAGTAAATGTTAAATCAAAACTAAACTCAGATAAGCCTTTTGTTCTAGCAAGTCAAGCAACGCAGGTGTACTACACACGGAAACTTAAGACTCCCACAAGCCCATAGTACGTTGCCATAATAACCAAAGCTCATAGTTTTCAAGGCACAACTCCTTGTCTAGACGATGAACCTTTATAATTGGAGTCTACTAGTGTCACACCAGCTGATGTGACAGTTACTAGTAAGTCTAGTGAAGACGATAATGTTGAGGAGTAAGATATAAATGAAGTAATTCTCGAGGATGACAAATATGGTGATGACAACGAGAATGAAGAGCTACTGCTCAAGGATGTCGATTCTGATACTAATGACTTTGATGATATAAATGATTAGGACTATATATTTAATATTATATGAGTTTTAGCCATATGTTATTGTTTGTAGCTGCAAACCATTTGGTATTTAATATTATTATATGAATCAAGTTGCAAATTTGTCTTTATTAAAAAAGTCTTCTAATTTTGTGTTTATGTCTTTAAAGTGATATAGATATGGCACGTACTATTATTTTTATATTGTTGTTGGGACCATTCATTTGTATTAATTTTATTCGCATACTACACATATTCGACAGGTAAGTGATAGAACCATCTGCAACAAGGAAGTGGTATTATTTTGGTGAATCTTTGCAAAGGCAGCCACTTCTGCAGGTGGTTTACAACTCGCTACCTTAGAGTCTAATGTTGTGCTGAAATCTCAGAGTGTTGCAGGAATATTGAATGAAAATCCATTGTCATAGAGGTTGTGGGTTGTGAACCACCTACAGAAGTAGCGAGTATGCTCGGTTGTATTCGCAAACCTCTTTCACCCACATATTCGACAAGTAAATAAAAATATTAATGTATGTCTTTAATTATATATTTTGTAATTATATATATTATACTGGTTATATAAACTATTAAAAAGTTATGAAAAAACACTTACCTAAATTATTTTTAAAAAATTTAGACAAATTTAGAAAAAATAGACCACAACTCGCCCCGGGTATCGAAATAACGTGAAACTGTACGTGTAACACCTCTTACATATTTTAAACGCGTGACAACTTACGGGGATAGATTCGGAATTCCGGTGGCCGAATTAGAAGCTCGTTTTCCTAACTTATATTAAAAAAAAACTTAGACAAATTTAGGAAAAGTATACCAAAACTCACCCCGGGCATCTAAACAATGCGAAACCATAGGCGTAGCACCTCTTACATATTTCAAACACATGACAACTTATGGAGCTCGATTCGGAGTTCCGATGGCCGAGTTAAAAGCTCGTTTGCCTAACTTATATTAAAAAAACCTGGACAAATTTAGGAAAAGTAGACCAAAACTTGTCCCGGACATCTAAATAATGCGAAACTGTAGGAATAACACCTCTTACATATTTCAAACGCAAGATAACTTACGGGGCTTGATTCAGAGTTCTGGTAGCCGAGTTAGAAACTCGTTTGCCTAACTTATATTAAAAAAACATAGACAACTTTAGGAAAACTAGACCAAAACTCGCCTCAAGCATCTAAATGACGCGAAACTGTAGGCATATCACCTCTTACATATTTTAAATGTGTGACAAGTTACGGACTCGATTCAGAGCTCCGATGGCTGAGTTTTAAGCTCATTTGCCTAACTTATATTAAAAAACTTAAACAATTTTTGGAAAACTAAACCAAAACTTGTCCCGAGCATCAAAATGACACGAAAACGTAGCCATAGCACCTCTTATATATTTTAAATGTTTGATAACTTATGTGACTCGATTCGGAGTTCCGGTGGCCAAGTTAGAAGCTTGTTTGCCTAACTTATATTGAAAAAACTTAGACAATTTTAGAAAAACTAGGCCAAAACTCGCCCCGAGCATGAAAATGACCCAAAACCGTAGGCGTAACACCTTTTACATATTTCAAATGCATCACAACTTACGGAACTCGATTCAGAGTTCCGGTGGCTGAGTTAGAAGCTCATTTGCCCAACTTATATAAAAAAAACATAGACAACTTTAGAAAAATTAGACCAAAACTCGCTCTGGGCATCGAAACGATGCAAAACCGTAGGTGTAGTCCCTCATATACATTTTAAACATTTGACAACTTTTGGGACTTGATTCAGAGTTCCGGTAGCCAAGTTAAAAGCTTGTTTGCTTACTTATATTAAAAAAACTTAGATAATTTTAGGAAAACTAGACTAAAACTCGCCCCGGGCATCAAAATGATGTAAAACTATAGGCGTAGCACCTCTTATATATTTGAAACGCATGACAACTTATGGGGCTCGATTTGAAGTTCCGGTGGCCAAATTAGAAACTCGTTTACCTAACCTATATAAAAAAAAATAGACAAATTTAGAAAAAGTAGACCAAAACTAGCCCTGGCCATCGAAATGACTCAAAACCGTAGATGTAGCACCTATTACATATTTTAAATGTGTGACAACTTACGGGGCTTGATTCGGAGTTCCGGTCGCCGAATTAGAACCTCGTTTGCCTAACTTATATAAAATAAAATTAGATAACTTATTTAAATATGGTTACATTTGTTTATATATACTTAATATTTTAATTTTGTAGGGTCTTGTTGATGAGGCTCGTGGTAGCGATGGAGGCAGCAACGATGTTGAAGACGGTGGAGGTGGCGACGATGCTTGGACTGATGAACGATGTTAAGTTGTATGCCGATGCCGATGATAACCAGGGGATCTAGTTTATATTTATATATTTTCTCTTATGTAAATAACTAGTTTTTAGGTTGTACAATGATTAAATTTTGTATGTAATTACTTCTTATGTAAATAACTAGTTTATATATTGATGGTTGATTATATATATTTGATGGCTGATTATATATATCTTATGGTTATTGTTATGCGTTAGTGAATAAATATTTTGTTACTTTTAATTTATAACAGGTACAATTATGTGTATTTAAAAGAACAAGGGGTTTTGCAAATTTAAATTTTTTTAAAAATATATTTAGTGACGAACACAGACATTGGCGACGGACAAGCCACCGATATTGACTGTAAGAATAAAAAAATAAGAAAATTCATTGCTGACGAACAATACTCATTGGCGACGGGCAGTTTGTCACCAATGACTTTTTTTAATTTATTATTAAACAAATCATTGGCGACGGACTCCTCGTCAACATCACCGTCACAACTACATCATTACCGACGGACAGTCTGTCGCCAATGAAATACGGGGCGACGACGGTCGACGGGGGGATAGGGCGACAGCGTTAGCGATGGACGTTGCTGTCAGGAATGAGGTCATTAGCGATGGCACGCGAGTCATTCCCGACGGACACATCCGTCACTAATGACCTATTTTTTTGTAGTGGTAATGGCAAACATGGGAGTGATTCCTTATTCCACCTGACTAGGAGTGATCCCTTGCTCCACCTGACTTAATTCTATTTGCTCAATTGCGCAGACTAAGTAACATGTGACTTGCGAATACTCCACTATGGAGTGTCAACCAGATACTTGGGCTTATCGAATCATGGGCTTTAATACCACTTGTAGCGAAATTGTTGGGATATTTCACATGAATTTCACATCAGATAGATTCAAGAGTGTAGATGGGTTAATAAGTATAGTGGAGCATTAACCTAATAAGTTAACCTTGTTGGTAAGAAGGTGATCCAATATGTTTGTTGAGCCAGTTTACATAGGTGTGCGTTGCATGGGTGATTAATTGATGTGAGATGAATCGTACAATTTCGCTTTAAGTGGTATCAAAAGCAAGGTTCTTTGCACAATTATTTTTGATAAATTGAATGAAGGAATCGAAAGGCGCCATAATTAAATTGACCTCATGTAATTTTTCGATTTGGAAGCTTAGAATGGAAGGCATCATTTATTGCAAGAATTTGTATGACCCACTGGAGCTTAAGAGAAAAAAGTCAACGGACAAATCTGAGGCAGATTGGAAAAGGATGAATAGGAAAATGATGGGTCATATCAGAAAGTGGATTTATCAGAGTGTGTTCCACCACGTTTTGCAAGACATGGATGCCAATAATCTTTGGACTATATTAGAGTCCATGTACGAGAAAAATAATGCACATAATAAGACCTTTATGATTCGAAAGATTATGAACCTAAAGTACAAAGATGGTAGCAGTGTATCCGAGCATATGAGTAAGTTATAAGGTTTGGTGAACCATTTGTTTACCATGAAGTTGAATCTTGATGACGAGATTCAAGCGTTGTTGCTTCTCAGTTCATTGCCTAACAGTTGAAAAACTTTGATTTTGTTACTAAGCAATTCAGCTCCGGAAGGAAAAAATTACCATGTAAATGATCAAGGATAGCATACACACTGACGAAACAAGAGGAAAGGAGCAGGGTTTGAATTTTGAGGCATGTGCACTTCTAGGAAATAACAGCGGCAAGAGTACTTACAGGGGATCTCACAAGGAAAACAAGAATCGTAGAAAAAGTAAAAATTCTAGAAATCATATGAGTAAGTCAAAAAGGTGTTACATACAAATGTTTCCATTATAACAAGGAGTGTCACTACAAAAGAAATTGCAAGATCTGGTTAGACAAGCAGAAATTTGGTGGGCAATGGAATGTTGAGAAAAAGAATATTGCAGCTACAATTATCGAAGATATTGTGCTTCTTTCATTCGGGAAAGAAGAATTGCTTACATGTTGTTGATCAAAAAATTGATTGGGTTATTGATACAAGTGTTTCATATCATGATACGCCTAAGAGGGAATTCTTCACAGCATACAAAGCTTGAGAATTTGGGTGTGTAAGGATGGATAATATTGATCAATCAAATATTGTTGGAATTTATGATGTTTGCATTCGAACAGATTTTGGTTGCACAATTACTTTGTGGGATGTTAGACATGTCCCAAATTTGCGCCTGAACTTGATTTCAGGTAAGGCCTTAGACATGGAAAGCTGTGAAAATCACTTTGACAGCGGAAAGTGGAAGCTTACTAAAGGGTTCGATGGTGGTTGTGAGAGGTATTAATTGTTGCTCATTATTCAAGACTCGTATGAATGTGTATTCTAGTGAGTTGAAGATGAATCTTCACCGAATCTATAGCATAAAAGGCTCGAGCACATGAGTGAGAAATGGTTTCAGATGTTAGCAAAGTGGTCCCTTATTCCTTTTGCTAAAAGTACTGTTCGAAACCCTTGTGATTATTATTTATTTGGTAAGCAAAATAGAATTTCTTTTAGTAGCTTCTCTAAAAAAAAAACCTAAGTTACTTAAGAGAGTATATTCTGATGTATATGGTTCCATTGAGGTAGAGTCCTTGGGTGGTAATAAATATTTTGTTACTTTTATTGATGATGTTTCACGTAAGGTGTGGATGTTTTTGGCAAAAACAAAAGACTAGGTATTTCAACACTTTCAGAGTTTTCATGTTATGATTGAAAGAGAGACTAAAAAATTATTAAAGTGCCTTCGCAGTGACAACAGAGGGAAATACACTTCAAAAGAGTTTAGGACATATTGTGAGAAACATTGTATTCGACATGAACAGATAGTTCCTATCAGCCCACAACATAATGATGTGGCTGAGAAGATGAACCACACTATTATTGAGCGAGTCCGATATATGTTGAGAATGGTAAGCTACCTAAGTCATTCTAAAGTGAAACTGTATGTACCGCTTGTTACCTGATTAATAAATCTCCATTAATACTGTTGGATTTTCATATTTTAGAGAAGATTTGGAATGAAAAGGATGTGTCGTATTCTTACTTGAGGGTATTTGGGTGCAAGGCTTTTGCACATATCCCTAAGGAACAAAGATCAAAGCTTGATGACAAATCTACTCCATGTGTGTTTGTTGGCTATAGAGATGCAAGGTTTGAGTATAGGTTAATTACGGGATCTAGTTCAGAAGAAATTATTCAGAAGCAGAGATGTCGTGTTTTATGAACACCAAAATTATGAGCATTTTGATAATGTTACACAACCAAAAGATGATAAAGTTCTGGACCTCAGCGGAGTTCTTTCTCTATTATAGAATGCCACATTTAGATAAAGAGGTCAGAATGAAGATGTGACTGATATGGATTTGCACGATGGTGATGGGTTAGATGTAGAGTGTCTTGAGCATGGAGGAATAACCCCCCTCATCTTGATATTGAAGAACCTCAACTTAGGAGATCCACAAGAGATGATATGCCATCAGTCAAATATCTTTCATTTGAATATCTTTTAGTTGCCGAGGAAGGGGGGCCTAAGAATTTTTCGGAAGTTAAAACTCATAAAGAGAAAAGTAATTGGCTGAGAGCAATGCAAGACGAGATGGATTCTTTGCACAAGAATCACACTTCTGAGTTGACTACACTTCAGAAGTGCAGGAAAACATTGAAGACTAAATGGGTGTTCAGCCTGAAGAAAGATGGTTAAAAACTAGTGAAGTACAAGTCTCAATTGGTCGTCAAGGGTTTTGCTCAAAATTAAGCAAAGTATAGGCTTCGATGAAATTTTTTCTTTAGCTGTGAAGATGACTTCTATTCGAGAAGTGCTTAGGTTAGGAACTAGTATGGATCTTGAGCTTGAGCAGCTAGATGTTGAAGAATGCGTTCCTTCATGGCGATTTAAAGGAAGAAATCTACATGGAACAACCAAAAAGCTAATATAATAACTGTGATACACAAAGTCGGGGAGTTCAATCGGGAGGTCATACCAGAGAACGGAGCGAAAAATTGAAAGTTTCGTTAAGGTTTATTCACAGATGCCATCATTTATTCAGATCAATTAATTTCTTAAAGACTTTAATTAATTCAGAGGCTTTGGGTGGTGAGGTTGTATTATCTCAATTTCTTGATACTTCAAGTTTTTAGTTATAATACTTGGAAGGACTATTTGTACTCATAGTTAATTATAGTGAAATTTTTGAAGTTTGCTTTGTGATTTTTATCTCTTAGTTTTAGAGAGTTTTGGTATTTTGTATTTGGTTAATTTTCGTATGATTATTTTTCTGCGATTGTTATTTATTTGATAGAATTATATTACTTGTTTGGCGTCATTTATTATTTAATTTATCAAAAACATTTATAGTTGGGTGAGTTTTTCCAACAATAAGCTCCATCCACGTGTATAGAAAACATCTTGATTATATTAAATATTTAAATACTACTGAAATAGTACAAGTCAAATAGTGCTCATTTGTCGATATTTCGATGACTTAATTGACCGGATTACTATTTGTATAATATCATAGTTACCCTAGGAAGCGAATGGGGAAATTTTGAACTTTATGGTCCTAATTGTAACTCAATATAGTTCGGAATTACCCAATATAGTTCGGAATCAATTCAACGAAATAGAGATGAAAATAATAGTAAAAAAAAATTATATTAACTAGAAAATAGTATTGTCCTTTTCATCAATACTTACCAATAGTATATCTCATCGTCCCGGACAAAACCGCCACACCTACGAAGTTGTTGCGAAACGATCAGTACAAAATCGGAGGTACATCAACGAAATTCGTGCGAAAATGAAGCAACGTTAGTAATATGGTTTAGTTATTACAACAGTACCCTATATTATTCTAAAAATATATATTCCCCCTTTTCAAAATTAAAAATATAATTTAATTTTTGAAGTTAAATGACGATATATTAAATTTTAAATTAATATGAATGTATTTAATTTTAGTTGATAAAATTATTATAATTGTATATTATATAAACTTTTATGAATTATATTAATTTTGAAGTTTAATATGTCGTCGTTTGACCTCAAAAATCAAATTATATATTTAATTTTGATACGGAAGAAGTATCAAATAACAATTTCTTTAAGCAGTAAAGAGCTCGTCTCATTTCTATTGGATTGTAGCTTTTGCAGTAATAAAATTATTTTGCTTTTGTCCAAAAAAACAAAAATAATTTGCCCTAATGTTTATCAGTACTAGTTTATATATTAAAATTTAACTAAATAACAAAAATCATGAAAAATAGTAAAGTTTGACCCACCTTATCATTTACTAAGTTAAGCTTCTGCTACTGAAAATATCCAATAATTTAGAAAATGTATATATCAATAATTCAGTAGCTAGGACCCCGTACAATAGTTTCTCTCTCTTATAGCGTAACTAGTGCACATTGAAAATATATTAAATTTTTATAAAGTTTCATAGAAAAGCATTACAAGAGCATAATGTGATTACTAAATTCATTGCTTACACGGTATAGGTGATTGATAGTGCTAGTTTATTAAAATTGAAAAATAAATAACCAAAGTCATGAAAAATAATAATGTTTAACCCTCGTTATTTATCAAGTTAAGCTTCTGCCACTGGAAATATTCAAATGAAAATGTTAGTGTTTTTTGTACTTACCATAGGTTGTAGAGTTGTAGCGCTCGCACTTGTAAATATTGTTTATCCTATCGACGTAACATTTGCCCACTTTACATCTACTGCAGAAGATGGTAAGCCACGAAACTTGAAATCCAAAAGCCATCCCATCATGAACGTCTGAGAAATTAGAAATAGGCCATTGGGACGAGACCCAAGTTATCTTGCTAAGCTTGCAATTATCCTCCACTTCTGATACATTCATATGGCCAGCCACAGCATAAGAATAAGGATAATAATACTTGTCCTCTGAAGATGAAGATGATTCAAGAGATGTTGTAATATTATTATTTTCAGTATAACTACTTCCACAAGAAGTGGCAGTAGTAGTAATATTCAAGTATCGATGAGAAGAAATTGCAGGAGCCCGACAGTCGATAAATGTCATTGGAGTGTTATCCCAAAGATAAGATATGAAATTCATGTATTGGATAGATTGAAGTGGAAGAAAGCTGCAGTTATCCTTATCAAGCCCTGGATCAACAATTCGAACCGCGGAGTGGTCGTAATTGATGTCCTCCACATAAAAATAATAGTAGTCGTAATTGATGTCGTCCTCTCTATAAAAATAATAGGAGTCGTAAATAGTAACTGGAGGAGCACGTTCAAAGCTAAAGCGAGGGCGCCGATCAGGCAAATAAATGACAGTCCGATTGTTGAGGCACTCAAGTTCATAGCTAAAGGGACGGCTATCACATTCTTGATGATCACCTTTCAAGCGGAAAGGGCAACTTATGTTACTGATATTACCACAAGAAGATGGAGTGGTGGCTTTGATACAGGTAAAAAAGGATATTAAGATCAGTGAAGATAGTTGTATGCACGTACTAATGGAGAGTCTCCACATAGTATTTTTCTTTAATTTCCATTAGTGATCAGTCACCGTTTACATATATAGTTGATTAATCATTTTTTATTTGTTTTATAAAAAGTTTTCTTGATTGGACTTGGTCCCCAACTAAAAAGTGATAATTCAAATAGGCAAGTCATTTGTGTCTCATCAGTCTTTTAATTTAATTCAATTAATATAATATTTGATTTAAAATAATAATAATTAATAACATTTAAAATAATTAATAACATTCATTTTTTAAAAAGATAACATTCTAAAAAATAAATTATATTTAAAAATTAATATTTAATTTACATGATTATCCAAAAAATTATATTGGATAGATCAGAGAGTCATAATTAACGTGATTATCTAAAAAATAGTCAAAATAATATTTTATCCAATATGATAAAAAAATAAATAAATAATAATAATATTAAATTTTAAAATGAATTGTACATCAAACCCATCAAGCAAAATAAATATTTTTAGTCTTTTTTATATAATTTTGACTCTCCCAAAACAAAATAAATATTTTGAGGAGACAAAATCAACCTATTAATTCTGAAGAGAGAGAATGAGGTTGTAGATTTGATGAATAAAATTGGAGAGACTGTTAGAGATAATTTTTCTGATATGACTTACTTATTTGAATATTTTAAAGTGGTTGAAGAGACTGTTAGAGGTACTTTTAGTTGACATATTAACTTATATATATAATTATTTAAGAAGCGGCTTTTTATAAAAAAAAAAAATTATAAAAAAACATTGTCAAAAAGAGAGATTTATTTATTTATGCCATGACAAGATTGGGTCAATAATTTCAATAAGGTTGTTAGTCGTATTAATGGAGACTATCCACATAGTATTTTTCTTTAATTTCTAGCACAATAAAGCCAAAGCTGTACATGTATATATCTGAAATCTTAATTCCCTTCTTATGCATCTTATTAAAAAAGTACATTTAAAAAAATTGATTTATGTAGAACTTATGATCATGCAAGAGATTTATATTTGTAATAATAATAATTATTATTGAATTTCAATTTTACTGATACTTAGTCAATGTAAGTGACTAATTAAGATAAATAGCTCATAAAACCAAGTCAATGTAGAAAAAGGTACATCTTCTTATTCTTTTCATTTTTAGAGTTCATATGTACTCCGAATCAATTTGTAAATGGAGTCTTATCTTTAAATTTATTTATCTTTCCACATAAGTAAATCATTCCTTTACATTACTAACGCGTTGTGAATGTAGATTGAAAAAGTCATTATTATTTAATTAATAGAATTGGTTGAAGTTAATGTAGACTGAAAAAGTCATTGTTATTTAATTAATAGAATTGATTGAATGTAAATTGAAAAAGTCATTATTATTTAATTAATAGAATTGCTTGAAGTGAATGTAAATTGAAAAAGTCATTACGGAGTATTATTTAATTAATAGAATTTGGTGAATGTAGACTGAAAAAGTCTTTATTATTTAATTAATGGAATTGGTTGAATGTAGACTGAAAAAGTCATTATTATTTAATGAATCTGTTTAATGTGTGTCCTAAGGGCACGTATTAAATGCAGAAAACAAGATATGGACCTTACTAAATATTATTTCTTTATATATTTGTACTGAATTCAATACATGAGACCTATTAGTATATTGTTTTTTTATGCATTAAATTCAGTGCAAATACATAAACAAATAATATTATGTATTAAATTCCGCGTTTAATATGTGTCGTAAAGATACATTTTAAAAAAATTCTTATTTAATTAATAGAATTGGTTGAAGTGAATGTAGACTGAAAAAGTCGTTGTCAAATTAATCTATTGGAAGAAAGCACATGAAGTCTTTGCTTAAAAATAACAAACAATAAAAGAGGAAAATGCATGTTTGAAAATAATAAATACATTATTTAATTAGCAATTACATTACTTCACGTTACATGCATGTTTGAAAATAACAAATGCACAAGAAGTTTCAAGGAAATATGTTAAGTGAAAAATTCAACTACTTGATCTCAATCACAGAATGTACAAAAAGTCCTTGCAATTGGGCCATGCATGTTTGAAAGCAATAAATACACGGGAAGTTTCGAGGATACATGTTAAGAGGAAAAGTCATCTACTTGTTGACCTCAATCACTGAATGTACAAAAAGTCCTTGTAATTAGGCCATGCATGTTTGAAAGTGAGAAACTGATAATAAATACACAAGAAATAACTCCTCTATAACAGGAACGTGCGGTAACAAAATATAACTGTAATTAAATCCTATAATACGATTAATATTATATATGTAATTATAATTATAATTAATTAAATTATTTAGTTATTAATAATTTTGGATAATTTTTTGTTGTTACAATTTTTTTTCCTCATGTCAATATACTATTTAAAGAATGAAAGAAGTAAATAAGTATATTAATAATGAAAGGAATTTAAAAGTTTAAATCACAACTATTACCCACTTTTAATATTGTCACTAATTAATGCATCTATAAAATTATTAAAATTTAGAACACTACAAGAAAAAAAAGCTATTTCTAATGAAATATTCCGTCAAATCCGTCGGGCATTCAGTCGAAAATAAACACGTCAGGATTGTATCCGTCGATAATTCGGTCAAAAAACATTATTGCCGACGGAACTTCTTTTGGCGGAATTTCTGTCGATATTGGGGGGTAATAATGACGGAAAATCTTCTGTCAAAAATATACTATTCCGTCGATTATAATAACTTTTTTACGACGAAAGTTCCGTCAGTATATTAAAAAATGCGTCGAAAATAGTACTTTAATTCCGACGGAATTATACTATTCCGTCGAAAATAAATGCTTTTTTTTTATATAGATACTATTTGTTTTTTCAGTACCTAGTTTTAAAACCATATTTTTATACCTGCAAACCTGTTTTATCCCAATAACACAACAGTAATCCATTTCTTTATGTTCACATGCACAACATAACAACACATTTGAATTATATAAGCAACAATAATAAATATAAATTATGACACATTATAAGTTCTACAAATCATCGTTTAAAAGTACAATATTTTACAAAACTCAACAAAATTACGATGAATTACAATCAATTAAGCTAAATTAAAGTAAATACAATTAAACTATAATCTACCAAACTAAATGAAACTAGTACTACTAGCGATCTGCAAAAAATCATCGGGCGGGGATCGAGAGTTCTGTTGTGGTGTATGCAAAATCATCGTCGTCACCCCCTGCCTCGCGATTGGCATCGCTATCTTACTCGGAATCGCCACCTTGTTAATACAATTACAAATATCAGTCATTGGTCCATACTTGAGATAAAAATTCACAGCTAAATAATAGTTAAAGAACATGCAGAATATACGACAACTTAAAGTGAATAAAATACCTATGTAGTCGAGCGCTAACTCAGCATTGGGCCAAAAGTCTCCAACAGTAGGGTACTCACCATCAGAATCACCTCGTCTCGTATAGCGACGAACTGCTCCGGAGATATGTCCATACTCTCGACGATGGCCCCTGCTGTAACGTCCTGAGCAAGCTGGTGAAGACGAGAACTGGTAGGTAGGCTCTGACTACGGAATATCGGATCCGTATGAAACATCTACGACGCCGCCGCCATAACCCGCTGAAACAACGCGTCATCGAAGCCAACGCCTATATGAGATTGTCCAACAGGTGCTCTAGAACGTTAACTAGAACCTGCAAAATTAAATATAATATCAAAAAAATTCAAAAATCAATATAAATTTTGTAAGACCCCGAATTTTATGAAATATAAAATTTATTTTTCTTCATATATATTTTCATGAAACAGTAAGTGGTTGAATTGATAAAGTTAAAAGTTAAGAATGTTATGTGTAAATTATATTATGTCGGACAATATTCTTTTGGTCGGGGAATATTCGTTCTGTCGGGGAATGTTCATACGACGGCGCCGTACGAACCAATCATTGGTGGACCCCACAAAGGTGGGCCCTACAAAGAATAATTGTCGGATATAGAAAATGACATAAAAAAATTTTAAAATGGTCAATGGTACTATTACTTTTAATTGTTAAAATATCCGGTGGTAAAAGAATAGTAATATACGGTATTACAAGTAACATACGGTATTGCACAGTAGCACACGGTATTGCACAGTAGCACACGGCATTGCACAGTGTTTCGTATTATTAAACTGATAAAGTGGTTATCGTACAATATTTGACTTTATTGTCACATGCACAATAATTCATGTTATTAAATTGATAATTGTCACAGTAGCATATGCACACTAATTCACATTATTGAATCAATAATTGTCATAACACAGTAACGTAATCTTTCTTTTGCATACTTTCTGCATTATTGTTATCTCTATTATGGTATTATTTAAACAGTTGTATTTCATTAATTAATTGACTTGATATCTAACTCAGAAAGCCAACTACATTGTATTTATAACAATTAGTCATAATAATGAATAAGTGTGAATTATTGTTGAATAATTGAATTGATAAAGTTATTTGTTTATAATATAAAGTTAGGTGATATAAAATGAATGGTATAGATTAAAGATAATATAGAATTTAAAATGGATGGTGTAGATTAAAAGATGATCTTTAAATGAATGGTTTAGATTAAGGAAATCTTAAAAGATGAAATGAATGGTATAGATTAAAGATAATATAGAATTTGAAATGGATGATGTAGATTAAAAGATGATAATTAAATGAATGGTTTATCTTAAAAGATGAAATGAATGGTATGGATTAAACATTATCTTGAAATGAACGGTTTGGATTAAATTAGGAAATCTTGGTTATGATAAGATTTTTGGCTATAAATAGAGGCCTTAACTTAAGGATTTTTCATAAACTTCCTTACTTGTTCTTTCTTTCTCTCTCTAAATACTTCTTGTGAAAGTTTTCTCTAAGTGTGCTTATGTCATCTTGAGTATTTGTGAAGATTTATAAGTGTACGTGTACTGTTCAAGCTAATCAACATCATTTAAATCAATATCCAGTCACGTGTTAAGGTAAAGGATTATCATTATTTGATTCTCGAAAATAATATCGTTTCTTTCTTACTCATAAGATATGTCATTTATTTCCATGTATTAATTTATGGGAATAACCTTACGGCGCGGATTTCCGCATGTTGGTGAATAACCTTTCGTATTCATTCCTTATTAATCTCTGAGAATAACCTTACGGTGCGGATTATCGCCTGTTTGGTGAATGACTATTCGTATTCAATTTTTATTAAATTGTGGGAATAACCTTACGGTGCGGATTATCGCCTGTTGGTGAATAACCTTTCGTATTCATTCCTTATTAATCTCTGAGAATAACCTGACTACGCGGATTACCGCATGTTTGGTGAATTACTCTTTGTATTCATTTCTTATTTGTCTCTTGTGGAAATAATTTGTTTACACGAATTATCACATGACACTTTTATTGCATATTCGTTTATAATATCATTTTCTTTCATATTCGTAAGTGATATTATTTTCCTTTATACTCATAAGGGATACCATCTTTTTCATCTTCCATTATTCAAACTTACTATGGTAAGGTATATTAATTTCCTTCACATTTTGTTAATCAAACCTGCTACGGTAAGGGATATTATTTTCTTTCATATACCTAAATCGAAACTTATTATGGAACTATTGCTTCTATAATTCCTGAAAATATTATATGTTCCATAATAGTTGCACTTCATCATTTCAATTGAACCATCCTATTTACGTGGACCTTTCTATTGAACTGTAACCGTTATTCTGAACTGTGGATCTTGAATATCATTTTTAAATTTCACTCCACATCATGTTGACAATTTGGACATTATTTGAATCTGTACAAAGTAAACTTCTGATACTTATTGTTTATCCTGTTTCTTCTGTTCATCATTTATATCATTCTAATCATCCAAATTCAAGTTGTTGTGAATATCTGTGGCCGGGGGCACATATGCGATATAATTGTTGAACAGATGATAGGTTAAAGGCGATATAATAGGTTAAAGGCGATACATCTGTTCGGTGTCTTTTATGGCACGTGGTGAATGTTCTCTTTGGCCCGTAGTGCAAAGATGAACTGTTGTTTGGTATGATTATGACCAAAGGCTGAATCTGGTATAATCATGACCGTTGGTGTTATATTGAATGTCTTTGGCCCGTAGTGCAAAGATGAATTGTTGATCTGCATGATTATGATCAGGAACTGTGAATTTGTGTTATCTTGACTAATGGTATTTTAGATGATAAAAGTTGATGATATTTTTACTAAAAAGAGAAGCGAGTGGACACCATAGTCTGCATTATTCTTCTAATAGATTGCTCATTCCGCTGCTATTATTGATCTGAACATTGTTTAAGAATTTAACTGCAGTTTTTGATACAAACCTTGTAGTCTATTGTATTCTATCAAGAACTCAACTGTTGAAGGCTAACGATAATTTACTTGTCATTATCTTAGTTATGATATTCTTTACTGGGCTATTTGAGCTCACCCTTTCTTTTGTTCCATTGTTTTTCAGAAAATGAGAGAGTAGCCGGGTCTAGCAAGGGAATGGAGTGACGGTCCGAGTGATAGCTATTGTAGTCTTCACATGTTGTATATAGTGTGACAATAATTATGAAGACTTAGTTGTGTATTATTATACACTGTATTGTTGAACGTTATTTTATCTTGTAATAATTTTGTTGTAGTCTTTTGACGACTCAAGTTTGGACTATATGAGCCTAGATTTGGGGGCGTCACAAATTTTGAATTAACGAGCAACATACTAAAATAAATACCTCCGGTCAGTGTATAGGTTGTACCCTCGACAACCCCAACACTCGATACCTGCTCGTAATGCTACTAGGGGGATCCTGAAATGCGACCCAAAGAGTCATCTCCTCATCTCTAGATAAGCTAATGTCGGACGGAGGGATGGTGAAATCTGACGGCTCAAAATCTCCCCTAGCAGCCTGCAACTCAGCTAATTTTATTTTACTTAATTTAATTTATTTTAATTATATTTAATTTAACTTAATTTAATTTCATTTCATTTCATTATCTTTAATTTTATTTTATTTTATGTAATTATATTTAATTAATGTTATTTATTTTTATTTTATTTTATTATGTTAATAATTAGATAATTTATATTATAGTATATTTTATTATATTATTTAATGTAATTTAATTTAATTATTTTACTTTACTTCAATTATTTTATTTTATTTTATGTAATTTAATATTTATCTTCTTCTTTTTTTTGTTAGTTCATTTCATTTTATTTTATTACTAGAAAACTAAGTAAATACTAGTTAGTTTATTTTAATATTGGAAAACTAATAAAATATATAAATAAATGTAGGGCCCACAAATGTTGCAAGTGAAGAATTCTGACAGAAATTCCGTCGAGAATTTCGTCGAAAATAGCAAATATAACATACAAAAGCTATAATTGCATAAAAGAAAACTAAATTGAAACAATTATCAAATACTATACCCTAACAGAAGCTACAATTGCACAAAATAAATTTAAAGGATAATTTTCAATACGTATTAATCCCAATTAATGTGCATAACAATTAATCCAATTTTCAGAACATCAATAATACCAATTTCAGCACACAAAAATAATTGCATAACACAAATAATTCTAATTTCAGCAACAATTCAAAGTAAGTTCCAATTTTAGTAACATGATTCAAATAAAGTTCCAATTTAAGCAATTTCACCAACAATATATAGATATATATTTCACCAAGATGCAAACAATTAATATATATAAATATACACACACCATATAAAGTCGAACGGCGATCGAAGAAGCCATGAACGACAACGAAGCGAGGTGGAGTGAGACGGTCGGAGGTGGGACGATCAGAGGGGGACTAAGAGAACGATGAGAGAGAGAAAATAAGAAAATGAAAAGAGAAATGAACTGATCGGTCTGAATGCGAGGATTAAAAAACATTATTTTCGACGGAATTCCGTCGAAAATAGTTCCTCGGAATTAAATTTATTTTTGACAGATATTTCGTCGATATTAATATTATTCCATCGAAAATAACTTTGGCGATGGCGGGAATATTGCCACCAAAAAAGCCTGGCTAGCTTCGATGGAATTCCATCGATTATAACTTATACCTAACGGAATTAACTTCGATGGAATATTCCGTCGAAATTAAATTAGTCACGGCCGAATTTGGTCCGTCGAAAATAATTCCGTCGGAATTAACCGTTTTTCTTGTAGTGGAAGTAACATTATGCTATAAAAAAATGCTATAAATATTGCAACACCCCCAAATTCTAAGTACCCTCTACAGCTGATTTGGTGCATTACTATCCAAATACGTCCATCACCTGCTTAATATTCAAGCATAAATTCTTCATTTATTCCACATCTGTCTCATCAAAAATAATGGAAACATCCATTCATTGTTTCCCAGGTCTTAAACCTCACATTTACAACACTTGCCTATAATATAAACTTGGCTCCCTAACCACAAATTTCACGTAAATGAAATTACATGTTTCTGCATATCTGCCCCTTGCACAATTTAATTCTTGATTACATCATGGTGTGATGTCACGAGCACCCAAAAATAAAATCTTACTTTAGAAAAAATATTAATGTAGTAGTGCAAGTAAGAGTCGATCCCACGGAGAATGATTATTTCATTTTATGTTTTTGTAAATAAAAATTGGGGGGCTTTTGAATTAAAGAAATAATTTAACTAAACTCATTAAAATAAATATGCAAGAAATAAATACGAAGAAAAAGCCTTGGTTTAAGTCAAAATTCACCATCAAGAATTTACAACTCATCACTGATGCAAAAATAAATCAATTAATATTTTGAAGATTCACCGTAGAAAGGACTACTCGCAGGTGGAATAATTTTTCTCCGCTCTCCTTAATTTTAGATAAGTAAAGCCACTTTGTCTAAATACCCTTACTAATAAACAACCTCCGGCACTTGCTAAAGATTTAATTTAATAGCAGCATAAAGAATTAGAGAGATCGTTAAACTAAACAACACAAGCCACTTGTTTGCATTTAATTTAGATGAATATTCTTCCTAAGATAAAATAATCTTTTGATCTGCAAAACAATTATTAAACTTAGTTGCTTCAAAAATAGCAGTAGATTAATATGAATAATAAACTAGTAATACTCCTAGTAATTAACAAATTAATCATAAAATTTAAGCACGGAAGAATATTCAATAATCAAAATATAAATTGAACAATTAAAATAAATTAGATCTCACAGTGTATAAATCTTGATGGCTTCAATCACTTAAACCAAGAAAAATAAATTAACTACTCATAATAATAGAGAACACTAAATAATAGAAGATATAATTTTTATTCTAATGAGAGTTGTGTACTACAATGTATGTCAAGCCCTCTATTTAAAGGCTCCAAAATCCTCCTAACCCTAGTAGGAAGTATACTTTCAAAATCCTAATAGGATTTAAAATACAAATAAAAATAAAAGAAAACTAAAATAATTATTATCCTAACCCTAGTTGGAATTAAAATCCAATTTAGAATCAAATTAACGCTAAAATCGCGAATAATCTCGTTTCCGCGCATTAATGCTCCAGCCAAACAAGCCCTTCGCTCGGTTGACTCAGTCAACGCTCGCTACCGCGCGCATTGCGCGCCCCTGAGTCCAAAACGACGTCGTTTCGTTTGCTTTCTCCTGTTCCGCATACCGCGCGCATTGCGCGGCAGCTTTTCTATTGCTACTCAATACGGCGTCGTTCCAGCTTCGCTGCCTAATATCCTCGCGCGCAATGCGCGCGGTTCTGAGTTCCGGCTAATTACGAAAATGCCACCGGTCTTTGCTGATTTTACAGTTTTGTCCCTCAAACTTTGCTGAAATTACAAAAATGCCATTAGACTTTTATTTCCCTACAAAATCAAATATAAAATAAATAAAAATAATATAAATTCTAAAAACACATAGTAATGAATAAAACACCTAAAATACTAAAAATAAATAAAAACACATAAATAAATAAAAATATAAAATTACTATAAAATTACCTAAATTAACATAAATTAACTAAAATCATATAAAACCTATTAAAACCAAAATAAGCTAAATAATTAAACATTTAAGCACACAATAAATATAAAAACTAAGTATTAGAGAATAAAAATAGCATATAATTTAACTCTATCAAATACCCCTACACTTAGCTTTTTGCTCGTACTCGGGCAAAACAAAAATAAAAACTATAAAATTAAAACTAATAACCAAACAACTTACTTGAGCAACATATCCTAAATATAAAAATAAAAAACTACCCCATTTTCGTAGGAAACACGGTTACACTTAGCATGTGCAACAAGCCTTTAAACCCTAAGGTTACCCCAAGTGGACGAGTTTTGTCTCGTGAGGGTTTGCAGTGAATTTACCCACAAAATTCAAAATTTCAAAATTTTTAAAATTTCCTAATATTCTAATATTTTCAAAATATGACCTAAAAATAACAAAAATCCTAAATCCCTTCCCCCACACTTAAAATTTACATTGTCCCCAATGTAAAATAAAATGCAAAGAAGAAGCAAAAATAACTATAAAAGAAAAAAGGGAAAGAAATGCAAATCTGTTTTCTTGGGTTGCCTCACAAGCAGCGCCTTTGTTTATTGTCATTGGCTCGACAGCAGGTCAAAGTACTACGTCACTCCAACTTCATGAATTTTGAGTACCCCATCCATTACGTCATTATTCATCAGTAGATTCAGTCTCCCTTGCACGTGACATGAACGTTTAACTCACTTTTCAAGTAAGAAATATTTGAGATGGCTAGGGAGATTTTTTAAATCTGGAATGGGAACCTGCAAAACAGAGGATAAAAATTTGTTATGAGTAACAGGTAATGGAATGGAAGGTGCTACATAATTATCTAAAATCACTGGTAAAGAATTTAATGGAGCTTCAGCCCCCTTCAAATCGTGTTTTAGCTCAATCGTTTCTTCTTCCTTCTCTAACTCTAAATTGTTAGTAATTGAAATCTCTAAATTTTCCTTGTTTATTTGCTCAACAACTTCCTACACCTTAGACATGTCATCATAAAAAATAACATCATCATCTACATTAACATTGTCTGCTTCATTGATGTTGTTTTCTTTCCCTTGCTGTGACGATGGAGAAACTGTCTTTTCTGGATCTTCTATATCATTCTCACTTCTTAACACTTGTACACTTGTATTGTCCGTTGGATTATTCATCGTTTGAGAAGGTAGTTGCTCAGAACTTTGCTCCTCCGATTGATCGATTGTGATTTGTCCCAATGGAGTACCCAAACGCTGAATAATTGCATTAGTTTCTTGAATACGTGCCTGCATGTCTTGTTGATATTGCAAAGTATCCTGTTGAAATTGCAAAGTGTTAGCTTCAATTAACTTAAGCATATCTTCTAAAGACATATAAGAAGTATTTGTTTGACTCTGTTGTTGTTGGGGATATGAATACAGGTATTGTTGAGAACTTGAAAAATTCTGATTTGCGGGCGGATTCATTTATGGATTCTCATAGCCAAAATTAGGATGATCCCTCCATCCTGAATTATACGCGTTTGAATAGGGATCATATCTCCATTGGGGTTGACCAGGGAAACCACTTGCTATATTGACTTGCTCATAGGACTCCTCTCGAAGAATGGGGCACATATTAGTCGGATGTCCTACCACCGCACAAATTCTACAAGCTTCCATTGGTTCCGCATTACCTGCAACCATTTGATAAACAAGAGAAGTTAGATCATTAATTTGTTGCTTAAGAGAAGAAATAGTTACCTCATTGTCATAATCATGCATGAATTCCATCTTGAACCTGCACAACTAAATTAAATTATGAAAATCTAAAAAAAATAAAATCTAAGAAAAATTACTAAATTAAATATTTACAAAAGCACAAAATTAAATTAAAATCATTCCCCGGCAACGGTGCCAAAATTTGGTGTGATGTCGCGAGCACCCAAAAATAAAATCTTACTTTGAAAAAAATATTAATGTAGTAGTGCAAGTAAGAGTCGATCTCACAGAGAATGATTATTTAATTTTATGTTTCCGCAAATAAAAATTGGGGGGGGTTTGAATTAAAGAAATAATTTAACTAATACTAATTAAAATAAATATGCAAGAAATAAATAAAAAGAAAAAACCTTGGTTTAAGTCAAAATCCACCATCAAGAATTTACAACTGATCACTGATGCAAAAATAAATCAATTAATATTTTGAAGATTCACCGTATAAAGAACTACACGCATGTGGAATAATTTTTCTCCTCTCTCCTTAATTTTAGATAAGTAGAGCCACTTGGTTTAAATACCCTTACTAATAAACAATCTTCGGCACTTGCTAAATATTTAATTTAATAGCAGCATAAAGAATTAGAGAGATCGTTGAACTAAACAACACAAGCCACTTCTTTGCATTTAATTTAGATGAATATTCTTCCTAAGATAAAATAATCTTTTGATCTGCAAAACAATTATTAAACTCAGTTGCTTCAAAAATAGCAGTAGATTAATATGAATAATAAACTAGTAATACTCCTAGTAATTAAACAAATTAATCATAAAATTTAAGCACAGAAGAATATTCAATAATCAAAATATAAATTGAACAATTAAAATAAATTAGATCTCACAGTGTATAAATCTTGATGACTTCAATCACTTAAACCAAGAAAAATAAATTAACTACTCATAATAATAGAGAACACTAAATAATAGAAGATATAATTTTTATTCTAATAAGAGTTGTGTATTACAATATATGTCAAGCCCTCTATTTATAGGCTCCAAAATCCTCCTAACCCTAGTAGGAAGTATACTTTCAAAACCCTAATAGGATTTAAAATACAAATAAAAATAAAAGAAAACTAAAATAATTATTATCATAACCCTAGTTGGAATTAAAATCCAATTTGGAATCAAATTAATGCTAAAATCGCGAATAATCCCATTTCCACGCATTAATGCTCCAGCCAAACAAGCCCTTCGCTCAGTTGACTCAGTCAACGCTCGCTACCGCGCGCATTGCGCGCCCCTGAGTCCAAAAGATGTCGTTTCGTTTGCTTTCTCCTGTTCCGCATACCGCGCGCATTGCGCGACAGCTTTTCTATTGCTACTCAATACGGCGTCGTTCCAGCTCCGCTACCTAATATCCTCGCGCGCAATGCGCGCGGTTCTGAGTTCCGGCTAATTACGAAAATGCCACCGGTCTTTGCTGATTTTACAGTTTTGTCCCTCAAACTTTGCTGAAATTACAAAAATGCCATTAGACTTTTATTTCCCTACAAAATCAAATATAAAATAAATAAAAATAATATAAAAATACTAAAAATTCTAAAAACACATAATAATGAATAAAACACCTAAAATACTAAAAATAAATAAAAGCACATAAATAAAAAAAATATAAAAATACTATAAAATTACCTAAATTAATATAAATTAACTAAAATCATATAAAACCTATTAAAACCAAAATAAGCTAAATAATTAAACATTTAAGCACACAATAAATATAAAAACTAAGTATTAGAGAATAAAAATAGCATATAATTTAACTCTATCAAATACCCCTACACTTAGCTTTTTGCTCGTACTCGGGCAAAACAAAAATAAAAACTATAAAATTAAAACTAATAATCAAACAACTTACTTGAGCAACATATCCTAAAAATAAAAATAAAAAAGTACCCCATTTTCGTAGGAAACACGGTTACACTTAGCATGTGCAACAAGCCTTTAAACCCTAAGGTTACCCCAAGTGGACGAGTTTTGTCTCGTGAGGGTTTGCAGTGAATTTACCCACAAAATTCAAAATTTCAAAATTTTTAAAATTTCCTAATATTCTAATATTTTCAAAATATGACCTAAAAATAACAAAAATCCTAAATCCCTTCCCCCACACTTAAAATTTACATTGTCCCCAATGTAAAATAAAATGCAAAGAAGAAGCAAAAATAACTATAAAAGAAAAAAGGGAAAGAAATGCAAATCTGTTTCCTTGGGTTGCTTCCCAAGCAGCGCCTTTGTTTATTGTCATTGGCTCGACAGCAGGTCAAAGTACTACGTCACTCCAACTTCATGAATTTTAAGTACCCCATCCATCACGTCATTCTTCATCGGTAGATTCAGTCTCCCTTACACGTGACATGAACGTTTAACTCCCTTTTCAAGTAAGAAATATTTGAGATGGCTAGGGAGATTTTTTAAATCTGGAATGGGAACCTGCAAAACAGAGGATACAAATTTGTTATGAGTAACAGGTAATGGAATGGAAGGTGCTACATAATTATCTAAAATCACTGGTAAAAAATTTAATGGAGCTTCAGCCTCCTTCAAATCGTGTTTTAGCTCAATCGTTTCTTCTTCCTTCTCTAACTCCAAATTGTTAGTAATTGAAATCTCTAAATTTTCCTTGTTTATTTGCTCAACAACTTCCTCCACCTTAGACATGTCATCATAAAAAATAACAAAAAAATTATTTTATGTCAACATATTTAACAATCATAAAAATTATAAATTTTTTAATATATTTAATAATCACAAAAATTGTGAACTTTTTATCGAATATTATTAGATACTCGAGCTAATAACATCTCCAAATTATGACTTCGTTTTATCCGTCCCGTATTTTAACACTTAAATGATTCCATCATTTCTTTTCATTTTTAGAGTTCATATGTACTCCGAATCAATTTGTAAGTGCTGTCTTATCTTTAATTTTATTTTTATTTTCGCCGAAGGAAATCATTACTTTACATTACTAACGTGGTTGTGAATGTAGAATGAAAAAGTAATTATTCATGTCATTTCTAGACATGTAGTACTCATAAATCATTTTGTAAGTGTAGTATTTTTTATTTATTGTCACACCATGAAATAGTTACTTTATATCTACTAATGTGGTTGTCTATGTAGTTGAGTGACAGTTAATATTTGGTAGTATCATACTCAACGAGTCTTTATAATTAATTGTTTTCAAAATTTTAGTTAATACATTTCGTATTCGTTAATATTAACTATATTAATTAAGGCAAATCCTTGTCTCGCACGGATTAGAAAACTAGTAAATATCTAAACTAACAACTTTATGGTCCGTGCCAAGTTTTCGTCCATGTTTAAAATTTACTATTTGAGACGGCTCAATTAGATCATTCAACGCGTCATTGATAGCTATTTTGGTGAACATTAAATTGTTCATGTTCCTTCATAACAGTTAGCTATATAACTTGAATTGCCATCATTGATGGGAATTTTAATCCGCAATAGACTCTTCTCATTCCCTTCTAAGAGTCGGATTCACAACTTGAAGCAAGAAAATGCTGCATGGCGAAGGAGATATAGGTGGATAATAATAATAAATTAGAATATTATTTAATTCTCACTAATATCTAAAATGTTTCACGAAAAAGATAGATTAAAATTACTTTATTCTTATTACAAGATTAAATCATTTAATTAAAGTCGTGGCTTGAGTTCTTGTTAATATAATTCGTTTAGGTGTGTAGACTAAAGTCCTAGTTAGTAAAGTGGAAGAAAGCAAGTTGCACACTCTCTTTTAACATTTATTGTTTGTTTTATGCTCTCTCCGTCTTTAAAAGAATGACCAAAGGTAATTGGATTCTTACTAAAAGTGGGACATGGTCCATTAGACGTGTCAAGGATGTCTAGGGGAAGGTTCAAAATAATTGACCAGGGAAAGTTCAAAACAATCAGAGTCTCCTTACTTCGTTAATATTATATTTTATGTTCAATTTTTAGCCACTAGAATTAATACATCGCAAGGATGTTAAGAGGAAATTCAATTACTAAAATTATACAAGTCGTCTTCCTAATGGACCATGCTTGAAAGTGAGAAGCCGGTCATAATAAACACTCTCTCTTTTTTATTATATAGATAATTTTAAAAAAAAATCAAAATATAAATCATTTTACATATATTTAGAAGAAAAAATTTAATAATTTCTTACTTTATCCTTAAAGATATAGTAATTGAGTGAGAGGAGGAAGAAGAATAATTAATTAATGCATGAATAATAATAAAATTTTATGCCAATATTAATTATCTAATATAAATATTAATAAAAAAAATTAATATATGTAATTATATTTTAAACAATTTATATAATAAAAAGAAAGGAGTACACAAGTATAGTGAATTGGCATCACAAGATGAGAACTTAAAACTCCAAGTCAAAGGTAGAAAAAACTACATCTAATAGAATTCGTTGATGTGAATTTAGGTTGAAAAAGTCCTTGTCTAGATCTAGCAGAAGATATTGAAAATGGGATACAAATTAATAACTCATCAATCCCCATTATATGTGACTAATGGTGTATAAATGGCTTGTGGCTCAGTCTTGGTTTGGCCTAGTCAAAGTATCCAACTCAGTCTGGTTTGAAGGTCATAAATATGTCATATTTTTTTGGCTCAGATGCGGCTTGACCTGATCTGCCAATAAGTTCAGCCTGACCTGAGATCTGGTTCACCCAAAAGTTGGCCCAACATGCCAAATTTCTTTTTTTTACTACTTCAATTCTCTCACTGCAGAGAAAAATTTTCTCTTTATGACAACTCATTATAAAAATAAAATAAAATTGGAGTCTTTCAATACGTTCATTCATGTATGTTTGTTTATATACGAATAAAGAAATTCATAAAAACACATTGGGTAGTGTAATATATAAGGATTTTCCTTACCTAGCTAACAACCTGCACTTTTTGCAGGCCTTTCATTGCATATTCGTTTTAATAAATACTTAGCATAAAAACTAGAAAGTCATTTGTAAAATAATAATAATAAAATATATATATATATATAATTTCCATAAAAAAATAATTTTTTTTATTAATGATAATATAAAATAATACAATATTTTTAAAATTGTACAATATTTTTATTTATTATTGTAATTTGTAAGTTGTAATACATTACTTTTAATTAATAGATCAATTAAATTTAAAATTTTAATTGATATTTTTATAATATTTAAAATTACTATAAAAAAAATTGGATGGACCGAATTGGATCGGATCGGCCTGGCTTGGCCAGCATTTTCAAGCGCCAAGTTCGGTCTAACTTGGCCTGCAGATTGAAAATCAAATGTCTGATCCGACTTGGTCAATGGCCAAGGCCTAATAGGCTCAGGCCAACCTGTTGTTCATGAGATATGTGAGTTCTCCGACTCCTTTTTCCATTCAACCAAATTCCTTCACAATTGACAGACTTTAATTTTGGTTGCATTTTTAACCTTTAAAATTTATTATAACCTTGGAACCCGTCCTTTAAACAACTACTACCCACAATCCAGCCTTAGTTTACACTACGAGGGGCCGGAAGGATGGGTACATTCTTGCTCCGTTTATCTTCCTTAGTGCTGGTGTTTACATTAAGATCAATTGGAGGTGCAGGTGCAGGCCAAGATGATGAGTACTGCGGGGTTAAAAGGTGCAATGAGAACGGCCCAATCATCCGATTCCCATTCCGGCTGAAAGACCAGCCAGATCATTGTGGCTACCCTGGTTTTGAACTTTCTTGCAGCGGACACCATACCGTATTGGAGTACCATCAACTTGCGAACACATCAATCAAGGGACTCCAGCTCTCATACTCTATAAAGGTACCTGTCAATTTCATCGATTACAAATCTCAACGGATGTATATAATTAATCCTCACTGGGGTATTGATGCTCTAGCATCGACGATCCAAGTACATTCACCAGCTGCAGCTATTTCTCCTTTCAAATTTGAAGTAGCTAATTCTACTACCGTCAAATTGGTCGACTATACCTTTTTCAATTGTTCCTCAAGAACTTCTCAAAGAAGAGAGTACTATTGGCCGACTATACCTTTTTCAATTGTTCCTCAAGAACTTCTCAATTCCCTTAGCACTCAAAATTTCCAAGTGTATGCCGTCCTTTCTACCTTGTCCACAGTGGACCCGTACATGATATCCTGCACCAAGATGTATAGTACCACTATTTTATCAGTGGACCCGGATATGATATCCTACCATCGCTATGGATATGGATCAGAGGGAAGCTTGCAGTTGAGTTGGTCCACACCGGTTTGTAGGATTTGTGAATCTAAAGGACAGTATTGTAAGTTGGCAGCTAATAGCACTACAGGTGTTAGTACTACCACTACATGCTTCCCTATTCCCAAACCTCCAGGTATCTTTTCATTTTTGTTTCGAACCATTCACCATAAGATTTAAGGGACGCGATTTGAAAATGATCCACTCCTTACGGTTTAGGAATTTGTTTTAAATATTTACTTGTTATTTCCTCTTTTTATAATCACGCCCAACGATATATATATACACACACGGTGTTAATTCATAGTAACCACTTGCTATGGTTACTATTCTAACAACTCAAAATTAACTTTAAAAAACTCCTACAGCTAGATGTTCTAGCGATAGGGTCAAAAGAAAAATTGAAGCTATCGCTAAAGACTCTAGCGGCAACTTTGAAATTTTTTTTTGCCGCACCACTAGAGCCTCTAGCAGCTAGTGACAGGGACTCCCACAGCAAAAATGACCTATGTTTTGGTTGTCGAAACAGTAACATAGTAACCGGTGAGCCCATATATATATATATAAGTAAATATTGATTTATAGCAAATGGTGACCACCATATCTTGTCATTCATTGTAAGATTTGACGGCAACAATTTAAAACGACAAAACTCTCCTTCCATAACATATATAGCGTTGTTGTAGGAAATTTGTCTATCGCAACAAATTATTGCAATAGGAGATTTGCCTACCACAACACATTGTGTTTTTAAATAGTAGCCGCCGGATCTTAAAGAGAAAAGTGTAAGGTCTGATGACCATATAAAATTTTATAGTTTAAAAGCTGACACATCTTTCTTTTACTTTAATATTTTGCAGATCATGTAAAAATCAAACGACTTGTAGCAGGTGAAGTTGATTCACACAACTCCTTAGTGTATTGATTTAGAATTGATTGATAAAATGCTATGTTCCACGTAAATTCTTCTATTAGTTACCTTGTTTTCTTCTCACCCTTGTTCCAATTGATGTGGGAATTTTCTTAATCAAACAATAGATGCAATTTTTTAATTTGACTTGTTTGTATTATCCCATATTTATGCAGGTATAATCCCGAGTACTTTTTTCGTTGGCCTTTTCCTTGCTTTCCTGTACTACTATATCCGCTTAGAAAAACAAAATAAAGAGGATCGACTCAAGATCGAAATGTTTTTGGAGGATTACAAAACTCTCAAGCCAACAAGATATTCTTACACTGACATTAAGAAGATCACTAATCAGTTGAAGGATAAATTAGGCCAGGGAGCTTATGGATCAGTATACAAGGGGCAACTTTCCAATGATATTTTTGTTGCGGTTAAGGTCCTCAACAATGATTCCAAAGGGAATGGTGAAGAGTTCATCAACGAGGTGGGTACCATAGGGCGAATCCACCATGTCAATGTGGTCCGATTGGTTGGATATTGCGCTGATGGATGTAATCGAGCTCTTGTTTACGAGTTTCTACCTAATAAATCACTTGAAAAGTTTGTATACCCGGGAAATAATGAGGACAATTTCCTTGGTTGGGAGAAGATGCAACAAATTGCTCTAGGCATAGCCAAAGGGATCGAATATCTTCACCAAGGATGTGCTCAACGAATCCTCCACTTTGATATCAAGCCTAATAATATTTTGTTGGACCAACATTTCAATCCCAAAATCTCTGATTTTGGTCTAGCAAAGTTGTGTTCCAAGGAAGAAAGTATTGTGTCTATGACCGCCGCTAGGGGGACCATGGGTTACATAGCGCCAGAAGTATATTCTAGAAATTTTGGAAAGGTATCATCCAAATCAGATGTTTATAGTTTTGGAATGTTGTTACTTGAAATGGTTGGGGGAAAGAACAATAATAATATTATTGAGGGAGCACAAAACACAAGCGAAGTATACTTTCCGGAATGGATTTTTCATCGCTTGGAGCAAGGAGGAGAAGTGGTAATCCAAATTGAGAACGAAGCTGATACTAAGATAGCAAGGAGGTTAACAATCGTCGGCCTTTGGTGCATTGGGTGGCATCCAATAGACCGACCTTCAATGAAACTTGTGATTCAAATGCTGCAAGGAGATGATTGTCCGACGATGCCACCTAATCCTTTTAGCTCAACAAGTACAACTGTAACGACTCATACAAGGTCATTCATCAATGAGCTTGAAGTCATCTCTGAATCGGAGTAGCACAACTATTTTATTTGAAGGATAAAGATCTATTATAATTTTGTTTTTCATTTCGGAGAAAAAGTATTAGATCTATTAATTGTAATGTTTGTCTTGAGAAGGATAAAGAACAAAGAAATTGGAATGAAAATTACTTTCATAATACATTTTTTGCTTCATATTTTCTTTACTCAACTAACTTTATTCAGAATTTATTCGATTACTACTCGAGTAAAATGCAAAAATTACCGATGTACTCTTATATTATAGTGTTTTTTTGTTAGTCAATGCAAAACAAATCCTCTTATTTTCGTCAAGATTCGAACTCAAAACTTTAACATCATAACTTTAAGTAAGTGTCCAACTAAGCTATATGGCATAGTTGTTAATTAGACAACATAAATTTTATTTATACAAACCTGTTATTTATCTCCATAAATTTTTCAGGTGGCTTAATGAGGTAAGACCTCACATAATATAGACAATTAACATCTTGAGTTTTTTTAATTGTAGAAAATACAAATATAAAAATCATAAATTAAATAAAAAAAATACAACTAATTTCATGATTTACTATTTTCAAAAGTAAAATAAATCATATTATACAAATAAAAATATATATATTTGAAATTAGGTTATTTATCTTAATTTAATCTTATTATGAATTATTTAAATTTTTAACTATAAATTATTAGTCTTTTAATATGAGAATATTAATTTCATAAAATTATTTAATAATTTAAAATAAAAAGACTATTAATCTCACATTAATCATAAAATTATATAATTCTTTATTAGCCTTATAAATAACAAAAAAAATTTAAAAAATTATTATTTTTTCATCATAAAATAAAATGATTTAAAATTATATTAAATTAAAATAAATAATTTAATTCTAAACATAATTTTTATTGACAAAGATATTCTCAACATCAATGAGTTGTACTTATTCATTACCCGACTCCAAGAGTTGTTTATTTATTTATTTTTTAACACGTAATTTATGGAGTACATAATATAAGTATGTAATATTATATAACTATAATATTATAATTTATGGAGAATATATGTAGGTGCAAATATGACGGAGTTTTTGCCGTCGCTAATGACTATATTCAGGATGACAATGCCATCGCTAATAATATTTGTCGCCAATAACTTTATTTTATGCGCCATTTTTTAACCGGGGAGGAAAACACAGGGGCGACGCCAAAATAATTTATTGGAGACGGAAATGCCATTGCTAATGAATAATTACTCATTGTCGACGGTGTGATTATTGACGGCAGTGTCATCGATATTGCCTTCTTAATGTAAAAGCCCTAGGATCGACGGAAGGGGGCCAAAATTAAGTGCTCAATATATTAATCTGTTTTTTCCCGTCTCTGTCACCATCTACGCTTCATCTGCAATTATCGATGACAAAGGCTCTCATTACACTTCGTCTCTCTCAACTTTATCTCAATTTCCCTCTAGTCTGAGAAGGTACTCTCTTTTCTAGCTCATTTGATTAGTGGAATTCATTGTGTTTGTAGGTCTCAATTAGTGAATATTAGGTGCTCTAAACTTATTTAAGATATGTGATTTTTGTGATTGGAGATTTGTGGTTTAATGATATACCAATCTCAGCCAAGGAGTTTTGTTGATCGATCGATTGGAGATTTGTGGTTTGTCATCTTCACTCTTTAGCTCCTCCTCTCTCACCATTCCCAGTAAAATTGATCGATCAATATCGATCGAATATGACACCTGTAAAAGCCCTGTTATAGCTTTACAGGGGTATACTTGTCAATTGCTTAAAAATAATGGACGGAATGACTTATTCAGGCCTCCCCTCCATGGAATGAAAATTATAATTTTCAGTTGATTAGTATTCCGGTAGGAATACATCATTCCGTATGGAATAAACAAACCAAACAACATTTTTATCATTCCAACGGAATGATTTATTCTATTCTCCCTCTTATTCCGCCAATCCAAACACAACATTAGTTAAATCAATGAACAAAACTGGGCCTGCATTTGGAGCTCAACAATTTTGCAACTCAACATAGGAGCCTCTGGATTCTCAGCTTAATTAGCTTTTGATTATTCCACACCATTTTTTAACTTGTAAGTTTCAAAAACTACTAGAAATTCTTTGTTTGTAAGTTTTGTAAGTTGAGAAAATTAAATTAAATTTTCTTTCCCGAGCAAAACCAGAGGAAAGCTAAGGATTGAAAAATAAGATTAGTGAAGTTCTTTTTTATTCCTAAATTGCCCTTAACATTAATATAAGAAAATATATTTGAACATCCATATCATGTATACATAACGACACTTTCTTAAGTAAACTTACAAACAAAACCAAGGAAAATAAGTTCTCTTTTCCAATCCTATCATTTTCTTGCTTAAAAATCCTCAACATTCCTTGCCCCCAAAACTTGCAAACGAGGTAAGTCAGCTTTTTCATTTCGTTTCGTCCTCCATTGGTGGATAAGTAAATTTTATTTGCTCAGCATGTGCCTTTTATTCTCTCTGACGGTAAATTATTCATGGCTTGGTAACACTTCGGGAGTACACGAAGAAAGCCAAATATAAACGGATATTTTACCTGGAAAAAACATAACACAAATAACATAACTACAGTGGAAATATTAGTCGTCCACTTGGATCAAGTTATAAAACCTTTGTAATTATTTTAACTGCTTTTGTTTCTTCGCAATGAATTTACATGCCAAGCATAACATGGCTAAAAATGGCCACAGGCATGCAGATTTTCGGAGTATGTTTTGAAGCTCCCCTATTACACTAGCCACCAAATAACTGACAAGAAATTTTTTATTTAAATTATATTAACTGAAGAGAATGGATTTGACCCTGGTCAATTCTAACAATGAGGCCCAAATGTAAATTAGCTGCTGCTTCAAAGGGAAGTTAAAATGAATAAAGGCTCAATACCACAGAGATGCAGAAGCAATTCGGGCAGTTATCCTGTCCTAAATCTTTTTAAAACGCCTTTTCACTCTTTGTTTTCATATTTTCATTTTCAGAAGGAAATGAAGTTCTTGAATGTGGGTCATTACTAGAAGCCGCAGATGCTGAATTAACCATTTGAGGAATCTTAAATGTAGGCGGAAGGGGAGAGTCTGGGACACCATTGCGTAAGGGCTGCAGTTGATTTCTTGTTTCGGCCTTAGCATTTGTAGAGCCATTGTTGACTACATCTGCTTGACCTCCTGATTCTGTTTGAGCCAACGACAAACACTTTCTTTCTGCAATGTAAATAGAAGAACGCGTTAGTTCCCAGATTATCAAACAATTCAAAATAAATAATTCCAAAAAATATCATGTTAAACTTATATACAAACTACACTTCTGCTCCTTCCCTATCCTGTTTTCTTTTTATAAGGAAAGAAAACTGAAGTGTGATCGTATCAGGTACTTGAAGTTGGGGTCCTCCATAGCTACCCTGATCTCACACTGCAGACTTCAGCAACAATATTTCTTAAGGAAATAGAAGCAAAATAAGAAGAGAGTTTTTTAACATTCATTATGCCCTCTACGTTCAAAAGTGAATTTCATAGTTCTTGGCACAAAGTCTAAGAAGAGGAACATGGGACCATCTTATTCCACTACCATCCCCTTTTTATGTCTATAAATCAAATCATATGGTGGGCACCGCCATTTGAATTTTGTATGTTAGAAAAACTTTGGGACTCCCAAAATGTGGAGAGTATAATATCCATTTTTTCACGCAGGGAATATTTGTTTTGCTCAAAGTTCTCTATTTTTCCTTTTAATCAGAAAATGTGATGAAACAAATGAGTGTTCATGTGGGATGAGACAAATTTGTCAAACAACTTTGGCCCCAAATAGTTACTTTATCAGTTTATGTAAAGCTAGACTACCAATATGTCTTCTTCATAGCTAGGATTACTAGTTTCAATTTAAGAAATGGATAAAGAGACCTGCCTTTTATTTGACCTAAGCTGATAAGCATGTTAAGACAATCTCGAAACTTTGTCAAAATAATCCTTTCTTGTTCAGCATAGGTTCCAGTCATGCCTTCGCCATGTGGCAAATGAGAAGACGTGTTGTCGACATGGCCGACTAATCCATTCTCGGAAGCAGCAGATGTAAACATTGTGTCTTGTTCATCACACATCAATGCTAGCGTTCCAGGAGACATTGGCCTTCTGTTTGATAAATCAGCATCATCTGTACCAGACTCATCAGGGCTGATTTTTTCAGTCTGGTTAGCACTAGAACAATCATCAGTCACAGATCTTTCAGCATCAGATTCCTTCTGGCCTCCTAACCTATCTTGAGTTGATGAAGCAAGGGAGCTTTCTCTACGATCTTCTGCCTGCCTTTCTGTAGCATTTCTTTCATCTGGAAGTATTATGGTATGAAATTAACAAAAGACCCATTGCTTGAAGGATGCGCATGTCAAAATTGTTTCGAAACACGCTCAAACAACACAACTAAGAATATAGACAAACAAACAAAATATTTCATCAACTTCCATGGTACGGTTAAGTAAACTTGATGTGAGTCATTATTGTGACCAAGGATAACTTTTTAGTCGAGTAAAGAGGGAAAATGGGGTATTAATGTTTTTCCTCATAATTGAGGGTGACATGGGTATTTTAGATTTATTATAAGGAAGTCTAAGCTATTAGATAGGTAGATTCTATTCGGATGTAATTGTTCATATAACTTAGGGAAGACATGTCGCCAACTAGTCTGTAGAGATCGTGAAAGGTGCTACGCCCAAAAGAAGGGTTCTACCTACCTCGTGAGCTTGCAAATCGTCCTTGTTCTTAAAATCAACTCAACAAGCTTTAAGCTAATAATTAGGTTTCAGCTACATTGGATTCATTTTCTTCAGTTACCTCTCTGTGTAGCTCAGGACTCGAACATTCCGAGCAATCATGTCCCTTCTTTAAAGCCTCAAGAGACCTTCCTTTTTGCCTTTTTTCTGTCAAATTTTTTTTTTTTGGCTAAATGCTTTTCCTTTTTTATGCTTCTGATATATTTTTTAATGGCTATTGAAGTCTGCTTATGGAGGTTAAGCCTTAGATGTGGTAAACAAAATCTTTAGCGTGGTTTATTATTTTTAGTTTATGAGCCTGTTATTCCTAGACAATTACCAAGATATCCTGTCTAAATATATCAATTTTAGCTCTGCTTCTTATAGCATGGAAAAATTATTTACGAGTTTAAAGGCTATAAAATATTGATTTTTTTAATCCAACCTTACACACAACCAAAAAAGAAAATGTTTTGACAAACATGTTTTACGAATTACAGTTCTACACTTAATCTCCAAAAAGAAAAAGTTCTTCAAAAAGCAGTGCCATCTCACCCAATTTAAGAGTCTACAATACTTTGGACAATCTTGACAATGCAACTGTACTAATTACTCATTATCCCGACTACACCATTTTAGTGTAGTTTTTATTCTTTCTTCAAATACTTACTTTATCAGTTTCCAATGACTAATGAACTTCTAAATGCGTGCACGTTTCATCAGCTGAAGGGTAAGGTGGTGCTTCAAATAACATTTTAACAACAGAATCATTTCTGTATTGTGCTAACTGATACATCATTCAATTCAGTTGGTATTATTTATATGCCCAAATATTTAGGGCCTGTTCGGGACTAACTTTTTTTTTTTTAACTTAAAGTTAAAATTTTAGTAGATTTATAAGTTAAAATTTTAGTAGATTTATAAGTTAAAGTGTTCGGCATCACTTTTACTTATAAGTTGGGAATTATAAGTAATAGTTGTGGATGTGTTCGGCTAATAATGACTTATAAGTTAAAATAAAATGTAAATATTACTAAAATAACCTTCACTCAAAAGAACATGTTAAAATAAAAGAGGGCAAAATGAACATTTCAATAGGTTTGACCAAAACTTAAAAAATGACTTATAAGTCAAAAAAAATAAGTAAGTAAAACTTACTTATTTTTTTTGACTAATAAGTCAACTTATAAGTTGACATATAAGTCATTCCCGAACACTAAATATTAAAAATCAACTTATAAGTTGGGTTGACGAACTTATAAGTTGATCTCGAACACCCCCTTAAAGTAATTACCATACATTACTTTGGAAAATTACTGTCAGAGAAAGAGATCTAAATGACTCTTATCCTAACCTCTTGAAGTCATCCACTAGCAACAAAAATGTCATTTTAATGTAAATACTTCCACATCAATGAATACATATAAATATACCTGCAAGCATCTTGGCAGCTTCCCCTGAATATACCACCATAACAGAACAAAGTTCCTTCAAGTCCTGGGGTTGGATAATGTCTGCTAAGAGGGACCTGAAACCAATACAAGTTAACTTAAGCAATAAAACACACAATAAAATGCTTATTTATATCTAAAAGTATCAAAATAAACTCCATAAGGGCTATTACTTTTACCTGTATGTAAATTTTGAAGGACCCAAAGGTGCAGCTGTATTACCAACACGGGAACCAGGAAAAGATGACAATGAAGAGGAGGGTGCGGGAGCTTTGATATTGTTTGTCTGTTAAATGTAGGAGAAATATATATCAAATACTTTCACGAGTGAAGAGGTCAATAAATAAAATTAAATATGGATCTCCACACTGCTAAACTATCATGAGTTATATTTTGAGTAATTGTACTATCATGAGTTATGCACGAGCCCTGTAATGTTTTTCTGTTAATAACTTAATATATGAAATGTTTAAGGAGATAATGAAAAAACTTGCAACTGCAACAAACTCATTTGGCTATTAATGCAGACTACCAAAGAAAACTTGACCATTTTAAATTAAACAGAAAGGCAAAGATAAGCTATTTTAACTGGTCGAGTGACCGAAAAGATCAGCTGCTTATAAGTGAAACCAAATACTATAATAATTTATCAATTCACCAACCAAAGATCCAAAGAATAATGGTAGAGGTGCCAAGATTCAAAAAGTCACCTGCTGGAATTGTGGAAGTCTGTGAATGGATGGATCTTTTGCTGTCGAACCAAAGAAGAGCTCCTGACCTTTTCTCTTCTTGGACACAGGTGGAGATCCATAACCAGAAGATCCAATAGCTCCCGTGATGGCAGCATTCGCTGCCTGCTGGATATATGCCACGCTATTGGCATGATCTCCATGGAAGAGAGCCTGCCTCTCTTCACTTCCTTCAAAATTTTTGCAATCTATGCATTTACAATTTTCGGAGCAGAGAATGTTTGCTTGAAAGCACTCACAGTACTTTTTCAGGCACCCCGATTTCTTGCAATGGCATCCTTTATTATGCTTTCCCAAAACCAAAATTTCACCAGCCTCCTCCTGCATATAATTCAGACAGTCAATAAGATTTTTCAGAGAAATTCCACAACATTAAACAATGTAAATACTCAAATCTCATAGTGATATACTTTGCAGTCCTTCGGGTATGAGTACCTTGGGTGCAAAGTGCTTATGCAGAGGTTTTAGCCCATGACAAGTGCCTAGCAAAGGCCTTTTGGAGCTCACTGCCAATTGAGCTATTCCTTGAGGCTGATAATGCTCATATCCATAAATCATTTGAAAACAAATCTAAATGTCTTCTCTAGAACTTTTACTTCCCTTTCCCATAAAAAAAAAGTGTACAAATGCAAATATCAACTGTGGCAAAACACTAACATGCCTCATAGAGAATGAAAAGATATTACTGTTACAATATAAATTAGTATCAATATACCAGCAGTTTGATCAGAGTATATTCCTATGAGATTCGTTTACAGTAGAAAGATGTATATAAACTGAATATATTGGCCTTGTCAAATCACAAACACATAGGACATAAGCACAGGTGCAGCACATCCTGAAACCATGTAGTCTTAAATTCTTAATTCAAATGCATGCACAAATTTGTATTGAAAAATGGAGCTTTGTCTCTAAGCTAAATTGCTAAATAAATTGCAATCTTAAAAGCCTTGGCTCATAAACAGCATTACACATAATAAGATCCACATTAGTAGTACTGCAAAGAAAATAGTGCATTGATGATCTCTGAAACTCACATACCCTACTATCACGAGTTCCATGTGGACTGCTAGCTATTTTTGGCCGAAATGCATTTGGATTACGCTCCAAAGTAGCTTCAACAGCCTCTCGTCTAGCAGCCTCGTTTTCAGCATTATTATGACAATTTACACAGTTGCATCCATCACAGTATATCCCGGATGCAAAGCATTCACAATATCTGACCAACATATTTAACGGAATGAGTTTGAATTCTATCTCAGCTAATAACTTGCACAATATTGGAAAAAAATTCCAGACAATCAAAGCAACGAAGATGTCAAAGGAAAACATAATAATGATTTGTACAAGAAGATCATTCAGCATCAAAGTAAGAAGATGAGCCATGTAACTCTCAATTGCTTATGAGCGCCGCTAAATGATTTCCTGATTGCCCAAGTGCAACCTTAAACTACAAGATCGTCAATCAATAAACATGCACTACATAGTAGTCTTGAAACCTAGCTGTCAGGAATAAGGTATATACCTGTTAAACATAATGGGTGAGACATACGCAAGTTATATCCAATCCAAACCTAGAGGGTGGCAAGCTGCTTGGACTGAATATTGTGAAAGAAAGTCTGGATTTTGGGTACGCGAAAAATACCAAGTTGCCAACATGAACCAACTTCAGTCCTATGACAACCAGACTCAAGCTGCCAATGGGAAGGTATATTTTTGTTGGCGTGAAAAAATGTCAGCTTATGCCAAAGTTATCAGGATAAGTACTAATAACATTTTGATGATTAACTAATGAACTGCACATTCATTTTTTTCGGTTGCCTCCTTAACAATTAAACTAAAGAGATAAAGATTGAACCAATGGGGAAAAAACATTTCCTATTTTACATCATTGCAAATATCTCATTACAGGATAATATTTGAAGAAGTTTAAAGCAATTTTTAATCTCATATAACTTAAAAGGCTTAAATAAATGTCAAAATTTAAGCTTACATAAAGCTATCAGCATTATTGATAATAACCTAATGATGATTTAATAATTAACAGCACATTCATCATTTTGTCTTATAAAGTGGGACAGTGGGAGTACATGAGAATTGTGACCAAAAAAACCAAAACAAAAAGAAGCAGCAGTCTTCCCACCAATTTCAGTGTGTGAAGACTGAAAATGGCTTGACAACGTATTTGAAGACCAACTTACAAAGTGGCTGTTCTACAACCCGAACCTTTAATCTCATGCTTAACAATTTAATATTCCATCAAGCAGTGATCATTCCAACATAATGGTTTCTGTCTAATATATGCTAAATCAGTTCGTCAAAGAGTTTTGCTGTTACCTTTTAATTCACTGTTATACTAGTGCCAGTTGTTGAGAATTTTAAGTTTTTAAATACCTTGGTTTATTAAATTACCCTAGTCACTCACTCTTACAAAACGAATCACAAAAAGTAGCTTGAGAGCATTTTTAGAAATAGAATCATCAAGTCTCAATTGTCAAATAAATAAGTGGCGTTCTTAAAAACTGCACAATTAGCAGAAAAATACATTAACTCCTTGATGCATGGTTCTACATACCAAAAGAGCAGGTAAAGCAGTAAGCCAGTAAGTACTTACAACTTCAAGCAACGTGAGTGTTTACAGTTGCACTGCTTTTGCTTTTTTGGAGTACCATCTTTTACTTCAACATTTTGTCTTGGCCGTGCCCTTGGGGATTCTGGCTTTCTGAGTTGAGAAAGTATAGTGTTTCAGTACAAATAAGTTAATAATAAAATCTGATCTTCTACACAAGGTTTGCATGATAATTGATAAAGTGATTATAGACATTAATTTGTACAGATTGTTACTACACACAAGTAAAAATAAAATAAGTAAAAGATTCAAGCATATCAACATTCACCCAACTTGGCAACTTTCAAAAGGATAAATAGTTTCTCTTATTACACGTTTGCATTTCACAATGCAACTAAGTAAGGAGCTAAAGTTTGTGTTAACTTGAATTTATGAATGAGGCAGAGAGAGTGCGTGTGTGAGTGTGCACGCTGGGCTTGCAAGCCTTGCATGTATGAGAGAGTGACCCACTCTTAGCTTGGTGGTCAGAGATGCTATCATTATGGAGTGGAGGAGTTATTGAAGCAGAGTTATAAGACAGCCAGGGACCTTTCAGAGGTTTTTTATAGTACAAAGAGCATTGTAACAAAAAAGGTAGGGAAGGCATGGTAAAAATTTACCCAAGACTGATGTGGAAGCTCAAATGGTTTGAGTAGTGGATAACATTTAAGAAATGGCAATGAAAGAAAAATGAGGTAATGATTTCAATAGGATGACACTCACAATACACAGAAGGGAAAGTTACTAATGGAAGAAACAAAACGTACAATAAATCCTTACGCACCAGGAAAAATAAGGAAAAGTAATGAATTCTCAAAGAGAAACAATAATATTATTATAAATTGAATTATTGATTACCATCAGAAGTCTCAAGATAACCTATATTTTATAGGCTTAGATACTTTTCTACATCTACTATGAAAAGGATAATAAATAACTCTCCTAGTCTACTTTGAAAAATGATAATAAAATTACTAATTAACTTTTCTACAACTAGTTGGAAACTATTAAAGTAAAAATAGTAAATCTAAATCCTACTAGATTTTCCTAAATAATAAATAAAAATACATTAAATAAACTAAAACTCCATAAATGATAAAATATATGAAAATCCTAATTTTCATTGTAATTTTCCACTGCATCACGTACCAGATTGGCACATGCCATTATCACTAAAAATCCACATATAGATTAAATTACAAAAGTACCCCATCACCAAAATAACTAAAATTCAATAACTGCCAAATTCCTACCTTTTTTGTTTCACACAAGCCCTAACTTCAATATCAAATTCAAACAGAATAAGGACACAAGCCCCCCACCCCCGGTCAAAAATATGCTTACATCCAATCTCAAATATTTTCTTATGGAGAGGCTTAAACCCAAAGAAGAGTCACTAAGAAATGCAAAATATGCCAATGACAAATTGATCAAAATACCAAGAACCCCAAATTTCCCAAAAATCACTTACACGGGACATATAGAAAGTGTTATTAATTAAGTCACGCAAAATAAACAACACAATATTTAACGTGGTTTGGTCCTCAATGATTTAATCCACAAAACCAACTTCAATATATTAATCTCCCCAGTATAACTTTTTATACAGAATAAAAGCTGAAAAACCCTCCCTCACACATAAATCAAAAACCCAATTACATCATCTCTCAACACTCTAGGATCGATGCAACAATCTTTTGATTGTGTTACCTCTCTAAACACAATATTCTATTTATAGAGTACTCACAACTCTTTTTTTTCTAATTTAATTAGGACACTCTCATATAATAAATATATCTACTACAAATAGGATTATTATAAAAATAAATTTCTACCATAAATAAGATTTCTTCTCATAATAGGATTTGAGGAGTTATCTAACAATTCCTCCCTCGACTCGAATCCCCAAATACTTCAACATCATCCTTGAACTTCACTCGATAGTTGTTCATTCTTCTTGGTCTTTTTTCCACGCATAGACCGTCCATCCAACACAGATTAATTTTTCATTCTTCTGGCCTTGAAGAAATAATTTGTCTTCCTCGAACACTTTGCATGAATCTTGTTGACTTACGTATGTATATCCACGTGAGGATAATTCTCCTAATAAAATTATATTGTCATCACAACCAGGGACATAACATACCTTATCAAGAATCTTCGTATCACCTTTATGAAGTTTGAAACGAACACTTCCAACGCCTTCAACCTTCATCCTCCCTTTATTCATCACATTAATGCAGTCAAATTCTCCATCTTACTTCAAACTCTCAGAGCAATCTTTCTCCTTGCATATATGCATAGAAGGTGCAGAATCCAATACTCATCAATCTTTATTGTAGTCACTCTTAGCCGTTAAAACAACTTCTTATTTAGCTTCACCAAGCAAATTAATGTCTTCAACTTTTTCTTTCTCCTTCAATTTTTCTTGATACTTCCTTAAACTCTTCACGTCCTCTATTAATGTTCTGCATTAGTATTGGATGTGACCCTTCTCTCCACAATAATAACACTTTTTATCATTCTAATCTTTTAGTCTGGATCTTGATCTTTCTCTACTATTATCTCTCAATTGATGTCTCCCTCAATTGGAACCTTCCACGGTTAGTGCTTACTCACCAATGTTATTACTCTCTTCTCCCATCAACTTTTGACTTTCTTGCCAAACAGTAACCATCTCATCTAAAATCAAAATTGATTTTCCCACCAATAATATTTGCACCAATGACTTGTAAGGCTTGGACAAATATGACAATAAGAGCAATGACTTCTCCTCATCTTCCAATTTTTCATCCGTATTTAAAATTAATACACTAACATATTAAAAGTATTTAGATGATCATAAAGATTCGTCCCTTCATCCATATTCAAGGAGTACAATTCCATCTTCAAGTACAATCTGTTAGTTAGCGACTTCGAAGCATAACTCTTCTCAAGTTTTTTCCACAACTTTTTCAGATCAGTCTCTTTCAACACATCATACTTTATCTCAGGTACTAACTACGAACGTATTGTGCTTACCACCTTCTTGCGAATTGTTTGCCAATTTGCTTCTTTCACCTTGTCTCGTTTTTTATCCTTCAAAGCTTGATTAAGTCCTTACAACACCAAAAGACCTTGCACACTACTCTGCCACGATATGAAATTTGTTTTCCCATCGAATATTGAAAACTCAAATTTACCCAAATACGTCACCATAGTATTACACGAATTAATTCCCTCTACCTCGGATCCAATGAACCTAACTCTGACACCACTTGTTAAGAATTAAATCACGCAAAATAAACAACACAATATTTAACGTGGTTTGGTCCTCAATGACCTAATCCACAAAGCCAACTTCAATATATTAATCTTCACAATATAACTTTTTTGCACGGAATAGAAGCTAAAACCCAATTACCCCTCTCTCAACTCTAGGATGTTACTATCTCTTGATTATGTTACCTCTCTCTAAACACAAGACTTTATTTACCCACAACTCCTTTATTCCCTGTTTAATTAGAACACTCAAATAATAAATAAATCTACTATAAATAGGATTACTGCCAAAATATATTTCAACCATATTCTTCTCGTAATAAGATTCTAGGAGTTACCTAACAGAAAGATGGGACGCATGTACTTGCATCGGCATCACCAGTGACTGTGGTTGTGTTGGCGGCTTCGGCTGCACCAGAGATGGAGGCTGAGCCAGTAGCTGCGGCTGAGGAGCTGGTGGCTGAGGGTGCTCTGGAAACACCACAGTCGCCACCGATGTACCACCAAAATCCAGCTGCCTCTTCGATGACGGCTCAGATTGAGCCTTTTTTGAACCTCCTTCACTTTGCTCCATTTACTCCCAATTCTATGCAAACTCCAAATAATTTCAATAAACAAAACAAGAATCTAACTTTCCTTACTATATTTCACTCAAATTCAATTTCATCATGCCAATTATAACAAATCCCCGCCAAATTCAACAGCTGCAAATCAATAGCCGACACAAATATAATCTAAAAACCAAAAATTTCTCAAAGTTTCACATTCAAAAACTCAGATTCACGGCCAAATTCAATGAATGTTTATCTGAGATTGACCTGAATCAACAAAATCTTGATCCACACACCTGTCTAACTATGCGTTTGTTTGCGCATATATGCATATGCATATCTGTATTTATATATGTCTATATAGAGAGAGAAAGTCTGCCGAAATTTCTAGAGAGAGAGAGAATGGGGAAGAATCGAAAGAGGAGAAAATAGGCTTTGCGTTGTTCATGTTAGTGATGTTAATTCCTCCCCTCCAGCTTTTGAAATTTCAATTTCATTTTATTTGATGGTCTGATTGGACTTGAAAATATCATCGTACGGTTTGTATGTTAAGAGTTAATCGCACGGTAGAAATTCATAGAAGTAACTGTGGACATTGCAAGACCGTGGGATTAAGAAAGGCGAGACTTCAAGGGAGCTGGGTGCGTGATCTGGTGTAAGTCGACCACAGGGAAGGAAATATACGACCTTGTTTTAGTGTTCTACATAATTTAATGAATAAATATATTGTAACTAGAGATAACCCGTGTTGAAGGTTGTTTCATTTGATGATGATAACGGTTATGCAAAAATGATTGTGGTAAATGTGTTTATATGGTTGATTGTCCATATATATCTGACTAAGTGCTTATGTGTTAATGTGCCTATGCGCTTACTTGATTATGTGCGTATATGTGGTTAATTGACTAAGTGATTACATGTTAATTTAAATATGTGTCTACATGATCATGTGTGTATGATATATATTACCTGATTCAAATATTAAGATTTGCACACTTATATAGCACAAATATGATCTTGTTGAAAACTATATGCTGCTTATAATAAGGGTAAAAGTTATCTGGTTCAAATGTTGTAAAGTCCTTTTAAAAAAAATTATGTGTACAAAGGACTTAGATAAAAGATTAGAAATGTTAGGTTGATCTTTCCGTAGAAATTACTCTGCCTTAAAGATAAATACTATAAGCAGAGTTATATAAGACTAAATCATTGTTGTATGGCAAAGTCTATAAAGTCCTTTCAATGTAATGATGTAATGATGTACAAGGACTTAGTTAGAAAAGATCAAATATGTTAAGTTGATCTTATGTTATATCTGTTCAGTCAATATAATCGTAGAATGGACTCTACGATTCCAAGCAAAGAAGATTCAACGATTCAGTCTGTTCGTAGAGTGGACTATACAACTCCATACCAGGATAACTCTACGAGTATCAAGGAGAGACAGTTGTGCAAGAGTTCTACAGAATATACAAGCTGAATTGAAGAATTGATCAAGTACAAAACGTAGAGCAGAACTCTAAAATCGTCGAACAAACAGCTAAGCAAGCCTTTAGAAAACGTAGAACCATAGAAGAAATGTACTCTACGATATGCACAAACTGGCAAGATCGTAGAGAGGATTCAAAGAGCAAGCACAATACGTTAACTCTACGATTTGCACAGATATAAGAAATCATAGAGTGAAACCAGAAGATAAGACAATGTAGAAAATTGTTCTACACATGGTATAATCGTTGAGCAGAAATAAAGGATGCGCTAACGAAGACAACAACTCAACGATTCCACTGAAAGCAAAGCCTGCAGTTAACAACTCTATGATCTGAACAAAATAGCAAAATCGCAGAGTAAGAGAGAAGATCGCTCCCACTCAACCTTTTACCCGACATAGTTCAAATAACGAGTGGAGCTGAATTCGTAGAGTCTGAATAGACAGACAATCACTCTACGAATTCACTATCAGAAGCAGTAAAGGAACATAACTGCAATATGGTGCGAGAGAAGAGAAAATATTCCTCTTCCAGATTAGAGAAAGATTAAGTGTTGTTAAGGAACAGATGTATGTCAGAGTCACAGAGGGCTTTGTGACCAGACGACTATAAGTAAGAACCTACTACTCAGCAAGGTGGTGAAAATAATCAGACTAACATGACATCTCTGACAGCAATAGAGCAGCTGGTTATTAAAGTCAAGGAAGATATTTAATGATGGATCAGAAGGTTAAATATATAATAATCCTTGATATACAACTCTGGAAGTGCAACGGCTAAAAATGTAGAAAGCAAAGCTACAGGTTGATGTGAGAGTACATATGTCAGAAAAGGGAAAAAACACTGACACAAGCAACAGAAAGTCAACATCAAAGATATCAAGGATCTGCACAAAGCCAAATGAACCCAACGGATCTTTTCAAACGGTAAAATATGCACAAATATATATAAAGATAAATGCTCACAGAGAAAAGGGGTTGTTGAAAATACAAGAGAGGATGGTGGATAACAACAGATCATAGAGCGAAATAAAAATGAATATGCTGAAGAACACTCTACGATCCACCAGAACACTAACACTGAATTGAGAGAGACATAGAGAGAAATGACTCTATTGCAAGATAAGTGTTCAAAGCTGTTAAGCACATGAAAGAGAGAAGCATAAATGCCAACTTGATATAGACATGTTAGCTACTGAGTGCCAAAAAGGAGAAACTTCACCGTCATCTCAGAAGCACATCTCGAGAGGCAATAAAATGTCTATGATAAGAAGGAACAACTACGTACCAAAAGGAATGAGATTCACAGTCATCTCAGAAGTTCGTCTCGAGAAGTTATCAAGTACCAAAGGAGCTGAATTGCCAAAGCTTAGCAGTACAATGGGTGATCACAAGTAGCTATTGAGCATATAAAGAAGCCAAACATCATTGCCGAACTCAATATCATTTCAAGCATGTTCACATCCTGCTACTGAGTATTTAAAGACAATGAAACTTAAAGTATAACTCAGTAGCAACTTCAACATCTATCAACAAACAAGGAGCCAAGTCTGCTGGACTTGAAGAGGGCAGTTGTGTCCTTGTCTTAGTGACTAAAGGAGCCAGGTCTGCTGGACTTGAAGAGGGCATTTGTGTTCTTGTTTTAGTGACAAAACTAGCCAAACCTACTGGGTTTGAAGGGTTCTGTATGAGTCATCCTTAGTGGATTTTCTACTTGTTAAAGTAGAAGAGTGGAGTATGAGTTATTCAGTCTCCGAACCACTTAAACTCTCTGGTGTCATTTACATTCAGTCATTTACATTCAGTCATATATAGATATAACTGCTATGATTGGTTTACTGGACAAATGATTATCTTCAATACAGTCTAAACTTAACTAAGAAGTTTTATAAATCTTTAAAGGGAGTTTTCAAACTAATATTCCGCTGTGCAAACTAATCTTTGATTAAATGAACTATTTGGTAATATTATTTAATTTAAGCAAATAGTTTTTAAGAGATCTATTCAACCCCCTCCTCCCCCCCCCCCCCCTTCTAGATCACTTGTGTGCCTCTGAAAACTAACAATTAATATCAGAGCAGGTTCTCACGAACATAAAAAGCTCATGCTTTGAATAGATCCTATGACACTAGTAAAACTCTGTTTTGAGTTTAAAAACTAAAGTGAACCATTTCTTATGAACAAACTTACAAATTAATGTGTCTTTTCATGCAGGTACAATTGTGAATGTTGAGTGATAATCTATCTGATGCTGTATACTCATTGTCATTTAAATCCCATCTAAGACAAATTCAGATGATCTCTGCAAAGAAGCAGTCAAGTGAACTTTCAAAATTAAAATTGATGCAGCAAGATGAAGAAATCAAAAGGATATTCTGTTGATGAGATTATTAATTGATTCGTTCGAAAATACAATAACTTGTATTTCTGCCTTCAAATAAACTGAGAAGTTCAAATCTTGATGCCAAAGGACACCGGATCCTACTCTTTTCAAAGGAAGCATCACTGTGTCAAGCACTAACAAAACTACTTCTCACCGGTTCGAAAGTTTATAGTAGAAGCAAGCCCAACAGAAATCTATGCTTAAAAGTGTTAAATGATTTTCTACATACCAAACGTTAGCAGCTGAAATCAATCTCGGATCCAAGTATTCACTCGACGTGCTCAGCATTAAGCTTTACGATAAGCTTAAGGTCTTAAGTTCAAAAGATCTTATCTGAAGATGAGTGACAAAGGAACTGTGCCATTTATTTAAAAGCAGTATCAGAAGTTCTGTTAAAAGCTACAGCATATGGTAATCAATGATGAAATCCACAAGCAATATTTCTCCTATCTTCAAGTGGATGATCTCAAACATGACTGGTTTTAAAGGAATCTATTTCAAAAAAGGTCTTCAATAGTCTTCTGAAATTACTTCTCTGAAAGACATTACAGATGTATATCTCACTGCCATGTCTTTGATGATGAATATCAAAGTCATTTTCCTAAAACACAAATACCAGATCTGAGACCTGAATATCAACTCAGTACAGATGAATGGACATATATATATGTATATCTATGATCACCGGGTCAAAGATTCATTCTGCAGATCATTAAAGTTCAAGAAGAGTTGAAGAAACTCATTCATGTACAAAGCAACTTATTCAATGAAGAAATTCATGTAAGGCACACCTTGTGTACGTGCTCAGATTTAAAAGGCAAAAGCTTTCAACGTCAAAGTTCTTCAAACCAACTATGAATGAGAAAGGTGAGAAGATCAAGGCAAGAAAGAGTAATCACGGATGATTTACTCTAAGATTAAGAAAGCACCTTACAATCTGCGAGAAAGAGGAAAGTCTATTTCAAGTAAATTTCATGCACTTAGCCATTGGCAGTAGGCTCCCAAACATCAATGCATCAGACGAGCTCTAGCTTGAAATGATTGAAGAAATATCTGTTTGACATTCTATGAAAAGTCAGATCTATAGAATGCTAAACAGGAAGTCCTTTGATAGTAGACATTCTTATAAATCATTCTGGATGGAGTTGACCAAAAGAGAATTAAAAAAGAGAGTGCAACAGGAAGGAAACAATGGTGGAGTTTCAAGGTCAATAAAGAAAAGCCTTACGATCTAAAGAAATTGGAGAAGAATGTACCGAGACTCAATGATAAATATCGTAGAGTTCCTTACTCAACAAATATGCTGGATTCTTCAAGGAAGTCAATCTATGAAAGATTGAGTGAAATTTGAATACTGGTGCAAGAAGAATGTGACACCCCCAAATTCAGGTACCACTACCTCGAATTTGGTGCTCACGCAATAATATAAACAATCTCTGCTAAACAACATGTAATATTAATGCGGAAAATAAATAAACATATGTTGTCTATTACAATGACTTTCTAGTCCCAAGGTCTATAACCTTTACCAAAATAAACATCACAAACTACAAAATAATATCAGTGTTTGTGTTACAATCTTATAAGTTCTAAACAAAATATAAATAGACTAACAACTATCTAGATAATTAAGATTTTGCTTTCCCTTTTCCTTTATCTTTACCCGATCCTTCAGGTTTAGCTGCAAAATATTTATGACATAGCAAGTATGAGCAACTAGTTTGCTCAGCAATTTAAATGAATAACAATAATTATGTCATAAATGAATAGAAATATCAACTGAAAGATTTAATAAAAGGAGCTCAACAATGAACAATAGAATCAGTGCACAACATAAAGAAGTGACAATTGATTATTTAATTGCTGAGTGGTCAAATGGACCATGAACTACTATTGAGGAAATCAATCACTTGATTGACCCTCTTAGGTTACTTTGTCAGAATTGTACTTGAGGGGATCAGCCTCTCGTACCATATGTATATGCATAACATTTATTCTGTTTGTATCATTTGTTCGATACTTAGGTTATTCCCCATTATGGGTTGTTCTTCTCAGTCTAAGAATCCGTACCACTATGGCTTGAATAGCTTTCAAAATAAATTTCACATAGGTCTAGCCGAACAATGACTTAGACTTCTTCTTTAATCAATTCATAATTCAAGAATGGAATATGAATTCAAATAATATATACAATTTGCAATAATATTATTGTGGAATAACCTGCGATATAATATAAGCTCAAGATTTAAGAATTAGCACAATAATATTGAGTAGAGTTAGGAAGCTTGCTCAATACAAATTTGAGTAAGGTTAAAGAACTTGTCTGTCTGTTGACTTACGGCTAATTTGCTTAATTTAAACTCCTCTTGATGTCCTAACATTAATAACATTAGCCTATCAATTAGTATAACATTTAATCGTGCACTTTAAACACTTATCTATGCTAAATAATTAATCACATAACACATATAATTTTATATTAATCATATAAGACATTTAATTGATCTTATATTAATAATTTAATTAATCAATATTATTTTTCTTAAGTGTTAAACACTTATTAAACTCTTAAACAATTTACTATCATTGTTTAATTAAATTCTTTTTATAATATTAACTCTATCTTCATTTAATTACTATTTAATATCAGTTAAAGAGTAATTAATTAATTACCTTTAGTCATTATTTTACAATAGATAATAACTAATTATGTTTATTTATTATTTAAAAGTTAATTAAATAATAAATAATTAAAGTATTAATCTTTATTGCCTTATTATTTAATATTAATTAAATAATAATAATTTATTAATTATCCTCATTTATTATTATTTAATAATAAATAATTATTTTATTAACTTTAATTATCTTTAATTATTATTTAATGTTAATTAAATAATAATCAATTAACTAAATATCCTTACTTATTATTTAATCTTAATTAAATAATAAATAATTAGTATATTATCTTTAATTATTATTTAATGTTAATTAAATAATAATCAATTAATTAATTATCCTTACTTATTATTTAATCTTAATTAAATAATAAATAATTAGTTTATTAACTTTAATTATCTTTAATTATTATTTAATGTTAAATAATTAATTAATTAATTAATTAATTAATTATACTTACTTATTATTTAATCTTAATTAAATAATAATTAATCATTCTTTAATTATTATTTAATGTTAATTAAATAATAATTAATTTTCTTAATTATCTTTATTTATTATTTAAATAATAAATAATTAATTTATAAATTTTATCTCTTTTCAATTATTATTTAATATTAATTAAATAATAATTAGTTAACTATTTATCTTTATTTACTATTTAATTATAAATTAAATAATAAACAATTAATTTATTTACTTTATCTTTCTTATATTATTATTAAATACTTAAATCACATATTTAATATTTAATAATAATTTATTAGTAATTTTATCTAATTACTAACTAATTAATAGCTAATTAGTGCACTATTTACACTTTAAATACAATTAAAAACAATTAATTTATTGATTAATCTTACTTATTATTTAATATTACTTAAATAATAAGTAATTAGCAGTTTTATGATTTTTTAGAAATTAAAAATATTAATTTATCATTTTTCCTTTAGTTAGTAAGGTTTAATCATATTTTAATTATGGAAATTACCAAATGACATGCTAAAAATACAAACATATTTTTATAAAATAATACACGAAAAACCAAGCAACTTCCGTCAAGGACCCATCGCCGGAACCGGTCATAATTCCGGTGAACCGGTCGCCGTAAAGTTCCGGCCGGTTCATGAAAAAAAACCGGCAGAAACATTAACTATTTCCAGATTTTTGTCCAACTTTGGGGTCTTGGAGAAAAACCTTAATAACTTGAGTTCTATAACTCCGATGGAGCTCTACTAGGTATCGATGGAATCGTGACTTCCCGAACTACAATTTTCTGTGCTCAAACACCATTTTTGGATAAGTTTTGATTTCGGAAATTAGGCTTAAAGTGGATTGTTCATGCAATAACTTGGACAGTGAGGTGTGTTTGGTAAAAAATGCATAACTTACTCATTTTAACACATTTTTGGGTGATTCCAAAGGGAGTTTTTTCTTAACTTATCCATATATTCCCAGAAATTATTAAATCACAAAAATAATTTGTAGATTTTAAAATGTGCAATTTATTCGTGCAACCTATGTTTTGTTTGTCGGTAAAAATATTTTCAAGTATTTTGCTAGATTTTTCTACATAAATCCATACCACTATACATTTAAACCACATGGCATCCTATATAAACATGTCTATCATGATTATAAGCATAAATATCTCCAAGATAATATTTCTACCATAAAATTTAAAAGAAAACCAAGATTAGGGTTTTAAAGGAATTTTTATACCTTTTGCTTTTGATGGCTTGTTTTCTTTGCTTTCCAAAGTAGGTAATAAGTTGTGATGACATCCAAGAACACCCCCCTTGATGAAAATGACTTGACTCACTTGACTCGGTGGTGACTCACTACACAACTCACTTCCTTTTTCTTTAACTCACCTAGTTAACTCACTAAAACTCACTAGCACATTATATAGAGAATACTTGCAATATTTTGTAAACTCTCCACCAAATGAGCTAGCTTCTATTTATAGTAGTATAAATCTATACATATAACATATATATGTATAGATTGGACTTCAACATTTTTACAAAATTTGCTAGCCAAAAAGTTTGAGTGTTCCACACACTAATGAAATCAACAAATTGAATAAAAATTTGAAATCCATAGTACTCTCTCCATACCACCAGCCATGCTCTCTAATTTGTCCCATTTTTGATTTATTTTTATTGTCAAATTGGTAAATAATGGATCTTCTAGAAGCTTTAGCAATTGGATCAAGGAATGGGCTTGCAATTTATTTCATTTGGGCCATATATGATCATAATAATCCAACAACATTGGGCTACCAAAATAACTCACCCACTTCTTAATAAATTGGGCTAGCTTAATTAAATATCAACCCACAAAGCACATCACACAAATCCCTCACTTAATTAATTGTTTGGGATTATTTAAATAATTATAGGAACATTTAAATAATCAATTTAAATTTAATTTATATAATCAATTTAGACTTGTCATATTCAATATTAATTGAATATTTAATTATGGTTCCTCACAAAATAATCTTAGGTTAGTCCGTTAATTTAATAAATCCATTAATCAGACTTCCTTTACTAAAATTAACCGAATAGTCAACAACCAAATTACCACATAAAGGTTTAAATTAAATTACACAATAACTCATTTAATTAGAATTTAGTTTTCCAATTTTATTTATAATGTAATTCAAAATTCTTGGTTCTTACATTCTCCCCCCCTTATAAGAATTCCGTCCCCGGAATTACAACATAAGATCACTTAAAAAGATGCGGATAATTCGCTCTCATCTTTTCTTCGAGCTCCCACGTAGCTTCTTCAACTGCATGGTTTCTCCAAAGAACTTTGACTGAATGTATGACCTTATTTCGCAACGTCTGCTCCTTCCTATCTAGTATTTGAATAGGAATCTCCTCATATGATAGATCATTCTCGACTTGAATCGGTTCGTAGGATATCACATGCTTGTAATCAGGTTTATATGGCCGCAACACTGAAACATGAAACACGTTGTGAATGTGCTCAAGTTCAGGAGGTAAGGCTATCTCGTACGCCACTTCACATATTCGCTTTAAAATTTCAAACGGCCCTATAAATCTTGGGTTCAATTTTCCTTTCTTGCCAAATCTTATCTTCCCTTTCCAGGGAGATACCTTTAAAAATACAAAACTACCGACTTCAAAGTCCCGCTTTTGACGATGCAAATCGGCATACTTCTTCTGACGATCCTGAGCTGCTACCAGACGAGCTCTTATTATTTTGATCACATCGACAGTCTGCTGCACCATTTCAGGTCCCAACAGTCTTCGCTCACCAACTTCATCCCAGCACAAGGGCATGCGACATTTTCTTCCATAAAGTGCTTCGTAAGGCGGCATGCCAATACTAGCATGATAACTGTTGTTGTAGGCAAACTCCACCAAAGGTAAATGATCATCCCAATTGCCCTTCAAATCCATAACACAGGCTCTAAGCATGTCCTCAAGCGTTTGAATCGTTCGCTCGCTCTGTCCATCGGTTTGGGGATGATATGCAGTACTCAGCCTTAATTGTGTTCCCAATCTCTCTTGCAAACCTCTCCAAAATTTCGACGTGAAATGCGGATCTCTGTCAGACACAATCGACACTGGTACTCCATGGCGTGACACAATCTCCTTCAAATACAACTTCGCCAACTGCTCTAGACTATATCTTATCTTGATCGATAAAAAGTGTGCAGATTTTGTCAAACGATCCACGATTACCCATATTGCATCAAATCCCTTCTGAGTAACTGGAAGTCCCACCACAAAGTCCATCGTGATATGCTCCCATTTTCACTCCGAAATTTCCAACGATTGTAGCAGTCCACTCGGTCTCTGATGTTCTGCTTTAACTCTCTGACATGTTAGACATCGGCTAACGCACTCTGCCACTTCCCTCTTCATATTTGGCCACCAAAAATATTGACGTAAGTCCTGATACATCTTGGTACTCCCAAGGTGTATCGAGTACTTTGTAGTGTGAGCTTCTTGCAAGATTTCTTCTTTTAATTCTGGAACCATCGGTATGCAGATCCTCCTTTTAAACCTTAACAGTCCTGTATTATCCACTTTGTATTTCAAATCTTCCCCTTCTAAAATTCTCTTTCTAATACTGACACATTCTTCATCTTGCTCTTGAGCCTCCTTTATTTTATCTAATAAAGTTGGACTCGCTTCTACCGCGAATAGTTTCTCATCTGAACCCTTCAGATGTTTTATCTCTAACTCCAGTCTTTCTATATCTTTTATCAACTTCTCTTGAGATGTTAACATTAATAACTTCTCCCTGCCCTTTCTGCTCAGAGCATCAGCTACAACATTGGCTTTACCCGGATGGTACAGAATTTCACAATCGTAATCCTTGATCAATTCCAACCATCGCCTTTGCCTCATGTTTAGCTCCTTTTGAGTGAAAATATACTTCAAACTTTTATGGTCTGTGTATATTTCACACTTCTCCCCATACAGGTAGTGCCTCCAGATCTTTAGGGCGAACACTACTGCTGATAACTCCAGGTCGTGAGTTGGATATCCCTTCTCATAGTCCTTCAACTGTCTTGATGCGTACGCAATGACCTTTCCGTGTTGCATTAACACACACCCAAGTCCCTTGAGTGACGCATCGCTGTATACCACAAAACCCCCGGTATTGTCAGGCAATGACAACACCGGTGCTTCACTAAGCCTCTTCTTAAGTTCCATAAAACTCGCTTCGCATTTATCCGTCCATACGAATTTAACTGTCTTTCTTGTCAAGTTGGTTAACGGTGTCGCTATTTTAGAAAAATCCTGGATAAATCTTCGATAATAACCCGCCAACCCAAGGAAACTTCTAACTTCTGTCGGTGTCTTTGGCTGCTCCCAATTTATAACTGCATCTACCTTTGTTGGGTCCACCGAAACACCTTCCTCATCAATTACATGCCCCAGAAACTGTACCCTCTGTAGCCAAAATTCACACTTTGAGAATTTTGCATACAGTTTTTCCCTCCTTAGTGTTTCCAACACCACTTTTAAATGCTCAACGTGCTCCTCTTTCGTCTTCGAATATACCAGAATATCATCTATGAATACAACAACGAACTTGTCCAAGTACGGCTTGAACACCCTGTTCATCATATCCATAAATGCTGCTGGTGCATTCGTTAGACCGAATGACATTACCAAAAACTCAAAATGTCCATAACGAGTTCTGAATGCCGTCTTTGGTACATCTTCTTCCCTTACCTTCAACTGATGGTAACCGGTTCGTAAGTCTATCTTTGAAAAGTACTTCGCTCCCTTAAGCTGATCAAACAGATCATCAATCCTGGGTAACGAGTACCTATTTTTAATCGTAACTTTGTTCAACTCACGATAGTCGATACAAAGTCTTAGAGATCCGTCCTTCTTCTTTACAAATAATACCGGTGCTCCCCAAGGAGACACACTTGGTCGAATATATCCTTTATCTAGTAGCTCCTACAGTTGTATCACTAATTCCTTTAATTTTACCGGCGCCATTCTGTATGGTGCTTTCGAAATTGGTGCAGTTCCTGGTGCCAGTTCAATTTTGAACTCAACTTCTCTATTCGGTGGTAAACCCGGTATCTCATCTGGGAAGACATCCGAGAATTCTCGTACCACAGGTATTTGACCCAATTCACCCTCTACTCTTTGAGTATCAACCACATGAGCCAGATAACCTACGCACCCCTTTCTCAGCAATCTCTTTGCTTGCATCATCGTCAGACAACGATATTGTCTTGGCGATTTACTCCCCTGAAATACCACTTTCAACTTACTCGGGGTTTTCAAAGTTATACTCTTCTTCTGGCAGTCAATCAACGCCTCATGATTCGATAACCAGTCCATACCGAGAATGATATCGAACTCTCCCAAACGAATTGGAATTAAGTTCACTCCAAGTTTAAATCCTCCTAACTCAACGCAACAATTCCTATGAATATATTCTACGGTAATAACTTCATTGTTGGCTACTTCTATATTCAAAGGATTTTCTAGTTTTTCTCGGGGTAGTTTTAATCTATTAGCAAATTCTTCGGATATAAATGAACAGGTAGCACCCAAATCAAATAATACATAAGCATTGATATTATTGATCGGAAGAATACCTGACACTACGTCCTTTGATTCCACAGCATCTTGAACTGTCATGTTAAAGGTGCGTGCAATTGGTCTGTTTGGTTGATTGGCTGGTCCTCCAATGGTTAGCTTGTTATTGTTGCTTCTATTTCCACCAGCTACATCATTCTTTTTCTTTGGGCAGTCCTTAATTTGGTGGTCCGACGCTCCACAAGAAAAACATCCGCTCCTCTTCCCTTTAGGGCATTGGGGAGCAATATGCCCTTGCTGCCCACAGTTATAACAGACCCCCTTGCCCTTCATGCATTCCCCAGAATGGTTCTTTCCACACTTTTCACATTTGTTGCCTTTCTTGGCTTCTCCTCCAGTTTTACTGCCTCCTGACATCTGGTTATCATTCCACTTCCTTTTGTTATAATTGCTACCTCCAGTTCCTTCCCTAGGCCCATCATGACCTTTCTTCTTCTTGTCTTGGTTGTATTTCACTAACGCTTCATTCCCTCCTTCAGCAATAATCGCCCTCTCCAATAATGCTGAAAATGTGTCAATTCTCAGAACAGCAACCCTACTATACACCCAAGGCTTTAAACCCTGCTCAAATCTTAGTGCTTTCCTCGCCTCGGTGTCCACCTGGTGTGAAGCAAATCGAGCTAATTCATTGAACTTTGCGGCGTACTCTGCCACTGACATGTTTCCCTGCTTTAAGTCTAAGAATTTCATCTCCATTCTGTTTTTCATGCTATCCGGGAAATAATTCTCGAAGAATAATTCTTTAAAACGTGCCCATGTTACAATACCTTCTCCAGCTCTACCCTTATTCGCTTTCCACCAGTAATTCGCCTCTCCCTTCAGCATGAAGGTGGCAAATGACGTCTGTTGTTCATCAGCCACTCGTGCTACCTCAAACACTTTTTCTATTTCCTCAATCCACGTTTGGGCCTCTATAGGATCTGTAGACCCACGAAATTCTGGTGGTCCTACTAATTTAAAATCCTTAAAATTTGCTAAGTGTGTCCCTGGCTGGTTTACAGCTGGCGGTACTACTGGTTGTACTACTGGTGGTGGTCTATTTTGCATCATCTCCATCATCATGGCTGCGAAAGCCCTCATTGGGTCTTCCTGCCTCTCAGCATTATTTCCGACTTCATCTACACGTCGAATTCGAGGTACACGTCTTGGCGGCATTCTCTGTTAGTAAACAAAATCTTATATTTATTATTTTGTATATTACATTTTATGCACATTTTATAAATGTTTAGACATTTAATAGTTAACGTAAAAATCAAGCTCAATCAGACCAAGTTATCATAATAATGTCGCATCTATATTCATATGTCAACTGGTAGTGTAAAACACTTACATCACAAGCATATTTCTATAAATGCTAACTATCCCTCTAGTCAACAAAAGACGGGATAATATGAAATCTATCCCAAAGAACAACAATAGATGGGATTCACAAGAACTACATTTCCCTAAAACACAAAAAGTGGGGATGTATCATAAACACCAAGCATCTCTCATAGTCTGAGGTTTACATTATATATATAACCCTATGAACAAAAAGTGGGTTCTAAACTGCATCTATATACAAACAGAAAAATAAAATATCAACGATCAATCCGACGGGCAGCGACCTCGTGCTCCTGCCGAGCGATCCTGTCAACCACACTGCGTCTCACTACCTGCCTGCTCAAATATTCCTCTCGAGGATAATTCAGGATCCTGCTCCTCAGCCTACCAAAAGCGATATCTAACTCGAAACTAGCAGTATCAATCCTGGTAGCACTGACCCTAACCTCAGCCTCAAGCTCATCAGCCCTCTTGGATACGCTCATCCACTCATCATATATGCGGATTTTATCCGCTATCTCCATGTCAAACTCAGCTGACATCCCTGCTAACTGTCTCTGCAACTCGTCCCTTTCTACTTGGAATCCCTCAGCCTGTCTCTTAGACTGCTCCAGCTCATCAACTAGATCTACCTCCCTCTCACGGAGGTGATGTACTGTAACTCCTAGCGAAATAGCAGTCTGACGGTACCCCTGCACCTGAGTCTCCAACACAGCCACATGCTCCTTCAACCTGGTCACCTCGTCAGACATCTGATATGCCGCATCTCTATACCGGTCCTCCATCTCTTGATGGGTCTGATTCTCTCCCTCCAAATGCTGGACTCTAGACTCTAGCTCTATGTTAGCACTGGTCAGCTCCTCGATAATATCACTGGCAGTGGTGCCCATGCCGTCAGCATACTCAGCTGGCTGCTCAATCAGATCATCCTTAGAAAATGGCTCCTCAGCTGACTCCTCCTCGGAGTCTGTCTGTTGTCCCTCAGACTCGTCATCACCTTCAAATCTCATAACCCCTCCTCGCACTGGCGACTCAGCCTCTACTATATAATCCTCCTCAGCAACAGCCTCCAACTCATGCTCAACAGTAAGTGCCTCAATCACTGGTCCTACAGGCTCAGCCGGCTCAACCCAGACAATATGTTTGTCCATCGGAGCATCCTCCATCAGTCTACTAGGCTCGCCTAGATCTGCCATTTTACAAGCACAATAATAGACAAAACAACAACATGTTAGTATCATAATAAAATATATTCATTGATGAAATGAAACAATATTTCATTATGTACAACATCGGCTCGATGAATTTTCACAATTCACCTCCAACAAAACTCGACTCAAAGGATCTCCTCGACCCATCCTCCTAGCGTACTCCATATGAGTTTAATTCTAAGGTTATAACCTAGGTTTCACAACTCCTAAAGTCTATAACCTACAGCTCTGATACCAACCTGTGACACCCCCAAATTCAGGTACCACTACCTCGAATTTGGTGCTCACGCAATAATATAAACAATCTCTGCTAAACAACATGTAATATTAATGCGGAAAATAAATAAACATATGTTGTCTATTACAATGACTTTCTAGTCCCAAGGTCTATAACCTTTACCAAAATAAACATCACAAACTACAAAATAATATCAGTGTTTGTGTTACAATCTTATAAGTTCTAAACAAAATATAAATAGACTAACAACTATCTAGATAATTAAGATTTTGCTTTCCCTTTTCCTTTATCTTTACCCGATCCTTCAGGTTTAGCTGCAAAATATTTATGACATAGCAAGTATGAGCAACTAGTTTGCTCAGCAATTTAAATGAATAACAATAATTATGTCATAAATGAATAGAAATATCAACTGAAAGATTTAATAAAAGGAGCTCAACAATGAACAATAGAATCAGTGCACAACATAAAGAAGTGACAATTGATTATTTAATTGCTGAGTGGTCAAATGGACCATGAACTACTATTGAGGAAATCAATCACTTGATTGACCCTCTTAGGTTACTTTGTCAGAATTGTACTTGAGGGGATCAGCCTCTCGTACCATATGTATATGCATAACATTTATTCTGTTTGTATCATTTGTTCGATACTTAGGTTATTCCCCATTATGGGTTGTTCTTCTCAGTCTAAGAATCCGTACCACTATGGCTTGAATAGCTTTCAAAATAAATTTCACATAGGTCTAGCCGAACAATGGCTTAGACTTCTTCTTTAATCAATTCATAATTCAAGAATGGAATATGAATTCAAATAATATATACAATTTGCAATAATATTATTGTGGAATAACCTGCGATATAATATAAGCTCAAGATTTAAGAATTAGCACAATAATATTGAGTAGAGTTAGGAAGCTTGCTCAATACAAATTTGAGTAAGGTTAAAGAACTTGCCTGTCTGTTGACTTACGGCTAATTTGCTTAATTTAAACTCCTCTTGATGTCCTAACATTAATAACATTAGCCTATCAATTAGTATAACATTTAATCATGCACTTTAAACACTTATCTATGCTAAATAATTAATCACATAACACATATAATTTTATATTAATCATATAAGACATTTAATTGATCTTATATTAATGATTTAATTAATCAATATTATTTTTCTTAAGTGTTAAACACTTATTAAACTCTTAAACAATTTACTCTCATTGTTTAATTAAATTCTTTTTATAATATTAACTCTATCTTCATTTAATTACTATTTAATATCAGTTAAAGAGTAATTAATTAATTACCTTTAGTCATTATTTTACAATAGATAATAACTAATTATGTTTATTTATTATTTAAAAGTTAATTAAATAATAAATAATTAAAGTATTAATCTTTATTGCCTTATTATTTAATATTAATTAAATAATAATAATTTATTAATTATCCTCACTTATTATTATTTAATAATAAATAATTATTTTATTAACTTTAATTATCTTTAATTATTATTTAATGTTAATTAAATAATAATCAATTAACTAAATATCCTTACTTATTATTTAATCTTAATTAAATAATAAATAATTAGTTTATTATCTTTAATTATTATTTAATGTTAATTAAATAATAATCAATTAATTAATTATCCTTACTTATTATTTAATCTTAATTAAATAATAAATAATTAGTTTATTAACTTTAATTATCTTTAATTATTATTTAATGTTAAATAATTAATTAATTAATTAATTAATTAATTATACTTACTTATTATTTAATCTTAATTAAATAATAATTAATCATTCTTTAATTATTATTTAATGTTAATTAAATAATAATTAATTTTCTTAATTATCTTTATTTATTATTTAAATAATAAATAATTAATTTATAAATTTTATCTCTTTTCAATTATTATTTAATATTAATTAAATAATAATTAGTTAACTATTTATCTTTATTTACTATTTAATTATAAATTAAATAATAAACAATTAATTTATTTACTTTATCTTTCTTATATTATTATTAAATACTTAAATCACATATTTAATATTTAATAATAATTTATTAGTAATTTTATCTAATTACTAACTAATTAATAGCTAATTAGTGCACTATTTACACTTTAAATACAATTAAAAACAATTAATTTATTGATTAATCTTACTTATTATTTAATATTACTTAAATAATAAGTAATTAGCAGTTTTATGATTTTTTAGAAATTAAAAATATTAATTTATCATTTTTCCTTTAGTTAGTAAGGTTTAATCATATTTTAATTATGGAAATTACCAAATGACATGCTAAAAATACAAACATATTTTTATAAAATAATACACGAAAAACCAAGCAACTTCCGTCAAGGACCCATCGCCGGAACCGGTCATAATTCCGGTGAACCGGTCGCCGTAAAGTTCCGGCCGGTTCATGAAAAAAAACCGGCAGAAACATTAACTATTTCCAGATTTTTGTCCAACTTTGGGGTCTTGGAGAAAAACCTTAATAACTTGAGTTCTATAACTCCGATGGAGCTCTACTAGGTATCGATGGAATCGTGACTTCCCGAACTACAATTTTCTGTGCTCAAACACCATTTTTGGATAAGTTTTGATTTCGGAAATTAGGCTTAAAGTGGATTGTTCATGCAATAACTTGGACAGTGAGGTGTGTTTGGTAAAAAATGCATAACTTACTCATTTTAACACATTTTTGGGTGATTCCAAAGGGAGTTTTTTCTTAACTTATCCATATATTCCCAGAAATTATTAAATCACAAAAATAATTTGTAGATTTTAAAATGTGCAATTTATTCGTGCAACCTATGTTTTGTTTGTCGGTAAAAATATTTTCAAGTATTTTGCTAGATTTTTCTACATAAATCCATACCACTATACATTTAAACCACATGGCATCCTATATAAACATGTCTATCATGATTATAAGCATAAATATCTCCAAGATAATATTTCTACCATAAAATTTAAAAGAAAACCAAGATTAGGGTTTTAAAGGAATTTTTATACATTTTGCTTTTGATGGCTTGTTTTCTTTGCTTTCCAAAGTAGGTAATAAGTTGTGATGACATCCAATAACACCCCCCTTGATGAAAATGACTTGACTCACTTGACTCGGTGGTGACTCACTACACAACTCACTTCCTTTTTCTTTAACTCACCTAGTTAACTCACTAAAACTCACTAGCACATTATATAGAGAATACTTGCAATATTTTGTAAACTCTCCACCAAATGAGCTAGCTTCTATTTATAGTAGTATAAATCTATACATATAACATATATATGTATAGATTGGACTTCAACATTTTTACAAAATTTGCTAGCCAAAAAGTTTGAGTGTTCCACACACTAATGAAATCAACAAATTGAATAAAAATTTGAAATCCATAGTACTCTCTCCATACCACCAGCCATGCTCTCTAATTTGTCCCATTTTTGATTTATTTTTATAGTCAAATTGGTAAATAATGGATCTTCTAGAAGCTTTAGCAATTGGATCAAGGAATGGGCTTGCAATTTATTTCATTTGGGCCATATATGATCATAATAATCCAACAACATTGGGCTACCAAAATAACTCACCCACTTCTTAATAAATTGGGCTAGCTTAATTAAATATCAACCCACAAAGCACATCACACAAATCCCTCACTTAATTAATTGTTTGGGATTATTTAAATAATTATAGGAACATTTAAATAATCAATTTAAATTTAATTTATATAATCAATTTAGACTTGTCATATTCAATATTAATTGAATATTTAATTATGGTTCCTCACAAAATAATCTTAGGTTAGTCCGTTAATTTAATAAATCCATTAATCGGACTTCCTTTACTAAAATTAACCGAATAGTCAACAATCAAATTACCACATAAAGGTTTAAATTAAATTACACAATAACTCATTTAATTAGAATTTAGTTTTCCAATTTTATTTATAATGTAATTCAAAATTCTTGGTTCTTACAAAGAAGACTTGAATCTTGGAATTCTCTAAAAGAGAAATAAGATGGTTATAAAGAAAAGCATCTATTAATCTTTGATCTTACCTATTGATTTAGTAAATCCTGTCGGATCTGCTGTCACTAATATCATGGTGGGGTAAAGATCATTCAAGTTAGAAGGAAGTTCATCGCTCAAAAGAAAGATCGTAGAGTCTATCAGGTGAACGCAGAATAAGGCTTGGCAGATTGAAGAGACCTATCGGAAGATCGTAGAGTTAACGCAGCATCGAAGAGCTAACTCTCGGGATCATAGAGTCAATACAGTCAGTCACTCTACGACTCTCATAATCCAATCTACGAACCGAGCAGAATCAAAGAGCAACCTCTATTTGAGCATTTTGAGTCATGACAACGATTTTCATAAAGATTGTCCAGAAGGCTGACCTTGAACTATCAAACAAACTGAATAAAGATCTCTGAGTACATCTAAAGCTTCTAGTCTCAACAGAGATCGTAGAACATTTCAAATCTTAACTCTACGATTGCACTACAGGCAAGATCGTAAAGCAGCAGAGCCAAGTCATGGAGTGAGAAAGCAAGCTCAGAAGTACAAAATTCATCAGAAGACAGTATTGAGGAACATCATTGATGAATGATCGCTACAGCCAACTCCGAATCTTAAACATCTATATCAGTACTTCTGTACAAGCTCAATAATATCAAAGGAATCCTAACTATGTCTATTAGTTAGTCTCAGACAAAAAAAAATCTTCAGAAGGCAAAGTAAATCTACTCATCGTTGGACTACATCTCTCATTCTAGTCACAAAGTCCCAAAGCAATGTGATTGATGAACCAAATGCACATATCTCTTTGGTCATAGTCTCCAAACTCTATGACTGATAACCAAGCTAGCCTTATCGTCCCAAATCGTAGAGTCGCTATAATCATCATCCTGATCGTAGAGCATATTGAGTCTACGATTGCACTTCATACAAACATCTCCCATAAACTCCTTCATAGCTAATTACCAGCCTACAATTCATGACATCAGTAATCAAGGTCATCTATTGAAAGGATGATTGTTGAGCAACTATCAGCTCACTCTACGAACTGATCAAGTTAACTCAAACAGGGAAGGTGAACTTCACGCTCTCTAAACTCAAGTGGGTTAGAATACTTGATGTGCTTCAGTTATAAAAAATGCAAAAGTTAAGCCAATGTTCTACAAATGAGTATCTGACACGTGTCCTCTGCAAAAACAAGAGGGAACTGGCATAAGTCAATTTTCTTTTTAAAAAAAACTGACGGTGGTCCTTTCCCATCAGTTATCTATACCCGTTCTCCAAAAACTCATCGAAACCCTAGATTTCAAAAAATCCTCAGAAATCGAAATCACTCCCTGTGCTATTCTCAAATCAGTTGACCCTCATGGCATCTCTTCAAGTTATTCCTGAAAATCTCGATTGTTTTGAAAATTTTGAAAATGCATAGCAGAAATTCAAAAATATTCTTCATCTAGTCAAGAATGCTGGGTTCACCAAGTGTTTGGAAACCAGTACCAGAATTTTCTCTATACTTGTGAAAGAATTCTATTCAAACGCTGCTTATCAAGGAAATATTCTCATCACAAATGTTAAAAAAATCTCATTGCAAATAGGGGTTTCTGAAATCAATCTCAGCCTAGGTATTCCAATCGGAGGAATTACTTCTCTTGACAAGATTGATACCGAGTATGGACTGGAGCTGATGGGCTATGAAAAGAAGTCTCTTCTAAAAGGAATCAAGAAGAAAGATTTTCCTCAGCAGTACGAGTTTCTGGCTGACATTGTTGGGAAGAGCATTATGTGCAAAGACACTGCATATGATACTATCAGTGAAGATCAATTAAGGCTTATGACTGCTATTGCTCTAAGAAAGAAAATCAACTTCGGAGCAGTTCTCTTAGGATGGATAAAAAGGTAGATAAATGATGCAAAAATAAGAGTTAAAGCAGGAAAGCCCACTCCCAAGATGCTCTATGGAAAATTCATAAGCATCATTTTGAAGAAGTTTCTGGCAAGTGCAATTGGGGAAGATGAAGGAGAAGTTCTAAACTTCAACAAAAGAATTACTTCAAGGTTATTTGAAGACTGGAAAAAAAAACCTCATGCCAGTAAGGGTAAGAAAGCACGAGAATCGAGAAGCATCAACAGAAAGATGGAAGAGAGATTTAAAGGAAAAGGAAAAAGGGGAATGGAAAAAATTTCTAAGAAAGAATTCCAAGAGGCTGATGTGCAGTCAAGAAACAAAACTCTTGTGATCTATGATAGTCAAGAATCAAAGAAGAAAAGAAAATTCAATGAAGTAGAGAATGCTGTAGAAAAGAAAGATGTCAGTACAGAGAAAGCTAAGAAAGAGCAGACGAATCCCAAAGGATCTGAAATTGAGAAGAAGAAGAAGAAGAAGACAGAAAAGAAAGTTACCCACACTATCCCAAGGAAAAGCTGGAGGATTAGAGAACAGTGGAGAAGTTTAATCACTACAGGACCACCTCAAATTATAGAAATTGATGATGATGAAGAAAATTCAAATTCTGGAAAAAGAACATCTGATAGTTCAAAAGAAGAAACATCAACATGCTTTTCAGAGGAAAGATCAGAAAGTCATAAAAATTGCATGTCTGAGGAAGAAGTCATATCGGGTTCTGATCAGATAGCTGAACTAGTTGAAAAAGTCTCAGCACCCGAGATCAACGAAAGTGATGGTGTCGCTGAAAATGTTATTATACCAGGTGAACAATTCTCTGGAAATTCTAAAGTTGGAAAAGCTAAATCAGATGAGAAAGAAAATCGTCGAGGAGCTGTGATGAGAGAAGATGAACACCTCCAAGAAGAGATCAGTATTCATGAATTAGAAGATTCAAGAGTAAGGTCAAGAAGGTCAATGAGAAGAAAATGATTAAGTGGATTTATAAAGAAAATGGGCAGGAGTTCAAGTGCAAGTCAAAAAGAGAGAAAAATAAGGAAGAAAGTTGAAAAGAAACTGAGAAAAGTAAGTCTATTGAGAAAGCTGGAGAAGCAGCAATATGAAGAATATCGACTGAAGCAAGTCAAAAGAAGACGTAGAGAAAGAAGAAAGCATGCAAGCCAGATGGAAAAATACTCTATTTCATGGGATCATGATCATCTTTTCAGTTTCATTCTCATACTACCACTTCTAAGGGCAATATTCATGAATGATCCAAGTTCTATCAGTTGGAGCTACTCAACATTTCCAAATCTTTCGTTAGTCGCTCAACATTTCATAAAGGCAATGACCATTGCAATTACACTGATAAGAAATGAGCCTTTTTATCCTCACTACCAAAGTCGCCAGGAAATATCCATCTGGAATCTGACTGGCTCTTAATCATCTGACCAGTCCGTGGTTGATCAAAATGCAGAAATTAAAGTCCTCTTTTGTGACTTTCTAAACTCTTAGTCACCCTACACCACCTCCCTGATCGTAGAGTCCCAAAACCATTTTCCCAGTCATAGAGTCCCAACATTCTATGGACCATAAAAATATACTTATTCTTCAGCTCTTAGAGTCTCCAAACTCTATGGTAGATTTTCAGTTATCTATCTAAACCAGCACTAGAACAGACAGCTCCATACAGCATCTCCAATTGATGATGTCAAAAAGGGGGAGAGAATATATGAAGAAAGAGGACAGGCTGCCAACTAAGGGGGAGAAGAGCTAAGGGGGAGCTGCTGTGACAGCCCCAAAATCCGTCTCCAATAATCCCGGATCTGGTCCGTCAAAAGTAACCTCAATCCTGAGTTTAAGTCGTTACACGAACAACCTTCTCCTTATTATACACAACATTACATAAAAGCTAAAATTTAATGCTGTTAAAACTCAATATATTAATTGATAAACTTAATTAACTTTCAAAAATCTTCTATTCCCAAAACCGCAATCTTTACATCGCTCTTTTACAACTCTAGATCATATACATTATAATTTAATATATAATCTTTACCTCTATAAGTTATTCTTTATAATCCAGTAAACTAAATAAATGATTCAGCAACTAGATTATCAAAACAACCGACTGTAAGATATGCTACTATCGCTTGTGAAGTCACTCTACGATCGTCTGGCTTGGCAGTCTACGCTCGCAGAAAAACTTGGCAGTAGAATTTCACTCTACGATCTCACAGTGAAGTTACTCAACGATTTGTCACTTTATGACCAAGCACTCTACGATCGGCTGAGGCTCACTCTACGATCGCTGAGGCTCACTCTACGATCATGACCACAGATCAGTAAAGCCAATGCAACAATTGTTTCCCATTACAGCAACCTGAGTTTTCTATTCAACATACCTTATATCCAAAGCCTTCAAGAATTTCTTCATTCACTTCGCTGAAAATGTTAATTTAAAGCAATAATGAGCACGACGGCTCAGCAAGTCCAACAGCTAACACATAACACGTAGGTTACATTTAATTTATGCTTTATGCTCCATGCTTGGCATTTATATAGGCACCATGCTTATCATGCGTTGCATTTATAAAATCTACTCATGCTTACCATGCATGTCAATGTTACCATGTTATATAACTCATATAACACATTCGATTCATAGCATTGATTATATATATAACAGCTATTAACAACATATGATTGTACACAGACATTTACAATCAGTTAGCACATAACATGAGTGCGCATTTACTAGTTTATGCATATGACACGTAATACTGAAAAACTTGCAGGGATAACACAGATCACTGAAAGACTTGCCTGGATTGCAACACCAGTATACGCTAACCTTTCGCGTTCCTTGCACCACCTATACAACATGAGAGATCAACGGTGCATTATATTAGTCAAAGTTTGACTCAATATTTAATCATATTCTTAAGATGTCTACTTCCTTTTATCGTCCCATTTATTCACTAGGGTTGATTCATTAGTTTAGTCCATTGTGGATTCATCACGATGTTTCACATAAACACCGTAAACCTTCTATACTTAACTTTGTATATCCGACATTCCTTAATTCCATAACCTTATCATTTGGTCCTCATAATTATTTAGGTCAATCTACCAATTAGTCACTACTGGACTTTACTAGGTTTAATTCTACAATTACCTCATCAAGTTGTCATAATATTACCCGCCTCAGACAATATTTAAAACTCTTACTAATCCCAATTAGTATTACCTCAATTAATCTCTAAGGTTATTAAATTGCTAAATAACACTTTACACAGCGTTTCGACGTTTATACGCCACACGTCTATCCCGCCTCATATGCACACATTTAGCATGCTCATACACTTATCTAATTAATCGTTGATTAATGATAGACATCATTATAAATCATAATATTCATGCTTTATACAAAGAACAGTATAACTTAGTGTCGAAAACATTGCACGTTGCACACGTGCATGCCCGACGCCCTCCGATTGCCTCCGATTGCCTCCAATTACCCATCATACCTCAAGATGGTCAATTTAGACTCTGTTACAGACCTCAAATCGAAAAAGTTAAAGAATAAAACTTATAGGTATATCTCTTAGATTTCCAAAACATCTTGAATCATATTAATCCGAATCCGTATACAAAAGTTATACTCATTTTACTATAAGAGGTCAAAACAGTCCCAAAAATGGTCAATTTTGACCTTGATACAGACATCAAATCGAAATTTGTAAAGAATGAAAGTTGTAGATATATCTATTAGCTTTCCAAAACATCTTGAATCACCTCAATCCGAGTTCGTATGAGAAAGTTATGCTCATAATACTAACTGACGCTGAAGTTGTCCACACTCTACGATTTTCACTCTACGATTTTCACTTTCACTCTACGATTTTCACTCTACGTTTTGGACTTTTCACTCTACGATTTTCACTCTACTACCAGCAGCACTCTACTACCAGTTCACTCTACTACCAGCAACACTCTACTACCAGTTCACTCTACTACCAGTTCACTCTACTACCAGAGCACTCTACTATCAGCAGCACTCTACTACCAGTTCACTCTACTACCAGCAGCACTCTACTACCAGTTCACTCTACTACCAGCAGCACTCTACTACCAGAGCACTCTACTACCAGTTCACTCTACTACCAGCAGCACTCTACTACCAGTTCACTCTACTACCAGCAACACTCTACTACTAAAGCACTCTACTATCAGTTCACTCTACTACCAGCAGCACTCTACTACCAGTTCACTCTACTACCAGCAGCACTCTACTACCAGTTCACTCTACTACCAGCAACACTCTACTACCAGTTCACTCTAACGTTTTATGAACATGAACATTGAGTACAGACCAACTGTGGTTCAGACTCTCAAAGTTGACTGTGTAAAATAACCGAAACCACTATTCTAGTTCTAATTCAATCATTAACTAGTTTCAACAACATGTGACTACCGAGTTCACATTACTCTCATTTAAACACCTCATATGCAACTATAGCATATTTTGTTTCCTTAATCCAAAATAAGATAAAACTAGTTAAATCAAAATAACCGGATAATACCTTCAATCTTTGACAGATGATTTACATTCAGATTCTGCCTTCTCCGAATAGCATGAACTCCTCTGAAGTTTGCATTTACTTCTCAAGCTCAATATCTCTCTTATCCTAAATGAACGCGAAGGGGAAATGAGGGAATGACTGAGGTTATACAACACTCTCTCAGCCTTAGACAACTCTGAGGAGTTGGACCCTATAGCCTCCCCTATGCCTGACTTGTTCCTTCTTTTCTCAGCACTGATTCCTTGAGCTTTGCACAAACTGCGCGTGCTCTGCTTTTTCTGAGGTTTTGTCCCTAAATGAGTGGCACTCTTACTTTTCCACCGGGTTATGTTATTACTTTTGGGCTGGGCTGCTATTTGTTTTGTTAATTAAACAATTGGTGGCCCAATTGTTACTTATATTGCAACTAAGCTTTGGGTTGCCCAAATTAAATTCCTAGTGAAAATATAAAATATTAATACCCCACTATCAATAACTTTCCAAATGAAAATAAATATAACATTATTAATGTTTACAAAATCTCATTAATTAATAACCATATTAATTAATTTACACATCCAGCTTAACGTGCTAGCTATTTAATTAAATATCGCATAGCTCATTTACCCTATCAAACTTTGATACTATACAACCTAGGTTGGTCCATTAATTTAATTAACCCATTAATTGAACCTTCCTTAAATTCCTTTAATTACTTCAACACATAATTAAATAAACCAAGCCATCATATAATGATTTAATTTAATCCTCTAGAAATTTACAATTACAGCCAATAATTCCATTTCTCTATATTAAAATATTTCGGGTCGCTACAGCTGCCAACTAAGGGGGAGAAGAGTGAAAAATGAAGAGCAGCTGTAAGTATGTGTAAGTATCTTTATGTAAGTTTTCTCATTTAATGAAATCATCCTTTTGCACTAGTCATACAGTTTCTCACTGTATCGTAAGACATAATTTACTTTTCAAGCAAATGCATTATATGTATTTCATATCAGTAGGTCTATTGGTTTTGTCATCATTAAATAGGGGGAGATTATTGAAGGTTGTTTGATTTGATGATGACGACTGTTGTGCAAAAATGATTGTGGTAAATGTGCTTATATGGTTGATTGTCCATATATATCTGACTAAGTGCTTATGTGTTAATGTGCCTATGTGCTTACTTGATTATGTGCGTATGTGTTTTAAAGTGCTTATGTGGTTAATTGAATAAGTGATTACATGTTAATTTAAATATGTGTCTACATGATCATGTGTGTATGATATATATTACCTGATTCAAATATTGAGATTTGCACACTTATATAGCACAAATATGATCTTGTTGAAAACTATATGCTGCTTATAATAAGGGTAAAAGTTATCTAGTTCAAATGTTGTAAAAGATTAGAAATGTTAGGTTGATATTTTCGTAGAAGTTACTCTGCCTTAAAGATAAATACTATAAGCAGAGTAATATAAGATTAAATCATTGTTGTATGGCAAAGTCTGTAAAGTCCTTTCAATGTAATGATGTACAAGGACTTAGTTAGAAAAGATCAAATCTATTAAGTTGATCTTATGTTATATCTGTTCAGCCAATATAATCGTAGAATGGACTCTACGATTCCAAGCAAAGAAGACTCAACGATTCAGTCTGTTCGTAGAGTGGACTATACGACTCCATACCAGGATAACTCTACGAACATCAAGGAGAGATAGCTGTGCAAGAGTTCTACAGAATATACAAGCTGAATTGAAGAATTGATCAAGTACAAAACGTAGAGCAGAACTTTACGATCGTCGAACAAACAGCTAAGCAAGCCTTCAGAAAACGTAGAACCAGAGAAGAAATGTACTCTACGATATGCACAAACTGGCAAGATTGTAGAGAGGATTCAAAGAGCAAGCACAATACGTTAACTCTATGATTTGCACAGATATAAGAAATCATAGAGTGAAACCAGAAGATAAGACAATGCAGAAAATTGTTCTACACATGGTATAATCGTTGAGCAGAAATAAAGGATGCGCTAACAAAGACAACAACTCAACGATTCCACTGAAAAGCAAAGCCTGCAGTTAACAACTCTATGATCTGAACAAAATAGCAAAATCGCATAGTAAGAAAGAAGATCACTCCAACTTAACCTTTTACCTGACATAGTTCAAGTAACGAGTGAAGCTGAATTCGTAGAGTCTGAATAGACAGACAATCACTCTACGAATTCACTATCAGAAGCAGTAAAGGAACATAATTGCAATATGGTGCGAGAGAAGAGGGAATATTCCTCTTCCAGATTAGAGAAAGATTAAATGTTGTTAAGGAACAGATGCATGTCAGAGTCACAGAGGACTTTGTGACCAGACGACTATAAGTAAGAACCTACTACTCAGCAAGCTGGTTAAAATAATCAGACTAACAGGACATCTCTGACAGCAATAGAGCAGCTGGTTATTAGAGTCAAGGAAGATATTTAATGATGGATCAGAATGTTAAATATATAATAATCCTTGATATACAACTTTGGAAGTGCAACGGCTAAAAATGCAGAAAGCAAAGCTACAGGTTGATGTGACAGTACATATGTCAGAAAAGGGAAAAAGCACTGACACAAGCAACAGAAAGTCAACATCAAAGATATCAAGGATTTGCACAAAGCCAAAGGAACCCAACTGATCTTTTCAAACGGTAAAATATGCACAAATATATATAAAGATAAATGCTCACAGAGAAAAGGGGTTGTTGAAAATACAAGAGATGATGGTGGATAACAACAGATCGTAGAGCAAAACAAAAATGAATATGTTGAAGAACACTCTACGATCCACCAGAACACTAACACTGAATTGAGAGAGACATAGAGAGAAATGACTCTATTGCAAGATAAGTGTTCAACGCTGTTAAGCACGTGAAAGAGAGAAGCATAAATGCCAACTTGATATAGACATGTTAGCTACTGAGTGCCAAAAAGGAGAAGCTTCACCGTCATCTCAGAAGCACATCTCGAGAGGCAATAAAATGTCTATGATAAGAAGGAACAACTGCGTACCAAAAGGAATGAGATTCACAGTCATCTCAGAAGTTCGTCTCGAGAAATTATCAAGTACCAAAGGAGCTGAATTGCCAAAGCTTAGCAGTACAATGGGTGATCACAAGTAGCTATTGAGCATATAAAGAAGCCAAGCATCATTGCCGAACTCAATATCATTTCAAGCATGATCACATCCTGCTACTGAGTATTTAAAGACAATGGAACTTAAAGTATAACTCAGTAGCAACTCCAACATTTATCAACAAACAAGGAGCCAAGTCTGCTGGACTTGAAGAAGGCAGTTGTGTCCTTGTCTTAGTGACTAAAGGAGCCAAGTCTGCTGTACTTGAAGAGGGCATTTGTGTTCTTGTCTTAGTGATAAAACTAGCCAAACCTGCTGGGTTTGAAGGGTTCTGTATTAGTCATCCTTAATGGATTTCTTACTTGTTAAAGTAGAAGAGTGGAGTAGGAGTTATTCAGTCTCCGAACCACTTAAACTCTCTGGTGTTATTTACATTCAGTCATTTACATTCTGTCATATATATATATATATAACTGCTATGATTGGTTTACTGGACAAATGATTATCTTCAATACAGTCTAAACTTAACTAAGAAGTTTTATAAATCTTTAAAGGGAGTTTTCAAACTAATATTCCGCTGTGCAAACTAATCTTGATTAAATGAACTATTTGGTAATATTATTTAATTTAAGCAAATAGTTTTTAAGAGATCTATTCAACTCCCTCTCCCCCCCCCCCCCCCTTTTAGATAACTTGTGTGCCTCTGGGAACTAACAACCCGTGTCTGAAGGTACGGTGTAACTAATATAACAGTTGAGCACTGTATCTAATATTTCTAAATTGAAAAAAATAAAACTATTGTGGACTCTCAGTTCCATAATAGAATTGAGAGTCCAACCATTAATACAAAAAAGATTAATACTCAATTCAAGCATAGTTTCTTTTTTAGGCAAACATTAGTGTGCTACTCATTCCCAACTTAAAATTAGTTCTTGGCATGTTTGAGCAATTAATTGATTGACAATAGCGGACTCAAATTTATATAATATAGTATTTTTGGGTATCCCACACACCATTCCTTTATTGACAAAACGGAATGAGAAGTTTGACAGCATTTATTTGCCTCAAGTATCTCTAACCATCAATCAATATAATCCATGAACAGTATTTTCTGTGAAAAAAGGGTAGTACTACAAGTCATTTGGTGGGATTCAATGAGGAAAAAAAAGATGTAAAAATCCAAAAGAAAATGTTTTTGCATAAATACCTAAAAGTATAAAATGAGCCCTCTAAGTCCAAAAAAAAAGTATTGTCATAATATCAACTAATCTCATCGCATAACATTTTTTCCTTTATATTTTTTTTTTGAAATTGGACAAAAGATTCTCATATCATGAGTCAGAACCTACTACAATAGTTGCTCTCAATATAGCCCGCAAAAACACTAAAGAGATGACACGTAATTGCTTGTGCCTAAAGGCACGACGTAGATTAAAATTTTAAAAATACTCAATTACCTAAAGACTCTTTGCAACCTAAAATAACTTACAAATCAATTAGAATGAATCTGAATCGTTCATGTGATTTTCCACCCAAATCAATTTGCATGTGAAAATATAACGACCGCAATACCCAAAAAACAGGAAAATGATAAAAGGGTGACCCATATTATTTACGTACAATTTTTTTTATTATAATTATAATAATAATAATAATTATTATTATTATTATTATTACTATTACTATTATTATTATTATTATTAGTAATAGTAGTAGTAGTACTATTATTAGTATTAGTATTAGTATTATTATTATTATTATTACTATTATTATTATTATTACTACTACTATTATTATAATTATTATTGTTATTATTATTACTATTATTATTGTTATTATTATTTATCACTACTACTACTACTACTACTATTATTATTATTATTATTACTACTATTACTATTATTATAATTATTATTGTTATTATTATTATTACTATATTATTATTATTATTATTATTATTATTATTATTATTATTATTATTATAGTGTAGTGGTGAATTTGATTTGGGCGAAAAATGTGAGTGAATAGATTTTTGAAAAATAGATGTTAAATTGGAGGAGAAAATGAGAGATGGATTAGTGAACGTTGGATATTGAAGTCTAAATTAATTTGAGACCGTTAGATGTTGAAGCCTAAATTGATTTGAGGCCGTTTGATGTTAAAACCTTGAGATTTGAGTCGTTCTATTTTATATTATAGATTGACCAAAAAATCAAAATGGTATACAAGAAATAGATTAAAATATTTTTTCTTATAAATAATGTTGCAATGAAATATTTTAAATTGACACGTTGGATTGATTCAATTTCGATGAATATCGTTGGCTGTTAAAATGAATTTTATTATACAAAATGAAATTTTAGTTTGATTTATAATTTTCTTTGAGATATAAATTTATCATGAAATTTTTCTCGCACAGAGAGTGACAAATAATATATGTATTAGCATCATTTATAAATTTTAATTTATCTCAAAAATCATATGGTATAACATACCAAGTATTTAATTTTTATATTTACAATAATTCTCTTGCGTAAATTGAGATATAATAAGTTTGATAATATTAAAAGTAATGCTTTTGTCTTTTATTTTATAAGAATATTAATGTTTACACTTGACGCTTATATAACATTAGTGACGTGATTATTTTAATATAATCAGCTAAAATGAAATGAAAAATACGTGGCACAATGCATGATGCTCTTGTTTTGAGTTGATAGAATTCTATTGTACGAGTTGAAACTTAAACGACGAAAAAGTTCAGAAAAAATTGTGTTTTTTTATGGGATTGTTTGCTCAAATGAAATGTTACTGAAAAATAGGGTAAACCACTCCTGATTGCTCACTTATATGAAATGCAGTATGGTGACAACCGAAACTTTGAAATATATATAGATCAAGGATACCTTTCATTTGCAATGGCAACACAATGCCAAGCCAAAATCTACAGTGCAGGCGCAGCAATTCACAGTTCAGAACATGTAAGGTGCCATCTTCTGAAAAATACAAGTCTAGAGAAGTTGAAACATATAACGGAAGTACATGCATCCATCCATCAAGGCTAACTAGCCAAGTATCTATATTTGCCGCACAAAAAGTCTAGTATGCATCACCAACACGTTCACGCCCCATAGCACGCCGATCATCTCGTCCCCTTTCCATGTAGATGTCCCGTCTGTAGTCCTTCGGAGGTGGTAGATCCCTAATTGGTGACCTGCTCCTCTCTCTTACATCATGAGCCCAGCGACCACGATGAGGAGGTGGTGGTGGTAGAGGCAGAGGTGGAGACAGTGGTCGCCTTTCGTACGCTTTCCTGTCATTCATGTTATCTCTTCCACGGTCTCTGCCCCAATCCGGCTGCAGCATTGGTCTATCAAGCCTGCTCCTCTCCCTGAAATCATCCTCAAGATAATCTGGTCGATCTCTGCGGATTGGATGATCAAAAAACCTGCCTTCACGCCTGGGATGTGGAAGACCCCCGAACCCAAGCTCTCTAGGACCATCTCTGGCCCAACTACGAGGTGGGGACCTGTAGCCATTAATGGCCCTCCCCGGAGAACGGTCCATTGGAGGTCCAGGAAAGCGTCGAGAGAGAGGAGGCGGAGGGCCACCATAACCCCTCCTAGGACTTCCACCAGGACCATAACGAGGCCTGTTGCAGTTGTTACAGGACTCTCGCCTTGCAAAGTTCAAGTTGTTACATCTGAGATAAGACAAAGAAACATGCTGACATAGTAACATACCTCAACTAACAAACAGCAATGACATTAAAAGATGGCAGATTACTCCTAAGATAAAATAATGGTGGTACATATTTGGAGTGAAGGAATCTCCTGAAACAGGACAAATCCCTATAGTAGAACTCCGACTACCAACCCCTCTAGGAGAACTCTTTGACAACAAACCCCTCTAGTAGAACTCCAACAACAAACCCCTCTAGTAGAACTGCGACTAATGTATCATGTATGCACTAAAATATTCTCCACATTCAAATAGAATGAGCTAAATCAGTGTGACATGTACCGGTATTCTGATGAGCACAAAAAAACAAAATGATAAATGGAATTATGGCACTAATTTGGAAAACTCAAATGGGAAGATTAAGGGTAATAAAGAAAAATAATAAATACTCCATTCGTTCCAAATTATAAGACCAATATTGACTTTTTAAAAGCCAATTTCAAATATTTTCAAACTCAAAATTGACATAAATTCATCTAGTTTATGTCGATACAATTATGAATATCATAAACTACTTAAAAAGTACTACGAGTTATAATATTTATTGTTTTCAAAATTTAAATGAATCACGTCAAATTTAAATTTGAAAATATCTCGAATTGACTTTTAAGAAAGTCAAAATTTGTCTTATATTTTGAAACGGAGGAAGTATGATTTAATGCTTAATGAAAACATAAATAAGAGGAAAGTAAAGAAATTAACTAGGAAAAATAATAAACTAGACTCACCTTGGGTCAGAGCATATCCAATCTCCTTCCCTTGGACGGACATTTGGATTATTTCTAGGCATGCCATCACCCCTTAATGGCCCAGGACCCAATCCAGGCCCATCCAAACCTCTACCATTAAACCTTCCACCATTCCTCCCACGACCATAAGGGGGTGAATAGTCTCGATATCTGGGAGGATCTCTCCCTCTGCCAAATCCACGACTGCGAGGTTGTCCACCTGTATGATCAAATTCAGGACTATAATGACGATCTGCAGTCCTACGGCGCACAGGAGAAGCAGAACCTGCCCGCATTCTATATCCTGAAAAAACCCGGTGAAGTCCAGAAATATTAAGATAAGCAACACTAATCATAAAGGGGAACGAAAATAAAGTACAACTGCCCAAAACAGCCAAGGGAACATCATTGTGACCAAAACACTATGTCAACCACAAATTCGGCCAATTCTGTAAGAACAGTTACCATCATTCCTTGATCTCCATGTCATAAGTAAAACAAAAAGAAGAGACTAGCATAGAAGAAAGTAAAAAGCTCATCCACTGCTCTTGATGTACTTCTTGTCAAGTAAATAGCCCATGTCACGAGTTCAAAGGACAAAAGCAATGAGTAAATTATATCATAACCCCGTACAAATCTCAGTGATTAAAAAGTAGGAATCCTCAAATACAAAACAAGTCCAATTTTTTTACTAAATTGAAACCCAATCTATTTCTTGTTAAGCATGTCATACTAAAATTTATTTTACCCTAGGGATTTGATAATCTACACCCAAACTCATTTATCTCATGTAGCCAATAACCTTGGTGGCAATTACGAAGAGAGCGTCATCCATGTTGCCACCCATAGATAGCCACATGGGTTTACAGGTAAGAATCCTACAAAGATTCAGTCCAATACCTTCACACAAAAGCACCAGCAAGAAGGAGCAGCAAGACCGTTGACCAAACCCTAGAAGGGAGGAACAAATAAACCAAAAGCCCGCAGCATGCTAATAACAAATGACAGAATATATAATTACCACCCCATACCCATTTATCCACTTCCTTGTAACAATTTCAGTAATTTGTTAGGGATGTCAATTGAACTGCCCAAATGTAAAACCAAAATCCTATCAGTGTGCAGAAGGAGCTATAGACAATATGAGATGAAAGTATCCAAACATCCATGTATTCTTGCACCCAACTTTGGCTAAGCAGTTTTGAACCATAACTTTCAGCAGACCCCTGTTTGAACATCCAAGTATATGAAAAGGCAAAACGTCCATCAAACCACCGACCCTCAAAATGACGCTGTGAAACAAAAAATCAGCAAGAAACAACTACAAATTTTACTGACATGAACCATGAACCAAAACAGTATACCAGGATGCCCAGTAGTAAACATCTGCAAATTCACCATTACAGCCTGCATGATTTTATGTTTTGAGCCCACTGCGCTAGATTATGGAATATTCCATCTTACCATTTAACTGAGTCTGAAAGTATGTCAGTTTTACTGAATGTTACTACAAAGGTTAACCCCCCACAAAAGAATATCTCTAGCAACTAATAATCACACTTTGATGGTAAAATACTCAATTTTCTTAATCCAAGTCAACCATCATAAATTTCTTATAGCAATTCTCCATGCGATGTCTTACTTGCTCATAAGAAACTGGAAGCTGGAAATTCACCACAATATCACCCATAATATAAAAACACAAAACCCCGCCATGCCTTGGCAACGCCATAACACCTCATGAGTTCATGATCATGCACGAATATCTATAAATGGCATTCCCACATGCCTGTCCCCCAACTCAACACCCAAAACAACAATTCCCAACCCAAAATCCATTCCCAACACACACCAATGTGCCTTCCTCAATACCCCGTGGTCTTGCACCAGGCATCATTCTCTGCTGTAAAACACAATAGCAAAATTCATTTACAATTCGACACTCCATAATCTTAGTGCTTGATACACAACGCAAGGCATATAAACAGGTTGCAAAAACCTGCTCTGTACCACAGCTAGCACCGATACATCAGAAATCTAACAAGCAACAAGAATCTCAGCTAATTATAGTTAGGGAATCCTTAATGATTAATGTTAAGCAGTTAGGTAGTATTATTCAAAAGGATATGGTCTATTATAAGTTAAACATTATAGTTGAAGGACAAACAGTAAAAAAATGTGGGACAAATTAGCCCATGCGATGCAATAGATGCTACATGTCCCACAACAATGATAATTCAAAATTTTCAGTTAACACTCTTGCCATAAGCAAACCATGCCAGTGACATAACACTAACCTCTACCTTTTACGAGGAATTCAGAGACATGAATCCTTGCTAAACGAATTGAAGCCATTATAAAAAAAATGAAATTAAATAAATAATCTCTGAATGTCTTAAATATATTTTATTATAAATTATTTTGCTCATGCAATATATTTATCTAAACATTATTGAATTCAACTAAGGTTATAAGAAAATATTGTGCAAGATCAAAATTCACAGCATGGGCCATTCTGGGACAATGATGTATCCATATTGACGTCATAACTCATAACCATAATAAAAAAAATTGACCCATGCTGTGAGTCCTTTAGAAAATAAAAGAACAAAACAATGATTAATCTATTTATCATCATTCCCTTGCAAATTTTCTAGCAGAAAAATTGTCCATTAGTTATCAATATTAGAAAATTGAGAGGAGAAAAATTAATGTTTGCTCTACAATAAATTACCCAAGCAAACAAAATGAAATCTTGAGATCCCGAGCAAGGAGATGCTGCACGTCAATATTGCATGATTCAATAGTTACCTTACCACGAATATTATCAGTAAAAGTAATACCTCAACTCCAGAGGCTAAAATCGGTTGCCCCTACTTACCATGTGGTACAATGAGGTAACAGAATATAAAATTGGCGAACATGGATGTGTAGGCTCAAGAGTACCCATCATACTTTATATCTGAAAAAACATGTAGTGGACGATCGATCCTTTGCTCGCTTAAATGCACTTGCTTGTGTAAAATTATGATTATTACAAGGAAATTTGCTGAAAAAAGCCAAAATGGGATGTGATCGAAAATAACTCTAAATATTTAAAAGATGAGACACTGGTTAGACCACCATGTGATTTGATTATGAAGTAACTAGGGTTGGCAAGCTATAAAAAAGGAACAACAAGCTTGATTATTCTATCCTTTCAAGAAGAATATGAGTACAAAACATATTATTGTCCATAGAATTGCAATTTCAGACATTAACAAGAACCATTAGGTTGTAAAAAACATGGAAGGGAGAAAGATGACAAAGGAACTTCAAAACAATATAGATTTAGAAGCCCTTTTCAATCTTAGAACACATAAAAATCCACGCTTGAATACTAACTCAAATTTCAGTTCTCAGGAATTGAATCCAAAGCTTTCTGAAGACTGAAATGACATGTAATTTTTTTTGCACATTTCCAACACAAACAAGAAATAACTGTTGTAAATAAGACTTTAAAACAAGACAGTATCAATAAAATTCAAATTGCATTATTTGGGGTGGTGTGGGGGTTTAAAAAGGTCCACAAACAATTTGACTCAGTCAAAAATTCAGGGAAAATTTACTTTTTGGAGCTCACTCCCCTCTCATAAAAAGGAGGTTTGGCTCTTAAATGGTGGTAAGGCATCTAGCTGTAAATAGATCCCCCGCTCTAGGCTTCAATATATACGGATGATTTTTGGAAACCTAGTTGAGACCAGGATAATACTATATCTTTAATCCGGGTTGGACTCGCATATGTTAGTCTCTCTCTGTAAGGTCTCTCTGCAAGGTCTGGTACCAGTTACCAGTGCCGGACACTGCCTCGAAATTTAACTTTGGAAATGTGATTTACGATAGGCATCAAAGACAACAGGTGGACTTGCCCATGCTACAATTATCTCCTATTTACCAATATTTGTTTTACCTAATGAAGATTCTTATTAAATAAAATTGCCACAATTAAGAAATTTAGTATTACTACCACCTCACATCTACAATTAAGATGCTAAGGACAACAACTCGATATATACGAGACTAAAATATAAGAGCATAACTCGTGTAATATCAAAGATAAAAGCAAAAAGATCTATGACAATTGTATAGTTTATACTACTTCTGAATTGCAAAACAAACGACCAAGAGTTTATGAATGACTCGAACATAGAAACATAGTAAACATAAGCAATAAATATAAGGGCGAACCATGGTTGTCTGGGAATCGGTCAGAGCGAGAATACGGAGGCGGATCGCGGCGAACCTCGCCGGGTTCGTAGTCGCTGCCGCCACCAGCTCCTCCGCTGTCTGTGGGCCGGACGACGAGGCTGCTTAGAAGAGGCTGATGCGGCGTCTCCTGTTCCTTGTCTCGCGAAGCCATTTTCTCTACTTGGTATTTTCTCTCTCCAATCTAGATGCAGAAAACCCTAATATTAATGTGCGCGGTGATTGTTGGGTTTGGGTGTGGAGGAGAGTGGAAATATAACTTTGACTAGTTTTTTCTAATGTTCGCTCTAATTTTTAGGATGACAATTCAGATAATAATTAGATTAGGATGATAATTCAATAAAATTATAAAATTATAAAATTATTATATAAAATTCTTTAATGCTTATATATATAATTATTGATCGTTGTAATGATTGTATAATCGTATAAAACAAGTCTATATATATAATATTTAAATAAAAATTAAATATTATATTTATTTTAATAATTAAAAAATAAAATATGATATAAATTTTAATATCATATTTTATTTTTTAATAATAATTATGATGAATATAATGTTTAGATGTTGTGTTTGAATGTTACTCTCTCATTTTTATTATATAAGTCATTTTAAATTTTTTTTCTTTTTAAAATATAAGACGTTTTAAATATCTAATTATTTCCTATTTTACCCTCCAAAATAGAATAATTGAGAGAGAGAATAGGAAAATAATTAATTATTGTATAAGTAGTAATGAAATTTCAAATTAATATTAATATTAATGAAATTTTTTAATATATGTAATTATGTCTTAAATAACTTATATAATAAAAAAGAGGAAATATGTACTTTTATTTATTCAATTATATGATAGATCGTCAGATAAATTTATACACATAATAATTAAATACTCTATTAAATATTATATTTATTTATATTATTAAAAAATAAATATAATATTAAAATTTATGTTATATCTTATTTTTTAATAATATAAATAAATATATCGCTCAGATTACTTAACCACTCCTGCGACACCTGGCAAATGGCAGACAATTTGGCCCACACCTGGCACAACATTAAAATCATTTGAACCTAGTCCACAAAAAGATTTTCCAGAGTATTAAAATAATTAATTAATTTAACAGAGTCAATAAAATAATCGATTACATTTAATTATTTAATTTACTGAATACCTGTTTGTTTCCTTTTTCCGTATAGAATTCAATAAATTTGGCTGTTCTGTTTCTTTCTACGTACAGAAAGACGCTTCTCCCTCCGTCCTACGCGAAAAGTGAAGTCCCTACCGCCCGGCGCATTTTAGCGACTGCCCTTCCGTACGTAGTATAACTTACAAGTGTGGCGAAGTTTCATTTTATTTGTTAGGAGTCGGTGTTTTTGATCTAGTTATTTACTTTTTTGTGAAGTATTGATCTTCGATTGTTGAATGATCGAACTTATTATTAGGTAAATGAGCTACAATTCTCAGGAATTTCGTTGAATTAAACATTTTATTTTAGGCTTTTTACTGTTATGTTGATTTTTTTGTTTTATTTTTATAGATGTGTAATGTATTTATGCTTGATGTCGTTTCTGAATTTTAAGATCTGAAGTGCAGTTGAATTCTGAATGGTGAAGGATGCTTGGTGAATTAGATAGATTTGATTTATTTTTAAGTAATTGAGAAAAGTTGCTAAAGCTCAGAAGGATGACAGGAAAACTAACTAAAACTTTGCATCTGCTCTTTTGATTTCCTAGAAAACAGAATCTCAAAGTTTTACTTGATTAAGGCAGCTATTCTGTTATGGATAAAGCTGTGAAATGAACTGAGCTGCGCAAGCTTGATTTTATTAAATCTAGTTTCTCCAAGTTCAGCTGGTTTAACTTATTAAATGTTTAAAATAATATATCAAGTAATTTGAGCTCGGCTCGCATCTGTTGTATTTGACTGCAATATCCTGGTCTTGAATTGTAATTAACTAGAATTTTTCCTTGAACTGGACAAAGAATGAGTAAAATAATGGAACTTGAGCATGATCTAACGAAAATTGCATTGCTTTGTGCTGTTAATGACTGAGATTAATGTTTTGGCAGTGTGATTATATAGCCTCTTGAGTCTACCTGATTTGGAGGTAAGGTTGGTAGAACTGTGGCATGTGGGCTCACCTACGAGGATCTTCCTCGACATACAAGCGTATGTCGTCAAGGGATTATACAAATTCAGCTGACATAGAAGAAAATTCAGGTAAAACTCTTCATTGCTTGAGTAGGTACAGTTCACCATCTTAATGTCCTATGTTCCAAAGTTTTCAGAGGCTCAATCTGCAACTGAAAGACTTATCAATTACTATTTTCTTTGATGAGGGTAGAACCATGATTATTATTATTAATTTAGGCATTGATTACGAGCATTGATTGGGAAAAACAAATTTAAAGAATGAGAAATGGAAGAAGAAGGGTAGGAGTTAAGTGAGTTTGAAATTGAACTATTGAATTTCACATTAAAAAAAATGGATGTATTAGTGCACTTTCTCACCAATGTTTATTCTGGTAACTCTATATTGATTTATAGATGACTATGTTAATGAATTATGTCTTGTCTTGGGAAGTTGGAGCATAATTTGACTAAATTCTTGTTTACCTTTTTAGCTCCTTCACAGAATGTTATGGGACAAGAGACTACAAATCCCTCTTGGAAGCTTTCTCTTCCCCATGTACTTGTGGCAACCATAGTTTCATTCTTATTTGGCTACCATCTTGGGTTTGTTCTCCATTTTGAAATTACTTCACTCTTAGTATATTGCTTTCAAAATATTGTCGCTTTTAATCATTATGATTTGTGTTATAAATTAAGTGGTTAGAGATTAAAATATGTGCTTTTGGCACTATTCTTTGGTGTTTGGTCTACACAGGGTAGTTAATGAACCACTTGAAAACATTTCTGCTGATCTTGGTTTCAATGGGGACACGTTGGCCGAAGGTCAGTATTCCCTGTTGTTTTCTATCTTTCCCCTTAAGTTACCTATTTTTGTTTCCTACAATTAAGTTTCATAGCTCTTTGTGTATGTCAAATGAAGGGCTAGTGGTCAGTATGTGTCTGGGTGGTGCCTTTGTTGGATCTCTACTCAGTGGTTGGATTGCTGATGGGGTTGGGCGTCGTAGGGCATTTCAGCTGTGTGCTTTGCCTATGATAATCGGTGCTTCTATCAGGTAATAGTTTGCAGCATAAAGCCAAATGTGGTCAATTTACTTCCTCACTATGTTACTTTCAAGGCAATAATTAACTGAAGATTGGACTCACTCTTAGAGCTGTCCTGTTTTTTTTTTTTTTTTTTTTTTTGATAAGTTGTAGAGCTGTCCTTCACTCTCTTAAGAGTATGATTTCTCAATCTATAGGATATAAATTTAGTTCCAGAATGGAAATCCTGCAGCTTTGTGCAAAATTTCAAATTGGCGTATGTTTTTGGAAAGTGGCATGGTTGCTTCATTATTTGTTTCTAAAACTGTGTGGTTAGCTAAACAGTCCATACTTTGATCCGTATTTTCATCGCAGTCAATTTAAATGTTGATAACTTTCAACTTGTGATTTTCCTGGCCTATGATTGCAATCTTTTAAACTGTTTTACAGTCAGAAATTTAATAACTTTCCTGACTGCATCTTCCTATGTGCATGTTTTATCTTGTAATACTCTGCAGCGGGGGCATAATTTCTAGTTTCTTTGTTTGTTTTTGTTGTAAAGAAATTATGCATGAGTTTACTTTTGGGAGATACTGACGCATGTTTTTTCAGTGCATCAACCACCAATTTGGTGGGTATGCTTCTCGGAAGGTTTTTGGTTGGGACAGGATTGGGTGTTGGTCCTCCTGTTGCATCTCTCTATATTACAGAGGTAAAACAACTTATACTTTCTGCAAATCCATCATTATATATGAACTGACTCACTCTTATGGGTTTTTCCCTTTGCTTGAAAGCAGGTTTCTCCTTCTTTTGTAAGAGGTACTTACGGAAGCTTTATTCAAATTGCAACATGTTTTGGACTTTTGGGGGCTTTGTTGATTGGAATTCCTGTTAAGGATATAACTGGCTGGTAAGGACGTGGGTGGATGCTACCTTGTCTCTGAAGCTGCTATGTTAGTATTTTTATTAGGAAACACTTTGTTGAAATCCAAGTTTCCAAATTTATTTGCTTACCTTATGTGCTCAGGTGGCGTATATGTTTTTGGGTATCTACAATTCCAGCAGCAATGCTTGCTATTTTCATGGAATTCTCTGCAGAGAGTCCACATTGGCTATACAAGGTTTGTGCACCTCAGTGTGTTCTATATCTTGAGATGACTGTTTTCTTTTGTTCTCTCAACCATTGCCGTCTGGGCTCTCCTGATTGTATGAGATCTCTGGGAGATAATTAGTGTGCTTGTGAATAGGAATCAATTGTCACTTGGTGAACGAAGCCGATGAATTTGTCCTGTGACTTTATATTATAGTTGTCTTATGATTGTTAATTTGCATGTGAATGGTTTCTTCCACTCTTTCCCGCTAGTTTTTACATATTCAAACTCTTATCTTTCACTTTTGCTTTTATGATGATCCAGCTAATACAGGAAAACTGGGAAAATTTCTTGGAATAGATTTTGTTTGAACTTTTTAGGATTGAACCAAAATCTGTGCATTCTAGTAGCATTAATGATATTCACACTTTTTTGTTACATGTCAGTTGGGTTCCAAGTTTTTTCTTCATTGTATCATTAGTCAATAGTCATGCAGGTTTTGGTCTATTCCCAGAAAGTTCGAACGCATTGGTCTTTTTGACGAAACCCAAGACTAGTTAATCTAATCCAAGAAACCATCCACGCAAACAGATACGTATTTGTTCTTTTTCAGTTTTCTGAGTTATCCTAAGTTTTGAGTTGCCTTCCAAATCAACACAGGGTTTTTTATTTTGAGCTATATCCCTATCAATTCTTTATCTCACTAGATTTTTTCATACACTAATATGGATACACGCACATAGAGAGGTAATATATATAAAAATGGACCTCAGACAATTTGGTGGCAGGGGCCAAAGTAAATATATAGAGGAAAAAATGAGTACATGTTTTGCAATATATTAGTATCATCATAAAATGAACAATATCTACCAAACATTGAACAAGTTATTTAAAAAACTAATGTTTAAAATGTTTAGAAAATTCATACAAATATGTAGACCAATTTTTAAAATGAAAATGCTAAAGGACCTAATTGTGAACCTAAATTCACAATAAAAATGTACACTTATTTTTTAAAGGATGTGATGAGTCATCTAACATGTGGATAAGTCAAGTGTTTGAGTAGTATTAAACTTCTTAAAAAGTTTTATGGTACTAAGAATATTGATTGCATAACTTCAATTGAGAGGGGCTATATGTATATTGTGTATAGTTACATCCTACTTTTGTATGCATGCTTGTGCAAAAAAAAGGAAAAAGGCTTAGATTTTCTCATTATGTGATAGCAAGGAAGAAGTGCTGATGCCGAGGTTGAATTTGAGAAGCTTTTAGGAGGATTGCATGTCAAATCTGCAATGGCTGAATTGTTGAAGTCAGATAGAGCGGATGAAACTGATGCCATCACTTTCTCAGATTTGATTTATAGTCGTTATTTCAAAGGTGGATGTGTACATTTATTATTTAATTCCCTCCTTGAATGTAACATCATGCTGCCACTACTGCAGCTGGAACTGCTACTGATATCTTCTTCTTGTTCCTCTCTCCCTGTTTTCTCTCCACAAAATGTTTTGTTATTCACTTTTTCCTTTTGCAGTTGTTTTTATTGGGTCAACCCTATTTGCTTTACAACAGCTATCTGGAATAAACGCTGTCTTTTATTTCTCTTCAACTGTATTTAGAAGTGCGGGAGTATCATCGAACCTTGCCAACGCCTTTATAGGAATTGCAAATTTAGTAGGTACAAATTTCAAGGCCGAATTGTTCATTCACTTTCTATTTATAATTTTCTGGACTGACTGGCTGCCTCAGTGTAGTAGCTTTGCTTGTATCAGGGTGTAATACTTTCATTTTCCTGCATAATATTATTTGTCTTCAGGATCTGTCATTGCATTAATGTTGATGGATAAATTAGGAAGGAAGGGTCTCCTTATGTGGAGCTTCTCTGGCATGGTAAAGTGCCTCTCATCTTTTATCAGGAACACACTTAATTCTGATATATATGTGTGTGTGTGTGTGTGTGTTTGTGTGTGTGTGTACGTATATGTACATACATACACGCACACAAAATAGTTACTTTCTGGTGCCTAAGAAGAAGTCGTAAGACTCAAGGAATTAAGTGGGCCTTAATTAGGCGGATAGGAAGTACTTGGCTTTCCTGTTCGAGTTAGAATTTCTAGCGTAGGAACTACTAACTTTTTTTATTTAAAGAAAACAAAAGAAAAGAACTAATTTGGTCTCAAGTCACCTCTTAGAAAGCAGGCTGGCCATACATGTTCATTTGCATTACTAAGCATTTTTATTCCCAGGGGAAGCTTATAATCATTCCCTTCACAAACATGCCTCAGACTTTTTCTTTGTCTATTTGATCTACTCAGGTGGTATCAACGGGTCTTCAAGTTGCTGCAGCGGGCCTGTTTGCATCAACTTCAGCAGCGCAGTACCTATCTGTTGGTGGCATGCTAACGTGAGTACTTTTCTTTTGTTGTTGTTAATGATAAATTTATAGGACGCACATGCAGGTTCGTCCACGTAACCAATCAAAAGTTTATGCCCTTAAGACTGGTGATAATAAGTCATCACCTGATATAAATTTTGATCATAAGGTTAGATTGATGTTACAAGTTAAATACAGTCTGAACTCTGTCCTTTTTCTTGTTTCTTTAGAAGCTTAAAATTGATTTAGATTGTGATAGGAGGTCAATATTTACATTCTAGCTTTATTACAAGCAACCTCTCCCTCACCCCCCCCCCCCCACAAAAAAAAGTTGAGTACTTTTTTGTTGTTGTGGTTAATAATAAATTTGTAGGAAGCACATGCAGGTTCGTCCATGTAACCAAACAAAAGTTCATGCCCTTAAGACTGGTGATAATAGTTCATCACCTGATATATATTTTGGTCATAATTTTAGACTTAAAGGTTCAAGGTTAGATCAATGTTATAAGTTAAAGACAGTCTGAACTCTGTCCTTTTTCTTGTTTCTCTCGAAGCTTAAATCGATTCATAAGGCTGTGATAGGAGGTCAATATTTACATTCTAGCTTATTGCAGCAAGCCCTCCACCCTCCTTCCCCCACCCCTCTCCCAAAAAAGAGAAGAAAAAGTAAAAGAAAAGAAAAGAAGAAACAGAAGACATTATTGTTTATGATTGAAAATCAAGAAAGAACCTGAGAATCAGCAGTGGTGCAAGTATAAATTACTAATTATATTGTGGTTCAGTTTCAACAGCCGAAACCTAATTGCTGATGGTAATCATATCAGAATTGCAACTGAAGACTTGGAATACGGAATATTGTATTTAAAAGTTATAAAATTAGATCTTTGTGTGCAGGTTTGTTTTCTCATTTGCCGCAGGAGCTGGCCCTGTTCCTGGTCTCCTTTTACCAGAAATTTTTCCGAACAGAATTAGGGCTAAAGCTATGGCATTTTGTATGTCAGTGCATTGGGTAATACTCTAATGCTTAATTTTTCAATCTAATAGAGATTTCTCAGAGCTAGACTTGTAGCCTATATACATGTTATGACATTCATGTTTGACCTTGTTTATTTAGTCAAAGTGTAAAATTGAGGCCACAATTTGTCCTTGGCTTTTCATTGATTAGCTGACTAAATTTTATCCAGGTTTTCAACTTCTTGGTGGGCTTGCTGTTCTTGCGTTTGCTCAAGCAAATGGGGCCACAGCTCTTGTACACTATGTTTGGTACCTTCTGCTTGACGGCGGTGGTTTTTGTGAAGAGAAATGTGATGGAAACCAAAGGAAAATCACTCCAAGAAATTGAGATAGCTCTTCTTCCACAGGAGTAGATTGCTCTCACCGAAGCATTGGCTTTAGTTATAAATGATCAACAAGATAACTTCCAAGTTTTGTCCGAAGTTAGGCAGCCAAGCATGTTCATGAGAAAAGAGCCCAAGTCCTTGACAAGATCAGGGAATACAAAAGGTTATTGTGTCCTGTGGTGCTTGATACAGGTCTGGTGGACAGAATGGTATGAATTTTCAGGTATTGTGCTCAGCCTAGGCCTACGTAATATATGCTTTTCTATCAGTATGTTGTCATTGTTGCACGCGAAGATGTTTTACTTCAAAACATCACTAAGCATATGATGCAATAAAGTTCCCATAGTCACCGTCAAAATATTGTATTTGTGGATGATTACTTAATTTAATTTTTGAGTCCTTATTTTCAAAAGCATCATCATCTTGGACAAAAATAATGACAATACCATGTTTGGAGGAAAAAATGTGTTCAAGAGTTATTATGTGTTGCCAAAAATGAACTTATCATGCAAGTAACTAGGGAAAAGATTCAAAAAGATGATAGCAGGTTTGTCAAGTATGACTCAAGAAGAGGGAAATTCAACCTCTCTTCGATACGAAGTTTGGAATTGTTCTGGCTGTGTTTAGTGAGCGTTTGGATCCACCAATGTATGCAAAGTGATTCAAGACTTTGGAATTGTTCTAGCTGTGTTTACTGAGAGTTTGGATCCACCAATGCATTCGAACTGATTCAAGACACACAAGTTAGGTAATTCTCCCTTATCTTTCGAATGTTTAAGTTAGAAACCGTAACATGACACTGCTTGGATTGGTGTGGAGCGGTTTCTAAGAATGCAGTGCGGGTTTCAAATGGTTTGATTTCAACTCAAAAATCAATTGAAAATAAATAAATAAATAAATGTTGTCTTTTTTAAAATTCTAAATAAATCTTATACATTGTTGGCTTCTTGTTGTAAATTATACCATACTACCAAAAAGTTAAATTCTTAATTCCTCAAATTGAAAAAGTTAAAAGTTTAATACCATACAAAATTTGACAATGCAAACATTACTACAATACAATTTTCAACATAAAATCTTAAATCATGCAAAATTAAATTTACAACCATACTTAAATATAATTTAATATGAAAAATATTAAAGAACTTAAAACTCTAAAAGGGTGCAGTTCATTAAGGCATGTGATTTTTATACCAAAATCACAACAGCAAACATAAAGGATGCTATTCTTACTAAAAGAAAAAAAAAAAAACAATATGCCACAAGGATCATTGATGCGATTCCTTTGATGTAGTTTAACATCTGATTTCAGTTCTTACTCTTCCTTAATTGAGAAAGAGCAAAGAAAAGGGAAGTACTGCGAAGATAAAATTTTCCTTTGAATGAGATTGGCGGGGTGTATGATTTTCACCAAGGATCTTATGTTATGCGAGATGGTACTTTCGGTACCAATATTTTTGCTGAAATGTACAATAATTAATACACGCGGTATGACTTTGAATGGGAATTCTAGCTTTGAAAATATCATCTCTCTGTGTTATGAGCCAAAAACAAATTCAGATTATTTCTTTTGAAATGACTCGGGGCAGAGAGTTGTTGATGAAAATTAATTATGGCACATAAATGTTCACCAACCCATCAGGTCTGGTTGAAAAACAGGTGCGCCCGCTACACACTTGCTCAGATTTTGGACTTTGGAGTACTGAACTGCTGCTCAGGTGCCAAACAGAGATCTTCTCTCTAGTCTCTATTATGTTCATAATTTTTCAAGATTTTATAGGGAAACGATTTATATGTCGAGACAAATCTATGACAAAATTGAATTGCAACTTATGTGAAACTCTAAATCATAATATATGAGGTTGAGTTATTCTTAATTCTCTTTTATTTTATATATCCATTCTTTTATTTTATATATCCACGTAAGTTATATTTTACGAATCATATTTTACGAATCGACATAAATTTGTCTGACATATATAACGAGACTCATTTTATAGAATTGTTGTAACAAGGACTTCGTGAAGAGGATTATTTGGTAATAATATTGCTATTGAATTATAGCTTTCCAGATGTCCTAAAATAAGAGTTCATTTTCTAACAGGATCCGTGAAATAGCAGAATAACTAGCCAACTATAAAGAAACACTGAATTGATACCACAAACTAAACTTCGGGTAATTCTATTGACAGAGCTTAGAGTAGAATGAAACTTGTAAACAAAGTTGGAAAGTGAACAAAGACATGAAAATATTTATAGCATTTGAAAGGAGAATCCTTTGAAACACCCACAGATCATAACATAATGCATAGCTAGAGAATGAATGATTCCCTCTACTTTTCATTTTGTCAGGTGGTAGAACAAAAACAACTTCAAAGAAAACCAAAAAATATTGATTCAAGCTACAGAATATTTGCATATGCCGATACACACTTGCACTAGCAGAACATAAATCCAAGTCAAAAGTAGGCCAATTGGATCAATCTTGGCATCCGATGATCAGCATTTTTTCTAAGCAGCACAACCTCCACACACAATACCCCTGCTGTTGAAAACACAGAATATACATGAATCTTTGGTTTTATGAGTATATAAGGAAATCAACCACTCAATATCACGAGATTGTATTATTTGTAAACAATAGATAAAGATTAGGAACTCTATATACTACACAGTAAGTTAAAATGGTAGAAGTCTTCAACAACCCTAGCCTTGACCTGAAATCATAATTATCCTTCCAAAGCTTGAAGAGCATATGCCTACACAAGAAATGTGATTATTCTTTTCACCCGATGTGCAAATGCTTGGAGACTATATTACTATGCAATTTCAAACATAATATATCTCTTCTATTGTGTTTCTTCAATTATGGGAATGCCAGCCATTGGCTGGAGTGTAGGTTGATGGGTATCTCCTAGTTCAGTTTAAAGCTGAAAGTAAGAAGAGTACAAAGATTATATAAAGAAATGTGTCATGTTGAAAAAAACCTTATGGTTGTTAACTGATCCCAAATCCACACTGGTTTTCTTAATAAGAACTAAATGTAGCCCTCAGAAAGTAAGTACTCACACAATCGAGCAACCAGAGCTCCTATGTCTTTTTTTCCTTGCCATTTCCTTCCTCCTTGGAGGTTGAAGAACAACCTTGATAGCAGTATCAAAAACAGCTTTGACATTCTAACATTCAATCAGATAAGCACTTATAGATTAGTTCCAACTTCAAATAAACCATGATCAGCTAACTTTTAGACATCACAACAAACATAGAATACTAAAGGATATTTCCAGGTCTGCTGATAATATGTACCTGCTGAGTCTTGGAGCTACACTCTATATATGCTGCTGCACCTATTTGTTTCCTCAGCTCCTCCCCCTATATAATTAAGTTTAGTTCAAGCTTTTTAACATCATCAAAGTCATAAGGTTTCAGAGTCAATTGATAAAGAAAAGAAGAAACACATGCCTGAGATGTCGTTATGACATTATATTCCATGTGATCGGCTAGATATCCTCTATCTTCGCGGATATCAGGGAAAATGAAAGAAAAAAAAGGTGTTTCAGTTTAATACTGTAAACAAATATATAGGACTCACCAAGCTCAAGCCAATTGATTAGGAAAATCTAATTACACATATGTCATCTGGTAATATACCTAGCTTCGTTCCCACAAGTACAATTGGAACATTTGGTGCAAATCGACGAAGCTCTGGCATCCACTGAAGACATTCAAAAGCATCACTTAATTATATTTAAACCATATCAAAACTAAGACAGATTTGAAAGCTCTCTAACAAAATCAAATCAATTTCAAGTACCAGAAAAATTATAATATATCAGAAGACATGACATGACCTAATAAAGTGCAAAGCAAACAGTCATGAAGGATTTTATAGGAAGTGAAAAAGGACTACTTTATACTTGGAACATATTCATAACATGACAAAAGTAAGAAAAAGTACAAGTAGAAATAACAAATTAAGGAACAGACATTAGCTCTGAAATGAATACCTTCTTGAGCACATTTTCATAGCTTGCCCTACTGATTAAAGAGAAAGCTAACACAAATATGTCTGCACCTCTATAACTAAGAGGCCTCAACCTGCTATAATCTTCTTGACCTAGAAAAAAGAAAAGCAATAAAATTAATTAGACAAAAAACAAAGTACCCTAATTAACCTAATCCCTAATTTAAACCCCAAAACAAAGCAAATGATGAAAAAGTACCTGCAGTGTCCCATAGTCCCAAGTTGACAGTGCTGCCATCCACAGCCACATTAGCACTAAAATTGTCAAACACTGTTGGAATATAATCCTACAAAAAAAGAAAAAAAAACAATATTAGAAAGAGAGAGAGAGAGAGTTCTTATTGCCATAAAATGCTAACCAGAAGACTTTGATACAGTCTACAGATACATAAAATAAGAACTAAGCATACTCATAAATAGTTAAAACCTAATATTGAATACCATGAAATTCAAGAAACAGGGTAAATATCAGAAACTGCAGCTAAAAATTCATAAATTGCACCCCCCGGGGGGGGGGGGGGGGGGGGGGGGGAGGAAACTCACAGTGGGAAACTTATTACTGGTGTAACAAATGAGCATGCAAGTCTTCCCAACAGCTCCATCTCCTACAGTCACACATTTTATGAACTTCGAAGCATTCATCCTCTTAGACCTTCAGCTCTTTGGCAGCAGCTCTAGTAATACAGAAGCCCCTCAAATTTTTGAGTAAGGGTAAAAAAAAAGGTGGTTTCCAAGAAAAAGGAGGAAGAAGTCCCAAAGTGTTAGAAAAATGTTGCAAAAAGACAATTAGGAAAAGAGTTGGTATAGACCAAAGAGACTTGTGTAATTTCAAGAAAAAACACTAAAATACTACACCTAAAAAGAGAAAGGGGGATATTAGTCAAAGGGTCACAAGTTCACTGCACTTTTCATCCTCTCAATAAATTTCAAAATCTAACAGATATATTATTTGAAATGAAGAAAGCTATGGGCCCATTTTCTCAAACGGCTTCAATTCATAGCTGGGGTTTATTTTTCCTTCTTTTTTGTCACCTTTCTACTAATTATTTAGCTACATAGCTGCTATTATTAAACTAAGGTGATCGTCACGTACTAAGTGTTAGGTCATTAAATTTAAAAAAAATTAAATTGACACGTTAAATTTGTTAAAAATTATGAATAATTTATTTTGTCAAATTTTAGTGATGTCCATCCAATATTCTCAATTATTTTTCTTATATGATTTTAAAAAAATAGTATATAAATTTTTATTTGAATTTTGTGGTTTATCAGTTGTATCCTATATAAATTGATGGACTTTGAACAACATAAATTTCATTTTTATTTTTAGCTTTCTCTCTCTAATTTTTTTTCAAAAACCCTAGATCTCTAATTCTCTATCTTAGATCTAGTCAAAGCAAAAACGTTTTTATTAAAATTATCTTGATTAAATTATTTTTCAAAGTGTTACCCACAATCTTACCCATTGTTTTTGCAAAGATTTGATTTCATATATAACATACATGCTCTGTTCTCTCATGAAGATCTGTCAGATCTGATACTGAACGGATGAAGAGGAGAAGAATAAGAGAGAGGAAAGAAAAGTATTATAAAAAAATAAATTAAAATATTTATTTTAATTTTATTATTATTTTTTGTCACATAATTAATGATTTTTTTTTTGTCATGTAAAAAATAATGATTTTTTTTTAATTTTTTCTAATACCACGTAGGCAATATTGTCTGTTAACAGAATAAGGTAATTAAAAATTTTTAACAAATTTTGTGTGTTAATTATATTTTCTTACAATTTAATGACTGAACGCTTAAAACGGCATAATCACAGTGAGATAATCTCCTTTTTTGCCTAATGACAATAGTTGAGCTTACTTTATTGCTTGATTGAATATTGGAATCATATACACTACCAGAGTTTTCAATTTTTTAACACATACCCAAAAAATAAATATAAGTAGACGATATTAAAATATTACATTCATCTCAATCATTAAAAAATAAAGTATGACATTAAAATTCGTATTATATTTTATTTTTTAATTATTAAAATAAATTTAATATTTAATTTTATATTTAAATATTATGTATGTAAACTTATCCCTTTAACAAATCCAAATTGTTGGACTTTTGGAATTGTTAGCCATTTATAAGAGGGGCTGAAAATGAAAGGAGCGGCTAAAGAACGTTAACAGAGTCCCGTCGTCACCTCTGTCCTCGGTATTTATTCCATATTTTTACATTACTACATGATTAATATCGTAAAATTATATAAAATATAATACTCGTTATAAATTTTATTATTTAATAATTTTTAATGAGTTATTTTAATTTTAAATTTAAAAATATTTTAAATTAATTTTTAAAAGTCAATTATGGTCATATAATTTGAAACGAAAAGTGTATAATATTATGAGCTTAATATATGTATATATGAGAACTATTTATATATTATCTTTAATTTCTAAATATATTTATGCTTGATTTATAAAGAGTTTTAGAGGTTATTGAACTGATTTTTGTTTTCTTTTATGTAAAGGGACTTGAAAATATCTCCGTGATTGGTACAGGGTTTCGAGCTAGTATAATAAATAAGAGAGAATCGTTGTTAACACTATATTTTAGGAGTGATACTTTAACCTAAAATTTTAACAATAAATTTCAATTATGAATAAAATTCTATTTAGTTTTAAAATTTAATAATAAATATTAATTATAAATAAAATTCTATTTAACCCTAAAAAAAATCTATATCCACACACACACACATATAATAAATAATACAAAATCATCTCTCAACTTTAAAATTTAGGAATGGTCCTTCAAAATTATTTTTTCATCTTTTATTTCATTTTAAAATCCTTTTATCTATATTCTACATTCAGATAATTATATATTTATTACTATCTCTTATTCCCATATATTTTTTAATTTAATTAGTATTCTTTAAAATTTATACTTTTTTTTTTTTAATTTGAGCATAATTTTAATATTCTTGTCTTTAGCAAAGAATGGATTCAAAAATCAAGGGTGATTTAAGACAATTTGGGACCTAAAATAATATTTTTAAATGAGGCATTTTATATTTGGTATGTCCTTATTGATTTTTATGATTAAATTGACAATTTTTCAAATTAATATATTTTATTAATATTTAATATATATGTAAAAATCTTATAAACTACATAAAATTTAGTACTAATCTCAATATTTACTTTTTTGAAAAAATATATATATATATATATTTAATTGTTAATTTTAAAAATGGTCAATTTGACTATAAAAGTTAACGGAGTACATTTATTTTGGAACGGATGGAGTATTAATAAAAAAAATTTAAATGAGTTTTTTTTAATATTGTTAAACTTTTTTTAGGTATTTAATATTTGGATTGGACTATGGACCCTAAAAATTTGATTGGACTTATATTTTTATAAGATTTTTTATACATAAATTATTTATAATGTTTAAAAATTTGAGTCCTATTTTAAAATGAAACCTAAAACCCAAGTTTTTTTGTTTAGGCTATAGGATTGACCTTACTAAAGACCTTATGTACTCAAAGTCTTATGAATAGTTATTTAGCATTGAGCCACGAGGAGCTTGGTAAATTTATATTTTTGATAACAATAATATTATTAAATATTATAATTAAAATAATTTTATAGCAAAATTCGAGCTTCACACGTGTCACGAGCAAGTTTAAATAAGAAACTAATTTCTAACAGTCAAACGTTTTTTACCCAGATCAATGGATTGCTTATTTGTTCAGGCCAAAACTAGCAACAGTCGGATTAGGGCCCAATCAAGGAGTCCATTTTTAAAAGAGAAGAACTAAGTTATTTTACTTTACACTTGTACAGGTTGAGTTGGG